>VWZY01006507.1:89680-100515 GCA_013399075.1 Chloroceryle aenea
TGGTTATCACTGGACATTTTGCTCCCAGCGTCAGCTGTAGAACTCCTTTGTTTCCAATCTCAGCATGTCCCACACTAAACTCCCCAGTTCTCAGGTTGAAGGGGTTTGGTCGGTTGCTGAGACATCTCTTTAGTACGTCTACAAATCTCATTTAACTCTTAGATGTCTCAAGACNTAATTTATTGCAGGGGAGGTTCGGTCCTAGGAGGTGGCTTGAAACTAGCACTCTTTATCTTTTCCTGCAAAGTCAGTGGTTGACAAGGCCTGGTTATCACTGGACATTTTGCTCCCAGCGTCAGCTGTAGAACTCCTTTGTTTCCAATCTCAGCATGTCCCACACTAAACTCCCCAGTTCTCAGGTTGAAGGGGTTTGGTCGGTTGCTGAGACATCTCTTTAGTACGTCTACAAATCTCATTTAACTCTTAGATGTCTCAAGACAGACAACACATATCCTGAGTGCCTAAGTACATCACTTATCTCTTAGATTGTTCAAGACAAGCACTAGACATCCTGAATGTCACAGCCGGACAGGGTCTTCAGGCATCCATGATTTAAATGTGACCCAGCCACGCTGTTGTTACCATCTAAACTTTATTTTCACCCAGCACCCTGCAGCTCGGGTTGTGTAGCACATTAGCCATAACCACAGGCCCGAGTGCACAGCCTCAGAGGAGGTGCCGGGCCTCTGTGAGGCCTGGGCAGGCCTGCAGCTAATGGCTGCCTGCCTCACGGGCCTGCAGCTAATGGCCGCCCGACCCATGGGATGGTGCCCTGTGGTTGGGAGGGGCAGCTCTGGCCACATCTATCTGTGTGGGAGCAAGAGAAGAAATGACTGAGTAAATCACCCAGTTAGTGAGGGTGACACCGGCCACCAACTGACAGTCTTAACCCTGCACACGGAGTGACAATTCAGCCCACAGCGGTCCTGGCACAGGTAACGAGCAGGTCACGTGTGGCTTGGATCTGAACAGTCAATTGGCAGATGTGCTTGGCTGGCACACAGGTCTCAAGGGCCCCCAGAATAAACCAGGGACACCTAAGTAGTTGTCCTAGTATGGCACAGTTTATATAAAGGCAGTAATAAATTTCTGGAATATGCAGTGCTGTTGGGATTCAGGGATGTTTTCCTGATTTAATGTTACTCGGCACTGCCAAGCTCCAGTGGAGCGTGTCAAAAGTGTATAACAGCTACTAGAAAAGGCCTAAGCAGAATGAATCCATCTTAAATTCAGCTGCCAATACAGAGTATGTGCTGACTTTTCCAGTCAGGAGAGAGACCTGTGGCAGCTACTTGAAATTTCCAAGCATCTGGCTTAACTGGAGCACTACACTAGACTCATGAGCTGGGAGTCAAGGCGTTGTGAGTTGATGGTCACAACTTCCTAAGAAAGTAGAAATTGTGAGTACAAAATAATTACCTCTCACTAAGCAGTGTTTTTTTGCAAACTCCCATCGTATTTCTTCACAGGGGAAGAACAGAGATGTAGTCTCTTATGCAGCATCAACCGTGTATCTCCTGTAAACAAGAAATCTTTTTTTTTTTTGCAATTTATATAAGTAACAAAGTCTTTCAAAAGTTTTAAATCTCCAGGAAGGATGTTAATCCCTGTTCTGTTTGTCTCTTCTCCAGCAGTCTAACACTTTTCAAGCCCCTAAAGACTGAGCCAGTTAAAGTCAGTTAAACCGTGTACACTGAATATATAGATATATATGCATATATATAACAGGATTATGGTAAGGAGAGGAGAATTGTATGTTCTCAATTGACTAGAAAATTAAAATAATTTTGAGACTTAACCTCCCTCTTTTTTTTTTCTTTAAAATAGACTTGCTGCCTGTGAAAAGTGTCTGCCTTGAAAATTAAATGCATACCCACACACGTGCTCACTGATCTTGTGTCACAAGAACAGGCAGTGCAAGCTTCCTCAGTGTTCCTTCCCAGTGCCCTCTCTCTTGAAAGGAATGGTATCGTTTGTTCTCTCTGCTCTCCGTTTCCCCCACATAGACATATTTAATGATACACAAATTCTGTGCCCCAAAATCTTCATTGTTGGGCTTAAAGAGAGCGTGGGTGTATTCTGGGTGATTTTTTGGGGGCAACAGCAGCATCTAACATTTGTCAGTCAGAGGAAAAATGTCAAGACATTTTTGATTAGTGGTCAGGGAGTGCTTTCTGAAGGATCTTGAGAAAGAGCTGTCACATAATCCTGTGGTTTTATGTATGAAAGACTTCTCCCTGTGGACTTAATAGCAATGTAAAGGTTGAATTGCATGCTGTGTAATTGAGGCAAGATTAATAATTATTTAAAAGTAATGGTCTTGTATCTAGAAGGCTGACTCAATTGTGATTTCCAGCAGCTGTTGTGGGTTTTTGCTTTTTGAAAGATTAAATTATCCTGTGTTTGTTATGTTTTCTAACTCTGTGACAGATGTTAGCTTACAGCATCAACATATACAGGTAGGAAGAGAAATGTTATTTTGTGTTTCCTTTTGCATCCTGAGTCTGGTACAATTTTGTGGGCTTTGTTAATATCATGGATAATGAAATAAAGAGTGCACTTACCATGCAAATGGTAATAAACTCCAGGGAAAGGCCTCGAGCACACTGAAAGCATGCAAGGTAATCTTGGCCAATTGGTGGAACCACGCAAAATAAACAAGATTGAAAAAAGCTGAATGCAAACTGTGGTTGTTCAATAAGAGGATCTGTCTGTCCAAATACAGGACAGTGAATGGGCCAGGCAGAAGCTCTGCAGACAAGGGAGCCAGTTGATTCTAAACTGAACACAAGTCAGTGGCCTTGTATTGTTACCAAATGCATTGACTCCAAATATCACTGTGGGATATAAAATGTAGTGCTCTATTAAAAACAACTCTGAGATACACAAAGAAATTCTTTGCGTGTTACTCAGCCCTAAGAACATCTCTACTCATGTACTATCTGGTTTTGAGCACCACACTTAGAAAATTCTGGACCTGGTAGAGTGAGACCAGAGGAGAGCAATGTAAATGCTCCAAGATATGTGAGCTCCGAGGAAAAACTTTTAATGAATTGGGCATCATTAGTTAATAGAAGATGACACTAAGGGGTGTCATGATAAGAGTCTGCAAAGGTGCAAAAGATTGCCCCAGAAGGCCAAGGACAGCAAATAAGAGAGTAACCAATCAACTTGAAATGAAAAATACAAACCAAAACAAAAACAAAACTCAGGCATTAATGTGCACCAATGGTTAAGGAGGTTGGGGAATTCCCATCACTTTTGTTTATAAAGACTGAGCAGGCAAATTACATGCTAAACAACCTTCAGTGCCAGACTGCTGTTTGTTTTCCTTCCCAGCCAAACATTTTAAGTGCAGGATGTTAGAACAGAGCATTCATGGGGCCAGCACAGCACTTCTAGAAGCAAAACCAGGCATTGCGCTTTAGGACAGAGAGTTTCTGGATTTAATATGGCTAAGGGTCATCAGTATTGTAATTTTATATACAAGTTGGAAATATAAATACTTGAATATGTGTAGCTGACAGTGATCTTGTGCTTCTATAGTAATTTGCCTTTTAAAATGTATTTGCAAGTATTTACAGTGTTTTTGTGAGATTAGTAGTGTATTTTCTGGCATACAATACATTGGTTTTAATCATCACTGAAGCTGTTTTTTCGAAATTTGTGGGTTTATAACTGATAACAACTTATTAGTTATCAGGATAACAATATCTGATATCGTCATAATTACAAACAAGCTTTAATAATTCTAGAGAACCTGTCTATGTGACTGGGTGTTTCAGGTGCTCAATTCACTCGAGTACACTCAAGTACTGAAATAATTTCTTTGTTTCTGTAGTAATCTTGATGTTGAGTTTCTCTAAATCTCTTTAGTTTTTTCTGTAGTTTGACATGCCCACATCTATTGCTAAGGGGTTGTAGAAGTCTTCCTCGTAGTGCACTGAAGTCACATGTGACCTACTTTTTCTTTTCATCCAGAGCAAAATCCAGTCTCTCTATCTTGGGGTACATACTGGATCTTCATTCCCTGCAGATCTGATGCCAAAAAGGCAGCAGTTTATATTCACAATAAATTCTCTTTGCACAATGTATACCACCAGTGTCCTTGGGTTTCAGACCTGCACAAGAATTATTACACTGACAGGTTTGTTTATTTATTTATTCATTAATCAAGTGGGAAATATTAGGTTATAGTTTGACCTCTACCATGTGCCTTGCAATTTGACCATCTAATTTTATAATGAACCAAGCAATTTCCTGGAAGATTATTCTTCTCCAGGTGTCAATACATGGATAATTCAATACTTCTCTTTTTGATTTGTTTGCTTTACTTTAGTCCATGTTTAGGTGGTTCTGTCGGGTCTATAGAATTTTACTCAAGAAGAAACCAGAGAAGTCTCACTCTGTTGTGCCTATGGAAATTAACTTCCATAGAATCCCAGAGAATTTTGCTATTCACTGAGTGGTTTTCCACTTAAATCTGCAAAAGTTGGGCATAAATCCTGTTGCAGACTCTCCTTCATTTCATGAATCGATGTCATTTCTGTAAATTGTCCATATGATAATTTCAAAGAGAAATTCTCAGTCCCAAATTGATAATGGCTATAATATGATAATGTAGGTGAAGTGTATCCATTAAGGTCATATGGTTACAAATAAGCAAATGTGTGCGTGCAGGGTTTATATGAGAATGAGATAAAAGTAATCTGTTCATCCTCTCTCAACTCTCCTTCAGAAAGCAATTACATTTGGTTGGTTTTGTGAATTCTTATTTTTATCAGGGTATTACTTAGCAGCTTCAAATTTCACACCTTCCAAATGCAGTGTAAAAACAAAGGGGAACTTATTTCCTGGTTGCTTTTCACGTAGGAATTTGTGATGATAATTGTTCAATACCTGGCATACAAAGAGGGTATGGACATGTGTATTAAAGTATAAGAGGGAACTTATGATAAAAGTTAATTACGTTATTCCTCAACGTCTTTGCATAGTAAAACTTCATTACAAAGTGAGTTCCTGCTCACCATAAAAGAAGCAGCCAGTAACAGTGATTTACAAAGCCATCAAAACTATGGAAATGCTTACTTTAATCACAACTGCAATTAGGAGGAAATTTGCAGGAAAATTTACTCACAGAATAAAGATTAAAAAGATCTGAATGTTGTCTGTCAAAGTGCAACAATTCTTTCCAAGCCCGAGAGATCCTCGTGGAAAAAAAAAGTAAAATTCTGTCTTTTGATTATAGTGGAGAAAATAAACTGCAGCTGTTACTCTAATTTCCTCTGATAACAGCAGCAACTGTCTATGAATGGACATACCCACATGCAATGAATGGATTTAATCTCTCTGAGGTTGGAATTGCCTATCTGAATGGCTACCTGTAATTAACACTCTCATATTAAATAATTCTCTCGGCTTGAATGTAACAAAATTGCTAATCTGAAGAGGCATTTTCCCTATTTCTGGTATTCCATGTGGATACTGGCAATATTTGATGCACTTGTATTTCTAACACTGCTGTACGGTTGTCTCTTCCTCCCCTCTCAGCTGCTAGTAGAGTTGTCACCCTATTGGGAGCAATGAGACAGAGCTGGCTGCTCAATGGAAAAGAGTAGGATGTATAAAGTGAAATATGGGACCTGAAATCAAGTGAGAAAACTGATGATTAAAAAAGGACCAAACACCCAACAAAAGCAGCTATCTTAAATGGAAAGATTGACTTTTCAGATAGAAGTTTCCTGCCAAAGTTTTCCTCACTGCCTTATACTGGTCCACAGTGAGTATGATTGTAGTGTCCAAGGGGAACAGGTGGAAGGTGAAAGCACCCTGTGTAAACTGGTTACTATGTTATTGACAGTAGTAGGTTGTTAGTTTAAACTTACTTGATTGGTTTAGTATCTTATCAATGTTTATAAATATTTGAAGGATGTGTCTGAAGAGGATGGGGCCAGTCTCTTTTCAGTGGTGCCCAGCAACAGGATGAGGAGCAGCAGGCACAAAGTGGGACATGGGAAGTTCCACCTCAATGTTGGGAAAAAATTCTTTCCTGTGAGGGTGGTGGAGCCTGAAACAGGCTGCCCTGAGAGGTGGTGGAGTCTCCTTTTCTGGAGACTTTCAAAACCCACTTGTCTCTCTGTTCCTGTGCAGCCTACTGTAGGTGACCTTGCTCTGGCATGGGGATTGAACTCAGTGGTCTCCAGAGGTCCTTTCCAATCCCTACCACTCTGCGATACCCCTCTGTAGTACTGGAGGGTCTTAAGATGAGGGTACCAGTGAAACAGTAATTGAATGTTATATTCTTGACTTTGTATCTCAGTAGATTGGGATAATTTTTTAACAGTTATTTGTATTTATTTTTTTTGTGTGTGGTGTTTAGAAGCCTGGAAAATAATGGTGAGTTAGGAGAAAATGGGATTAATAATTCAGATACTGAGTTGTCCCAAGGCAGTTGCACAAATCTGGTGTCAAGACAGTAATTGAAGATGAACTAAGGAAGTCTGTGCATTCCTCTGTGCAGTGCAGTACTGTGTTAAATGTGAATAAGGTGCAAGCAACTTCATTTCTCGTAAGGTGTGGTATCAGACACACAATCAGTTCAGATTTACAAGAGCAGGATTTACGCTGCGTCAGCTCTGCGGTGTGCCCGAGATAGCTCATCCAGTTGTTTATGGTTTGTGAACTGGATTGCACTACTGCTGCCTTACAGATCTCTGATCCTCACTGTCCTGAACAGTAAGGAAACTTTCACAACCTCACTGCTTCCTCATCTGCACTCTCCCTCTAGTTAGCACTGCACAGGATGCTGTTCTTCCGGCCTCACTCATAGCCAGCACTATGGAGAATTCACATGAATGTTGCAGTAGGGTTTTTTTCCTCCTTTATTTACTGTGAGACTAGGGAAAGAGTAATCCACCTTAAGTCAGAAGTCAGACGCAGGATCAGAGGACTAAACCCAGAAGTGTCATCTATTTATCCTGTCGCCAGAAAGAATGAATGATTCTAAGAGCCAAATTAATCACATTTGGAACCTTATGAAATTGCATTGCCACACTTGCTGATGCAGCTGAATCACAAGGGCATGTGGAAACGGCACAATGCAGAATAGTCACTCTGTTAGCTTGAGGCCTAGTCTGATCTAATTAACCCTGCTCAGAGGCAAGGTTAATCAGCCTGAGCACAGTCCAGTCCAGAAGATTTTTTTCAGCTTGCTTGGAGCTGCCCCAAGGTTGCTCTTTAGGAGCGTAGCATAAATATGCAAGTTATTTAAAACACAAACATGTAATGTGACTTCAGGGTGTTTGTGTGGTTTAATACAACACTGTCTCGTAATGAAATAGCACTCACTCTTCTGGGCTGAGTAACTGTCTTGGAGCTATAGCTGTGAGGATGGCAGAAAGGAGCATCCATAGGGCAAGTGACCCATAAAGGCCAAAGAAATGTAGAGTGGAGAGCTGGACTGTGGAGGCTGGAATGAGATCTTTCTTGCTGTCCCCCCCCAGGATACACTGGAGGCTGATTTCACTATAAAACTTCTGCACAAGTTGCTGTTATTAACAAATGCCTCCTTTCCTATCCTAACCCTAATCTGTGATAGAAACCCAGCCATCCTGTAAGTGTTCTTCCTAAGACAAAAGCATGAGCTCCGTGATCCAGGGTGTTCCTCCTGACATTTTCCGTACAGTTGCAGGCACTTGCACAGTACCAGTAATGCAGAAACAATTACACATCAGGCATTTTTGGATACAATCCACAAATTTATTTCCCCCAAAAGAGGCAACCTATAGAGTCACAAAGTAGGAACCATGTTCATGTGGTGTAATGATCAACAGATTGTCTCCTTCCAACAACCCTTTACTTCCTTTCCTCTTTTCCTACTCTCCAGCATTCCAAACCCCCACATAGCAGTGAACTGTCTCACTGCTTTTATTTCTAAGTCCAAAAATGGAGAAAAAAGTATAACTTTTCCCCTGTATAGGTGTATTTAATAAAAAACACAATAATTATACAGACAACATGATTTATAAGTGAAATAATTGTAATTCTACTCTTAGTAGAACAAAATGGAGAGTAAAATGAGGACTGTCATATTGGATGGATTATTCTAAAGGAATGCAATTTATTTGATATTAATTGGGATATGCAAGTAATTGACATGGGTGGGAAATTAACTGTTTCCTCATAGAATATTAAGCTGTGGTCTTTCAGACCAGTTAGAACTAAATGTCACGTAACAGTTTAGCCACAACTTTCCATTGAGTAGTTGATATGATTAATTTCTGTGTCTCTTTTTGTGCATGTGATTGGATTTCCCATTGTCCTGGTGTCGCTGGCACAGAATCATCAGCCAGCTGTGGTCTGCAGGCCACGGGCAGTTTGGAGGCAGCCAGGGCAGCTCACTTGAGCTGGCTGCAGGTGGATCCCAGACCATAAACACCATGCTCCATATTAAGGGGGGAGTTTGCTGAGGCTAGAGAGGTCTCCTTGCTTGGCCTCCTTCCTGCTCTTCCTCTCCTATTCTTGCTCTCCTGAGGATTGCCTTCCCATTTGTTGTGTTCCCTGTAGATTTTCTGGGCTGAGGGTGGCTTTGTGTAGTTTCTAGCAGCATTGGTATTAGTTTGGCTGTTTCATTAAATCTGCTCCCACCTCAACCTGCAGGTCTCTGCTCCTTTCCCTAATTGGCCTTCTCTGCTGGGGAGGTGTCACTGGGTCATAGAGCAGCTGCTGTAGTTCAGCCCCAGATACAGGCTGAGTGTAAACATCTTTGTGAGGATTGCCCACGATCAGTTTTTTCTGTTACTGCATTTACATTGGAGCAGTAAACAGTCCATGGCCTCCTTTCTTCCCCAGCCAATGTCTGACGTTGACCATTTTTTCTCATGGAATTACTCACCTACTTTCTTGGAATTACCTAAATCTCATGATCCCAGCTTTCTTACCTCTGGTTGGGTGTCTTACCTCAGTGTCCTGAGATAATGCATTACACAATTCATTATACAATTTGATGTTTTGAGTGAATAGTTACACGTATAATTTTAAATTCACACCATGCATATTTGAACTAGAAAAATGCAGTTACTGAAAAGTTTGCAGTAAATATAAAACCAGATACTGATTAGTCCAAATATAACTTCTAGTAATCCATTTGTTCCACCACATACTCTCATCTATGTCATGTACTTATCTCAGATGAAACGTTTTAGCAAAGTTTATTATAGAATGAGTTTGCTACTGAAATGTCACCTCAGCTTCACTTTTGGCTTAGCTATTTTGGAAACCGCCAGTAGTGGTAATAATGAAATGTCATCTGAAAAGCTAAGTGATCTGGAGATGCTTGGCAAAGAGAATAGATATCATTAGTCTCATTTGCAGTTTGGGGAAGACTGGGGCCTAAAAAGATGAAAAACTTGCCTGAACTCATTCAAGATTCTGGAAGTAAAGTCAAAATTGCAATAAAGTTCTTTTAAGTTCCATTTCTCAGCTTGCCATTATAGGATCCAATGTTTAGTAAGCAGAGCCTGTGGCAAACATGCCATGGTTCCAAGTAACCATTTAATAAAGATAAAAGAATTACCATTATTAAAACAGTATTTTCCAGTAGTGAAAACATTCTTTTAGATTTATTAATCTTACTGCCTTTCCCGAGGCTTTCCTGCTTTCATCTAATTTCTTGTTCACATAAAATTCAACTTATCCACTAAATGTTATGTTAATGTCTAGGTGAGAACCAAGGAATAAAAGTAGAAAACCCAAAGTCCAAAGCTGCTTAATAGATGAGAAGACCAAAAATCTTGTAAAAATTTGTGTTCATATTTCTGGATAAATTTTATAAACCAGACCAAATGCAATTGAAAAGCATAAGGTTCACCTTGCTGACAAAAGACAAGGCTATTCTCACAGTCTTGCTTCCTTCTTGATTTTTATCTTCCCAAAACACCAACACATATAAAAGCCTTCATAACAAATTTGCCTTATTTATGAATGTGAATGCTTATTAATTCTGGTCTGTACTTCGTGGCCTCTGGATTCAGCAAGATATCAATAACATTGTTATCTGGGGTCAGATAATCTCAGGTTTTTGATAGACATATGTTATCTATATTCATGTATATCCTTTTTCTATTTAATGTTCTCCAGGCACAGCACTCTGCTGTTCTCTGACATCAATCCGTGTTCGTAAATTCAAGGAGTGAAGCTTTACATTTATGTCTGCCACATGGGTGTGCAATCTGCAGAGATCAGAGTAATTGGTTCAAATTAGGTAATGTGTTGAGGTTGCATTCTCATCACTGTTGTTCTTTGGTAACTCAGGAGTAGCTTTAATATTGCTTGGATTTTCAGAGGGACAAAAATGTCCTACTTTAGGGGTTTTTGTTAGAGAGAGACCATTTGTAGTTTCCTGGATCATAAAAGTACAATCATCTTTGATATACTGAGTATAACCTGCCACCCAGAACAGTCTGGCTGGCCATCTGCCCAAGAGCTTCCACAGCGTGGAGGCAGAGTCCATTCCTCTCAGCTTTGGGAGTTCCTCCATTTATAGTGTTAGATGTCTCCTTTTGATTTTATCTTGTATGCTTTTTCCTTTCTAAAATGAGCAATACTTTCTGTAGGAAACTAATTCTTCTGTTGTTTCTAATTTCCTCACGTCTTGATGTTCCTTGTCTTTTCTCAAATGAGTTTAAATTCTTTTATCCCCAGAGTCAGTGAAGAAAACCTTCAGGTATACATTGCTTTTTACTTAAGGGGGGAAGGCATTGTGTTGCTGTTTCCACAAGGGGGTAAAAAAAAAAGTAGTTTAGTTGGAACAGCCTTGGGTTTGTTTTTTTTTCTCC
>VWZY01006508.1:6815-36285 GCA_013399075.1 Chloroceryle aenea
GGAAGAAAACCAAAATGTATCCAAAATCATATTAATTGGTAATTCTTGTTTTTCTCAACTCAAAGTATGTAGATGGAATTTATGAACTGCTCCAAAATTAGAGTAGAAAGGTAGCAGATATTTCTTTACCTTCATTCTAATCCTATGTTAAATGTTTCTTTGCTAGAGCTTTCAAAACAGCATAAGAAAGTTTGCAATTCCACTGAGTCCTTTTAGGACATAGCATACCCTCTATATAGATCTTGGGTTCTCAGTGTTAGTTGGCTTAAGCCAGTTTTGTATCTTTTCATTAAAAAGAAACAGAAATTGTTTTAAAAAGAGCATGTCACCCTGAGTGCCACTGCATATCTTAGAAATCTGGATCTCGTTTCAATTTAGTGTGACAGAAAATTATTCATTTGTTCATTACAACATTAATTCCTTCAGCACAGTATTATGTCAGGGAAGCCCAGCTACTCTAACACTATAATATAATGTCAGACTATCTAGTCTCTGCAAAAACAAGTATACCCTCTTCTTATAATGGATGGAAACATACCTGGTCTAGAAATAAGGGTTATGTTTCAAATTGTGTCGGTTTAGTACCATCGGTTACAAGTATTCTTAGAAAGCATGATCGCACTCTCTTGGACTGTGTCTTCCCAACTGTTAGAATCCCAGAACATCATCTTCTACCAGGATTTAAAAGAACTAATCCTGTTGCACTTGTGAAGCAACTGAAGACCTTCTCAGCTGTCAGTTCTGCTTCCAACCTATTATTGCACTGTTGTGAAGGCTATGATCACCACAGGAGGAGTTTTTGCAGAGGACCAGAATAAATATTTCTATTCATGGGTTTTGTCTATACTGCCAAATAGCCATAGCTTTGAGAGGAGCTGATAATCCTCCCATTCTGCCACAAACAAGTAGCCAGCTTGGATCCAGTAATAGAAGTGGCAGATTCAGGATGCAGAAGATGCCTCCAACTTTAATAAAAAATAGAATCAGTACCCTTTGTGCTTTTACTGATCTTACTGGGGTGCTTTGGGTATCTCCTCCAGAGTTTTGCTGGAGAAGCTTCTACAAAGAGAGATGCATGGGTTTAATGTTGCCAGACACATTTTTGACCCTGCTTTCCTCATTTTGAAAGGCACAACTGATGGATGTCCTTAGAGAATGACTAGGACAGCAGGGTGTTTTACCTGGTGCCCATGACTAAGATAGAAAGCTTAATGTAAAGAGTCAGAAATTGTGATTGGACTTGATGATCTTGAAGGTCATTTCCAACCTTAATGATTCTATGATTCTGTAAATCCAAGTCACTATTTCTTTGGCCATATTTTTGTGCAGCTACTCAGACAATCTGTGAAACTTGACAATAGCCCCTTGCCTGCCAAGGACACCAAAGGGAATGCAATATTTTCCTTGGAGAACTCTGAGAACAACTTCCTGAGTGTGTGTTAGCCTTTCAGGATGTGCTCAAGAGTCAGTTTTCTGGTAGATGAGCAGAGGTTGTTAATTTATTCTGCTTAAGAGTTGTGGGTTAGAAAGGTTTATTCTATATACTGTTGCAACATGTTTGTGTTTCCAATTTGCTTAATGTGCCTGGAGAGTTGTGATAGACACGCTGCAATTCAAGTCAAGACAATCACATGCTCATTTTTTTGCTATGAATTAATCATCTCAAAGATTGTGACTACCTCATCTCTCTTCTCTTCTCTTCTCTTCTCTTCTCTTCTCTTCTCTTCTCTTCTCTTCTCTTCTCTTCTCTTCTCTTCTTTCTCTCATTGTTTCTCTCTACTTACAGGATGATTCTTGGTCCAATGATCTGACATAATTGAAGAACAAAGAGCTGCATTCCTTGAAACAATAAGAAAGTGCAACAGTTAGGGTGAGGAGAGAAAAAGGTTTTGCCACTAAACAGAAGTCACTGTGAAGCTGGTGAATCTACCGATAGATAGCTTAGATGCTGACAGAGTTTCATTCAGGATGTTTCTGTCAAAGAGAGGTGTGTTTCAGCTGAGCTTTCATACTAACATCCCTAAGGCTTCTCTTCTCCCTCATTTTAAATTCAGCTACAACACAGATCATAGTTTACGTTGACAAAAGCTGAGATTAAGTGCAGACATGGTGATGTGTCTTCTATGAGAATTTTCAGGGTTTGCTTTCCACTGCACTAAGGTAACCTGTAGGGATAGATGAAATTAATTAAAATATAATCAATTTTTCTAAGACTGTTCTGACCTTTACATTTATAGTGTGGGAGTTTTGAGGGTTTTGGGTTTTTTTTTTTGGGGGGGTGCAGGGGGAAAGGGGGTGTTAACATTTTTATGTAATTGCTTTGTGTCTTCTTGCTCTTTGAAATTTATTTTCCAGAACTGCTTGCTTTCTTTGGTGGTTGGCTATTTTTCTATTCTCTCAGAGCAATGGCTTTCTAACCAAAGACAGATCCAATGTTAAATCCCAGATTCAGCCACTTTCTCCATACTGTGGATATTTAACATCTGAGTATTCGTCTTGCAAATGAGCCTTCCATTTCTAAGTGTATTGGATACATTGACCTCCAAGGGAATTATAAGTGAAAATACATATAAATATGTCAGCTGGTTGGAATCTGTTCTTCAGAGAATTAGCATCTACATTTAAGATCTAAATGACTCAATACAATTTGTTAGCATGATGCTTATTCTGTAACAGTCTCAGTTCCTGTGAAATCATAGCAAAAGTGAATTTGAAAATAAGGGCTGGTTTTGTTTATTTCTCTGGGTTGATGGGATGCCAGATTTTCAGTGGCATGAGTTGGACTGAAATAGAAAATGTGTTTTCTTATTAGAACTACATTCTGTACTTGCAGGAGACAACAAAAAGGCAATTTCTCATTACCCCTTTCTACAGATAAATTCACGGTGTGCATTCACTAGAGTTTGTTCATATTGACTTTTCATTTTGTAAATCACTTTACCATCGTAGCACCTTGACAAGCTTATATATTAAAGCACAATATATTAATATTTACTTGCTGCCTAAAAGCCACACACAGGCTCTCCTTACTGCCTAATGATATTCAAGCATGAATAAAAAGATGTTGAAAAAGGTGATTTTTGCAATGGGAATGCATCTCATTTATAGCCCCAGATGGGAAATTACTGTAGTTGTGGTAACACTCTTTCACATAAGCTGACAAAGTGGAGAGCAGCTTGGCCAGTAAAGACCCATTTTCTGAAATAGGAGAAGTCAAATGATTGGTCCTTCAATGTCCAGCCAAAATGCAGTTATCAAAACTTGGAGAAGTTTCCTGAAGTTCTCAAGAACAGGGAAGGGAAACTGACTAAAGAGTGCAATGCTTATTGTACCCCCACAGGAAGAGAGTAGGGAAAAGTTCTTATTTCCCAGACATTTGTATTAGATGTGAGCTATGTCTAAAATAACCAAAAGAACATATTTTTCCCTAGAACTTGTGCTTCACAGCTTAGCTGTTTATGGTAAAACATCACACATGCAGATGCCACAGGTGCAGTGGAGTTGGATACACTTAGGAAAGTCATCCCCAGGGAGTGGGGCTGGAGACCTGTAGTCTTCTGGGGAATCATCTGCCTCTCTATTTTGTTGTGGGCTTCAGGAGGTTGCCTGGATGTTGCTCTTTGGTGCAAAGGATTGTGCATTCTTTTTACCAGGTGATTGTGGTCTGGTCGGTGGAGTGTTTGGTGTCTTCAGTCCTCCCAAGGAGGGGCAGTATGGCAAAAATGCTGCCTTTTGCATTAGAGTGCATTGTGAATATCTGCTGGGCCCAGAGATGGCTGTAGAGCTTTCCAAAAGCTTTTTTGGACATGTGCTCTAAATATTTCCCCCCACCTGGTCACACATTTGTATTTTAAAATTGCTTGTGGATGTGTAAGGTTTATTTTGAGTCTGTGTTAATGCTTCTGTGAAATCAGTGCTTTACTCTCTACTTAGAATACTGTGTAGATTCTGGGGAAATTTATGAACTTATTTTTTTCAAGTATTTAAGGGTTGCAAATGAAGCAGTAGAATTGAGATTATGCTTCCTTTTTTTTTTTTTTGTGAGTTGTAGCTATTTATCTCCATAAATTTGCCATGATTTCTACTTCTTTATTCTGTGGAGGTTTGGGTTGTTTTTTTTTATCTGTTAATTTTGCTTTTCTTGACTTCCTTTGTGTAAATGAATGAATATGTAGTTTCAGTGAGATGGTGGAAATGGTATGGTGTGGGATATGGTATGGTATACTATGCTAAAGTTGAGTGAATGATAAAAGACTTTGTTTGAACTGCTGATAACAGGTTTCAGGAGTTGTTGGGATATTGACTGTCCTTCCATCCCCATGGTCTGCTAGTGACAGCCTCCCTGGCGTAAGGGCTTTGTAAGTCCCTGGAGTACCGCTACTTTTTAGGGATAAAGCATCTGGCCAGAGTGTAGGCTAAATACAAGACAGAGCTGGGCCTCTCTTCTGCCTTTAGCTGAGACTCAGCCTACCTGAAGTTTAGGAGCCTAAAATGCTAAGTGTCTTAGGCTCCTCCTGTAGTTTATGAATTAGAAGTTCTGCCCAGAGTACAATTCCTCAAAACCATGCCAAGAAACTTCCCTTTCTAGTATTTGAAGGAAACCAAAAAGCTGATGTTCATGAATGGGAAGCTTGTGCCACTAACTTGGAGAGAATTCTTGCAAAGCAGGATACTGGATGAAAACTATGCTTAGGAGCAATGTTTTTCACTTAAAGAGTCCTTTCTTATGTATAAAACCAAAATCACTTTACAAAAATCTGTGATTTTTTAAAACTTTTTTTTTTTACATTCTATGTGTGTACAGACACAAGAAGCAATTTGTACGAAAGTTGTGTTATAGGGGATAAAATCTCTCTATTAAATTAGAGATCAAGTGCTTATTACCAGTTCTGTCACAGATTTTTGGCATCACCTTTGATGGTATGTCTAGGGCCATGCTCCCTGGAAAGTATATTTCCTACCAAGTCACTTCAATTAAGTGATTAGGGGTTTCTGCTCATTCCCTGCACCCAGCAAGGATTTCTTTAGAAATCTGCTCATGTTATTCTTCCGAAGAAGTAATAAAGTGCTTTCTGACCTCTTTATGGCCTTTCAACTTTCTCATCTGCTATTGCTCTGCTGGGGAAAAAAAATTTTTTTTGGATGGGGACAGTGAGCTTTCCAGCTCTTGTTCCTTCATGGATAGGAATGACTACATCCAAAGGGTTCTGTTACTGAAAAAATACCTTTTTTTTTTTTAAATCACTTCAATTACAAGAGTTTTACTGTGAGCGCTGTCAGCACTTTTCTTTTTCTTCCTACATGTAACAAATGCCTTGGATTTTTGCCACAAATATTACAGTCCTGCTGTTTTTTTTGTCTTCTGAGAAAGGTATCTTGTTGTCTGGCTACTAGGAGAAGTGATTTTTGCCTACGTTGCCTATGCCTCTTTGATCACAAGAGGTGGTTGTGCACATGCAGGCTTAGAAACTACCTGCTCTTCAAAGATGCCATGGAAGAGGAATTGAGGGGTTGAGGGAGGAGAGGAAAGGGATTTTGTTCATATGGGCTGGGCAGTCTTAGCTCTTGGGTGACTGGTCAGTAGTATACTCTTATTTTTGTTTTCTTATCATGTCAGATTGAAAATTCAAGCCTCTTTGTGAACACATAACTGTACCAGCACAGAAGGAGTGCAAAACTAGCACCCTTTTCTATAGAAGTCTCGAGATTTTTAGTAACTTTGTAAGTTTGAGGAGCATGTTCTCACTGGACATTGAAACTTGGTATTTCTTCTCACAAGTCTGAAAACATTCCTCTCTAGTCACTGTTTTCCATTCTTATGCCAGCATCCTTCTGAATCAAGAGCAGAGGTCACAGGATGTAATAGTGTTATTTCTGACAATAACTGACTTTTTTTTTTCCTTGAATGACCAACATATTGAACTGTAAATGCCAATTTTAAAATAAGCAAACAAAGAAAAAAAACCCACAACTACCCTGAAGAGGGTCCCTATGTGGAGCTGTCCAAGTAGCGACAATCACACCAATATGGCTGCATATCGCCCTCCTTTATTCCCCTATGCAGTTTGCTTATATGGTTTTCTAAGCTGCCCATGGGTACTTTCACTGCTTTCATTGGATAACAGTTACAGGCACACTTAGCAAACTCTAAGATAATTCATCATATGCATCCGGGTACATGTTCTGTACACACCTCTCGTGGAGATAATACAGCTTGTTCATATTCCACTCTCCTGCCTGCTCAGTGCTAGGCTTCCCTCCTTTCTGCCCTTCACAGTGACCTTAAGGACACTCGGGACTCACTCTAACTTAGCCAGGGTTGTCCAGTCCTTAAAGTGCCATCGCATGTCCCTGTTCAACAAGGAATTCCCCTACACTACCCAACCCTCCATTCTCACCTCTCCACCTCCTATTCCACCCTTGATGCTCCCAGGGAGCATATGAGTCTGTTGGGTATCATTCTGTAGTGGAAACTCAAAGTTCAAAACTTAATAGGAGAGACTTTTATCCATTAATACAGAGCAGAGATAGATTTTGTTGTTATGAAGCATCATGGGAGTAAGCCATTGAAGTGGGATGACAGGTAGAACCTATCCAACTGACAGAGATATTCAGAAGACAGGTATGTTATTATTTTTTATTTCAAGGGGTTCAAATGACAACTTTACTTACAAACTTGCCACAGGTGCTGATGTTACACTGCCTATGGCATTGGTTAGACAAAAAGAAATGGGCTTATTCAGCCCTGATATTATCTGATCTGTTTCCCTGTAAAATGAAGGGGAAATGCCACACTTTTCCTTCCAAATAATAGATTGTTGTTGTTGTTGTTCTGATAGTTTTGTTATAATGTCTGTCAGACCCTAAACACTTGAGGCAGATCTGCCAACAGTGTTGAAGTGCAGTGTGTTTTACATCCACTACAGCCTATGATTTAAATTCACTATGAATCTGAAATCATTTTGTTCTCGGACTGGTTTAAATCTAGCAAAGCCATGCTAAAATCAAGGGAAAGACATGTCCCAAAACAAGCACAATCTCCCTGATTGTTCTTACCCTATTGTATTTGAGGAGTCCTGGGGCCAAACTTGTTTCCAACCCATTGTATCTGTTTAAAACATATGCCTGAAGATATCAGATGATTCTTAGATTTGTGCATGGGCATCTGGGGACTGTTTGATGGTGTGTTTTAAAGTATACTCATAGCATAGCACCTCTTACCTGCAGTGTTGTTGAATGTCAATCTTATCCATCTTTAGGTCTCCTCCCACCTTGAGGTGGTGGTGTTTACCCAAAGCTAGGATGAATTTGAGGAGCTGCTGTGGAAGCCTGAGTTAGAACTGGTCAGGTGGCACCTGGTCACCAGAGGAAGATTACCAAGTGATGTGGGACCCCTCCTGAGCTGGCTTGGGTAAACAGGAGAGGACCATGTGCCCATGCATACCCATGGCAGGCTCTCTGCTATCCCACTGCCTGTGTGAGGTTCCAGAGTTATCATCCTGGCTTGGATGGAGGCTCAATTTATAGTTGTCAATATGGGTGTCTGCAAATACTGAGCACGGTTTCGTTTCTGAGACCTCAACTACAGACTCTCTGAAATATTTTTTTATTAGATAATGACTTTGGTTTAGGGTTTAACTAATTCGGATCAATATCTAGCAAGGCTTCCTCTGGTTTCCTCCTTGGAAATACATCTGTGACCCAGTCTGTAGCCTGGCCTATCTCTTCTGAGGTGTTCACTTTTCAGTGGCAGCGAGTGAATTTCTACATTGCCAGGTCAAAACAAAAAAGCCTTATTAAAATTTAGAGTAATGAGTAGTTCTTGCTTGGAAGGTGAATGACACCTCAGGGAAGACCTGTGTCTGATCTCTTTATAAACAGTTCTTCGTTGCTCGGGAAACAGATTTTTGGTTTTGATTATTTTTTTTTTTAACCAGCTTTCTGACTAGATGGGGTTTTAATTTTTGTTAAAAAGAAAAAATTATTAAAACAAAAAGTCATCCCAACACTGACACTAAGAGTGCTATCAAAATTTAGGGTTGTTACAGATGCTTCCTGCTTTTAGTCCCTTTATGATAAGACAAACATAAGATTATTTTGCCTAAATAAAGCTTGCCACTTATGTGTCTAGCTGGCTTCTGGGAAGGTATTTTTGGTATGATCTTCAGGCTGAAGACATCTTGCAGCTTCTGCAAAACACAGAAATGCAACTTCATGTCTGATTTGGAATAAGCAGGTCACCTGTCTGTGTAACTTGTTTCTTGTTGTACCTGGGAATTAGAAAAATAAGAGTAAATCATGAGCATGAAGTGTGGGAATTTGGAAAGACTGTTCATGATAATTTGGTGGAAAGAGCAGTGTCTCTCCAGAAAGAACATCTGCATGATATGCCTGTTCCTGGGAGGCCAGACCTGTTAACCTTCAATATTAAAGAGGATGATTCCAAAACCTCTGTCTGCTCAGAGACGAGAAAGAATTTTGTATCCACTGGCTATTTCCCTCAGTGTGGATTAAGGAAAAAAAAAACAACACAAACATAGCAAGGCAGCTGTTCCCCCTATGTTTCCCTGCAGTCTTTCTCTGGATGGTCTTCTGCCTGCCTTAGGACAGAAACAGAAATGTGGAATTCTAGACCTTTCTTTGTAAAGCTGATCTGTGACTCATGCAAGATGATATGGAAATGGGCTACAGATCACAGTGGCATACAAAGTCATCTTTCTCATACTAAAACTACACCTATTAGGTAATAGAAGGAAATGTGGGGTAATCCTGAAGCAAACGGTGACTGAAAAATGTTCACAAAATAAAATACCTCTATCTGCCCTTGACAAAGCTAAAAGGTAGGAAGAAGAGAGGTGGTACTAAAAGGCAAATTAAAATACTGTAGGCTTCAAAGAGCAGATGAATTTGAACAACACAACCAATGCTCATTTGGGTGCTTGTTTGGAAAGCCAACAGGTTGTCATGTGTCTGTGTTACTTTGACCTTGCTCTGGCCAGCGAAAAGGGACCACGGTGTAATGAATGGCAGATGCCTGCATTTTAAAGTAGTTTACAAACTTTTCCATTACTTAGGTTTTCCTTATAAAAACACAGCTGGCAGTGGAGGACATATAAATGAAAATCCAATGATAAATAAATTAATATAAATGAAAATGAAAGTCTATGTGGAGAAGGGTCCTGTCTCCCACCCTTCTAAACCAAGCAAATTTATAGTGGACCTAAAATGATGTTAAAGTATTTTACGTTCTATTTGGTGTTTATTTTTATTAATACTCTGAATGATAAATCCCTCCTTTTAATCTCTATGCCATCAGCTCTTACTTGTTTACC
Source organism: Chloroceryle aenea (assembly GCA_013399075.1). NCBI lineage: Eukaryota > Metazoa > Chordata > Aves > Coraciiformes > Cerylidae > Chloroceryle > Chloroceryle aenea. The sequence continues at coordinate 16,148 of VWZY01006508.1, forward strand.
ATTTTAAACTTCACAGGGGTGTTTGTGAGGTTTGTTTCTTTAACTGTCAAGTAGTCAGGGTTTATGTAATTATGAAGTCTTGTGTTTCCTTAGAAAACTAGGACACAGATTTCCCGGGAGGAATTAGCAAATAATTAAAATCTTGTGGAAAAGAAGACAACAATGAAGCATCAGCCAACAGGGTTACAGGTCTCTGATATTTAACAGCATTCTGATTTGCTTTGTTAAGTATTTCAACTAAGGGATGGCCTGTGCCTGACTATGCTGATGAGCTGGAGTTTAGAAAAGTAGATGCAAGAAGAAGTTGAGTCAGTGAGTTCTGTCCTGGGCCTTCCCAAGTCACTCTATGCCCATCTGCTTCATAGCTTGCCATCCTTTTCCTGTTCTATGTTGTTCATTTCTTTGATTTCTCTTTTTCTTCACTTTAGACAATCAGTATTCACACCACTGTTGATACCACCAGTGCCTCTGACAGAGACAGCAACATATTTATGCCAGCTTTGCTTTTCCTTGTGCTCGCCTGTGTCTATAACTCCACAAACCAAAGTTTAAAGTGACTTTTCTTTCTCTTTTCTCCTCTCTAGATGGGACAAAGGTTCTGTTTTCATCAGTCTTTACTGTAAAAATTGTGGAAAAATTTGTTGTGGTGTCTCTTGGGAGTATTTTTAGTTAAGATGATGTATTTGGTTTCCACGACAAGGTTTCTGTAGTAGGAAGGGACTGCAGGGGTGGCTGTGTCAGAAGACATCAGGAGCTGCCCCCATGTCCAGAGGCAGCTTGATCTAACTCCAGGATAGACCTACCACTCACCAAATCTGAGCCCATCAACAACACTGGTAGCACCTCCATGATACTATATTTAAGAAAGGGAAAACCCACTTTGCAACAGCTTCTGGGAGAGAGGAATGAGAAAATGTGAAACAACTATGCAGATGCCAAAGTCAATGAAGAAGGAGAAACAGTGTGCTCCAGGTGTCAGAGCAGACATTCCCCTGAAGCCCATAGTGGAGACCATGGTGAGGCAGGTCTTGCAACCCACTGAAGACCACAGGGGAGCAGATATCCACCCTGCACCCTGCCAGAGCAGGTGGATGTACCCAGAAGGAAGCTGTGACCCCATGGAGAACCTATGCTGGCTCAGGAGGTGTGGCCTGTGGAGAGGAACCTATGCTGGAGCAGGTTTTCTGGCAGGACCTGGGAACACATGGTGGGCCTGTGCTGGAGCAATCCATTCCCAAAGGACCATACTCTGTGGAAAGGACTTGCACCAGCACAGTTCTTGAAGATCTGCACCCCGTGAGAGGGACCCATGTTGGAAAAGAAGGACTATCTCCTGTGGGAAAGACCCCACACTAGGTCGGGGGAAGAATATGAGCAGGAAGGAGCAGGAGAAACAACAACTGACCACAATCCCCATTCCTTGTGCCCCACACTGCTCAGGGGGAGGAAGTAGAGATGTCAGGAGTGAAGTTGAGCCTGGGAAGGAGGGAGGGGTGGGGATTCTGGATTCATTCTTGCTTCTCCTTATCCTACTTTGCTTGAAATACAGTAAATTAAATTAATTTCCTCACAACAATTCTGTTTTGCCCATAATGGTAATTGGTAAATGATCTTTCTCAACCCATGAGATTTTTGTTGCATTTTTCTTCTCCAGTCTTGTTGATGGAGAAGGAGTGATAGAGTGGCTTGGTGGGCACCTGGTGGCCAGTCAAGGTCAACCCACCACAAATGCCTTGTTCCATTTCTCCTCAGGAGACTGAGATCTGAGGTCAGCCTGTCACTCTCACCTATCTCCCCAAAGGCTGGGCTTTCTTTTTGGAAGATAAAGACCAGAGGAATAAAACCTCTGAACTGTGGTGTCCATAGGGAACAAATACATATCTTAGAAGTCTAGATCCCATATAAAGCTTTTTGTGGTTTTTTTATTTGTGTAGATTTTTAGGTCTTTCTTTCTTTCTTTCTTTCTTGCTTTCTTTCTTTCTTTCTTTCTTTCTTTCTCTCTCTCTCTTTCTCTCTCTTTCTCTCTCTCTTTCTTTTTGGAAAGGAAGCACTACATTTTTTTATTATTATTATTATTTACATATTGCATTATGCTGTCTACTTGGTAGTTTTGTAGAAGCAGATGCAGTGGAGATCAATATTCCAAGATGTAGACTTTTCTGGAGACTACCCAGAGACTGCCTTTTCACCTAATTACCTTTGACCACCCAGTCTTAATTATTTAAAGAGAGAAAAAAGGAGTTTGTAATTCCATTTGGAGATGGCAAGGGAATATCTGTTCTTGCTTTGCACATGTCAACCATTCAATGTCTGTGATGAGAAGCAAGTTGAAAGACTGTTAAAGGAAAGGGGTCTGCGTGTGTAGATGTGAATATTACGTATACATCTCTGAAGGTGGCTTTTATGCTGGACATATCTTTCTCCTTAAGGAAACATAATTTCAGTGATCATAGTCTGTCATGTGGAATGACTGATGTAGCAAAGCCAGCTGAATTGTAACAATACAAAGCCAAGAAACAACGACTGTGAAGAGTAGGCTCTGTTGCTGACCCGAATTTCTGAAGTGTCTTGTCTAGGAGCATATGACTGAAATATGTAGCTGAAATTCACTGTTAACTAGTGGTGTTCCCCAGGGGTCAGTACTGGGTCCAGTCTTATTCAACAGCTTCATCAGTGGCCTGAATGAAGGCACCGAGTGTACCCTCAGCAAGTTTACTGCTGCTGATAAACTGGGAGGAGTGGTTGATACACCAGAGGGCTGTGCTGCCATTCAGCAAGATCTGGAGAGATCGGAGAGCTTGGCAAAGGGGAACCAAATGAAGTTCGACAAGGATAAGTGTAGAGCCCTATACCTGGGGTAGAATATTCCCACCCACCAGTACAGGTGAAGGGATAACCTGCTGGAAAGCAGCTCCATGGAGAATAAGTGGCTTGCAATGAACGCACTTGTGTATATCTCAGAACTCAGCTGTGGGGCTCCCATTGAAACCATCATTACCTGTTTCAGAGCCCTGTTAAGGACTTATGCTGAGACAATTTAAAAGTTAAACCTGTTTGATTTATTAAAGCAACAGATGGGTTCAGAATTGCTGTTGATAAGGCACTGACTGGAAAAGGATCATCGAGCTCAAGGAAAGAATTGCCAGGTAACATCCAACACAGCTGGAGGTGCCAGCCTGAGTTAAAGCATTAATAGATAATAGAAAGAAAAGGTATCCCATATATTGAAGGCACAGTTTTTACCAAGGAGGTGTCCGTGTCATGGTTGGAGGAAGAGGAGCACAGCCTATTGACCATCTCTGCTAGACTTTTCGGTCTTGTCCCCAAAAGAAGTGTGTTCCCTTTTTAATTTTTAGATCCTAATTCTGTCTGCCCTTGTCTTCTAAGTAGCATCTAGCATGATTTGGGTGGAGAGTCAAGTAACACAGTCATGTATGTTACCATATACTGTAAAATTTAATATCAGCTTTGCCATTAATTAGGCAAAGATCTCCACTCAGACACTCTGGCCTTCAAGATTTGCTTGTGCCTGTTGGTTTAGCCAAAACAAGGCTATCTTATCTTCACAAGTCTCCCTCCTTCAGCAGTTTGTCTGCTAGCTCAGCAGATCTCCATCCCCAGATACAGAAGAATCTCAGAGTTGTAAACATCTCAACCTTTCTCCCAAAGCACACTAAATTGAGTGTATTTCTGTCTCAAGGCAAGCTGGGCAATCAAGCTAAGCTGCCTTCCCACACCTTGGGTTAGGACAGGGACAATGGTCACAAATGGTAAAACCCCTGAAGTTCCACCTCAAAAGGAGTAAAAACTTCTTTGATGGGGGGAGGGGGGGCAGTGTGCAGAGCCTGGCCCAGGCTGCCCAGAGAGGCTGTGGAGTCTCCTTCTCTGGAGACTTTCCAACCCCTCCTGGATCTGTTCCTGTGTGGGCTGCCATGGGTGACCCTGCTCTGGCAGGGGGGTTTGATTCAATGACCTCCAGAGGTCCCTTCCAACCCCTAACATTCTATGATTCTGTGCTCAGACTGAATTACAAACTTAGTATATTGTGTTAGTGACTTTTAGAACCCAACTTGTCAAATATCATCTACGCTTGTCAATTGTAACTTTAGATAGGACTCGGTAGCCCTTTTGGTTTAGTGGATGAATTTATTGCTCCCATCATGGAAAAAAGGAGTGCCCTTAGCTGTAGCATTCAGATAAGAATGCTGCTGGTCTTCTGCTTCAGCAGTGAAAATTTGTACCTGAAACTGTATTAGTTGTCACTGTTCCTTATACATTAATGAGATGTCCTTGTTTTAAAAGGAGAAATACCCCAGATAACCACTGATGACAGGAGGCTGAATTAAAAGTTTCCTATATCCTAATATAGATATATGCCAAGATGCAGAGATTCCCCTGCACTAAATGAAACCCAGCTCATTTTCTTCCCACTTTGTAGTACTAATCAAGCTGGTGAAAGGCAAAATGGCTCCAGCTTGCGTGGAAAGCTGTAGGGCTTTTGGCATGCTGTGAGCACAGTAAAGGGAATTCTGCTCCAGGGTCCTGATGAAATGAATGCTGATTCACTGTGAGCTTTGATCTCTGTCTGGAAAGGTTGGCTTATTCCTTACAAGTATTCTTTTTCATCTCCTTTACAGCTCTTTCCTGAAAGTATGGGTATGAGTTCTCAGCGGAACATAATTGAGTTATGGTGACTTAAAAAATGCCTGCTTGCTGTGGCTGAGCCTTGGTAACCAGCTGTGTGATTATTCTGACTTTGCTGCAACTCCAGAGTAAAATATTGTTAGCCCTAATGACATCACTGGTTTTTGAGATAAATGTAGACTGGCTGTAGACTATTCTTTCCTTCCTCTTGTGAGTACAGATACCTACACATATCCTGAGGACTTCTTTATATGACAGTAATTGAGAGGCTCTGCAGACCAGGGTGGAAAGAAAGGCCCGCTGAACTGCAGAAAAAAACACCACTGAGGATACTTATGGGATGCTAAGTCACAGAATAGGATTCCAGTGTCACTTACGGTCTCTGCTGGGGCTCATGTTTGCTGCAAGATCCTCATCAGGATCGGGCTCTAAAAGGTTTGATAAGCACACGGACGTTAATCTTGTGCTGCTTTTATCACCCATGGGGAAGAGCAACTGTGGGCTCTGAAAAATTGAGAAGCTCTCATAAATATTGACTTTTGTTTGTTTGCCTGATTTACTGAATCAGAGATTGCAGAGAGTGAATAGCATATGCCATCTTCTCACTTAGCAGTAGTCTGCGTAGCTGCTACCTGTCCAGGGAGTTTGCTCCCGTATTTGCTGCTGGATAGGTGTTTCCAGAATCAGGTGCATGGGATTTATAAATCACACACAGTCCGTGATTGCCTTCTGTAACAAAGTAAATCTAGTACAGTCTAGGATAAATATTTATGGAGATGAAAACTTTTCTGATATCTGAAATTACAGTAGAAATAGGTCAGATAATATCCTGCATGAAGTTCTCCACCTTTGGATTACAAGAAACTTAAGGCATTCTTCACCCCACCTCACTGGGTTCAATATTGGTTTTGTATATATTTGTATATATTCCATTTGATTATTCTTATTATCATCATTAAAGCTGTTTTGATTTTCTTCTCTAGTCCATAAATCTCTTTCCCTTACTCCTTTACTCTTCCCCTTTTGGGAAGGCAGAGGGGTTAACAGAGAACATCTGCTACAGGTCTAGTAGACAGCCCTGACACTAAACTGTGACACAGGTTCTTCGTGAAAGCAGCTGACATTTACTTTAATGCCCCATGGTTTATCTTTCTGTTCTTACCTTACCCTGTGGTGAAGACCTCACAATTTGTCTAATATAATAATACTTCAGAGTGGAAGCAGAAAGGGCAAAGAGAAAGAGGAAGAACAAGTCACCAAATCATATTAAACTTCCCTAAATGTGTTAGAAACAAGAACAGTCAGGAGTTTTTAATATTACTTCAGAGACAGCTGGATGAGCAGTTACAGAAGATGGGGGATGCTTGCTCTCAGCACCCACTGAATTGGCCATCCGGTGGCTTGTCTTGAATAAAGGAAACTTTCAAGCAGATACTTTTAAGAAAGAAATCCTCCTTTAGACTGCACTAGTTTTGTTCTGGAAGAAGCTTAAACCATTCAGGAGCACTAAATGCCAGGTTTGCATATTTCTGGACTGAGTGAGATGCCAGTGTTTGTTATGAAACCCTGTACCTTGAATTTGTCTTCTCCTTTCTTCCTCTTAAGTAAATAAATGTCAGCGTGGCTGCCATTTGTGATAACACAAAGCGAGCGACTTTCCTTATTTCTCTGCGAGAACTGGGAAGGCAGGATCTCATAATACAAACTGGCTGTCATTTTTCAAATCCTGTGTGCAATGGAACCATTAGGGGCCTTGCTGTCCAATGTGCATCTAGGCAGAAGGTGCAGATGTACACGCATTTAGAGTTTAAAAATACTGCCACCACATTCATTAATATGCAATTTGGAGTTTGTAAAGCATTGGCTCATCCACATTCAGCTACCATGTTCCTTATGTTCTCAAGCTGTCTTCTGCTTCTGTGACTTCCCCAGTTGTCCTCCATCCTCACTCCCATTATGTTACATTTTGACCTTCAGTGTTTTTTCATCCAAGAAAATATATACAGCTGTCTACTCACCCCCATCACTAAACTCCTGTTTTACCTTGAGGCAGATACTCATCTACGTAAGTAACACATTCCAGGGCCGAGATTCCTACATAGTTTATACTCAAGCTCAGCAGTGTTATAGAGCTCTATATTTACAAGGTGCCAACAACTTTATGAGTTCACTTTAGTTTGTATTCCAAAGCAGTTGCTTAAACCATGAATTTTCCTTGTTTGCTTACAAGTAAAAATTTATTGTTTAAGTTAACCCTTTCTGGCACTTTCTGCTACTCCCTTGATGAGGGATGTTTAATGTCAGTCACGAGTTTGTCTTGCTATCAGAGGATATCATAAGGAAGGTGCCACTTGCTATTTTCCCATGGCACACTGCAGCTCCAGCCTTTCAGGCACACTTCTACTTACTTAGATAAGTAATATGATTTCATAGGAAAATGATAGTGCACATCTGAGTGTTGGAGTGATCCAGACTATCATTAGATACCTCTGCAGCCAGTGTCATTTTGTTCAACCCAGTTGCTGAAGCTGCAGGTAATATGAGCTATTCTAAGACCAAGTAGAGTGGTAGGTTGCGTTGAGTCCCATGGAAGACACCCACACAAGTTGGAGAAGTTCATGGAGGAGCATCTCCTGTAGGAAGGATACCACATTGCCACAGGAGCAGAACTTGAGGAGTTTTCACCCTGAGGAGGAAGGAGCAGTAGAAGCAGCATGGAACGAACTGAGACTGACCCATTCCCTGACCCCTGCACCCAGGGGAGGGAGAAGGTAGCAGAGCTGGACCCAGAAAGAAGGGAGGGATAGGAGGAAGGTGTATTAAAGATCTGATTGTATTTATCACTGGCTTAGTCTGATTCAGTTCATAGAATCATAGAAACATAGAATCTCTATGCTGTGCTTGTTTTTGACTCTGCTCCTTGTTTCCTATCAATGTTGAAGATTGAGATGGAGGGGGGGAGCAGTCCTTCACAAAATCATCATGCTGGTTAAAACTGGGTTAACGCTGAACACGAGTTAAGGCTCCCAGAACTCTAACAAAACTGCCCATCACTGACCTTTGATAAACTTACTGCCCTGATAATGGTATAAGGTTGATCTGTTGTTACTACATTAGGTCAAACATAATATTGCCTTTCCACACTATCTCACTTATTCTGAATTGGATCCTGTCTGTCTTTCAGCTAATGTAAATGTGGCATAAACTTTGAATTACTGGTTTGGGTAGCTAATGTCACACTTGTGTTAAATATATCCAATCTAAATCAAGTACATGTTGAAAATATGCCTCTTTGATAGTCATAATTGCAAAGGGACGATCTGGGGATGGAAAGGATAAAATTGCTTGCTGGCAACATCAATCCTTTTCTAAATCAAATAAGCAGGTTATGAAATGCCTCAGAAATGTCTGATGATGGGTTTATGCCAGGTCCTAGAGGAGTTACTAAATGCACACCTTTAAGTCCTTGAATTACTCTCATTCTGTCAAGGGACTGCCTCAGGGTGGGTGAAGTAGTTTTGGTTTATAGTATTTTCAGAGCACTAAGCTCCAGAAACTTGCTGACCTGTGGTCGGTGAAGGAAATCAGGATATGCCTACACAGTTGCCTGAGCACTTCTAAATTACTATGTGCTTTACTAAGCAAACCAGGAGATCTGCTGTTGCTCTTTCCTAGCCCCTTCACTGTTTGACACTTTATCCTGTATTTTCTTGATTGTACTGACACAGCTGTTTGTGCACCTGTATGAAAAACTAGACCCAGGAAATAGATCTCAGTGAAGTGGTGTGAGCAAAGCATGTGAGTGGTTGTGGTGTGATTTTTAATCTGCTTTGAAAAACTTCATCAGTGTCCCTACAACATGTGCAAGAGTCTTGAGACAAGAGCTTTGCCAGCTGAGATGAGAGGTGCCTAGGGGGTCCTAAGCGTTGTTTGATCAACTGGAAGTTGAAGATGACATACCCTCTCTCGTTAACTAATTGTTAAATGCACTTTGCCTCTAAAACATTAAGGACTATTATTATTAGCTTCAAAACAGATGAGCAACCAGATATATATTTAATGGCAGTAAACAATAGGAAGCTGATGTACACAAAAATGAAGTCATTTACAGCAAGTTTATAGAAGATTCTTCTAATTTCCATCTGTGCCTCTTTATCAGGAGGCAATGGCAGCACATACAGTGTGAAAGGGACCACTTGAAGGCAAGTTAAGCAAGCTGAAGCTACCATGAACACTAAAAGAAAACATGTTTCACTTTCTCAACACTGTTAAAAGCTCATCTTTAACTTGAGGATGGAAGAGGTAATTTTGGAAGCCTGTTTATCGTGATTTATTTGTGGCTTGATTGCTTAGCTACAAAGGCATATTTGTCATTTAATCCTTGCTGCAAGGCTTGGCAAAAACCCTGGGACTTTAATGAACCTAGCAGGGACACTTCTTTACTTATGAATATGCTTTAAATTAAAAGTACCAACTGGCAGCAGAAGTTTGAAGACTGGGTGCACAACGGGGGGAAACAGCAAATGGTAGAGCACTGATCATATCCACAACTGAGTACATTTTTTTATCCCTGGAAAGGTGTGCCCTTACAAAGACTTTGAACAGAGAATTTTTTCCACCATGCTGCTCCTTGTCTTTTTTTCCTTAATGCCAGAGTTAAAAGCCTGCTTTAGTGTTTCTCCATTTTGATGAATGCGCTGAGTATCAGAGTCAGAGAACCTTAGGCAGTGTGCTCTTGGCTGTCAATGCAACGGAAAACAGAAGAAACTTTGGAAAATGTTGAAAAATAAATTCTTCTCTGGAAATTATCTGCCACATAAGTCAATTCTTTTTTCTTCATTAGAATTAAAACTGAACTCCAAATGATCTGTTGAAAAACAGAACAAAACAGAAAGACCAAATCCTAGCAAAGACACAGGCAGAGTCCAGTTGTGCAGGTGGGCAAAACTAGTCAGGTTTTCTTTGCTGCTGATAAACATAGAAACTACTTCTCTCCTATGGCTTAAAGCAGTCATGTTTCCTCTTTTTGTCCTCTCTCCTACTTGGAGCTGTTTTTTGAAGCATCTGCTTGGTGTGTTTTGCCTTTGACATGTCTTGCTGTAGCCTTCGGCATAAAATTGCCACAACACCGGTAGCAGTCACAAGTAAAATCCTGTACCCCAGGTACCACACTGAGGATTTCTCCTTTTTGAACTCGGACTGGTCCCTCGGACTGGTGTGGATTTAAGTGCATGTGTGAGCCCAATGAAAGTACATATTCTACCTCACAAGCAGGTTACACATTTCTTTCAACATAAGAATTCTCCACACTCCTGGGGGAACAAACAGGCTTTCTGTGCTTCTTGAAAGGAGATAGGAAAAGATTTAATTTCTACCTTCATGGCTAAACAGGGAAGTCAAGGGTAAAATCCTGGAGGTTAATGATAATAAAGCCTTTGTATCTTGTTCATAACTATCTGCAAGCAACTAGTGGGCAAAGGGATCATAGGTCTGCCCTTATTCATCAGTTTTGTATCACTGATCTAAGAAAGCCATTTTGTCCCTACCGTTACAAGTACATGATACATCATTCCGCTTGATTTAAGGACACAAATCACAAAGATATGAAAGGAGGATTTGGGGTTTTGTTTCTCTGTGAGCATTTGCTGCTTTGTTTTTTTCTCGTACTGAAAGAATGTTTGTAGGTTGAAATCACAATTTAAACTAATTTGTAAGTTGTTTCACTTTGTTACGAAGAGCTAGGAATGAAAAATAAGTAGCTGCTGAGCAAATATCATTAATGAAGTGAGAATTCTCAAACACTCTGTGCTTCCTAGGTGGTAATGGATGGGAGTGAAATGACAAGGGAAACCCTGAAATGTGTATATGGCTTTAGTGACGAGAAAATTCATCACAACAAAAAGGCTTGGAGGACACAACAAAGAAAAATTGGGATTAAAGTACAGACACTTTGCCAGACCTGCATGCTTGTGCCTTAAGTGGGAATTTCATTAATGAATGGACACAATTATGTATTTATTAGTGCATTTTTCAGAAAAATAATTTTGCTTCAAAATGAGTAAGTGCTGTTAAATTTGAAAGGGACAGTGGCTGATGCACGATATTTTTCATATAATCTAGCATAAAATAAGTGCTGAATTCTCTAGATGTCAGCATCTGGAGACAGATTAAAACCCCATACCATTGAGTGTAATATTATGAATCCTTTATTTCCTCTCTCTAAACTTTTCATTTGAGGCAGAAGTGAACAAACATGTGAAGGCATTGGGGAGAAACCTTTCTTTGGAGGAGTAAGTTTTTTTCTCAGAAACAGAGTAGGATTAACTCCCACTCTACTTGAAGTCAGGCATTCCTGATGAACTTTAAATTTAGGGACATTTGCCTTCATACTGCTGTTAACCACATTCATGTTGCTTCCAGATTCTGGACTGAGCAAGCAGTGAGATGTGACAAAGCAGTAAGAATGAAGAGCTGAGTTTTGCTGCTTTTCCATGAAGCATTTCCTCCTCTGTGTAGGTACCCAGGTAGTGCTAAGCAACCAAGGCCTGTCCAACAGGTGATTTGCAGGGTCAAGGTGTCAGTTTTACCATGTCAAGTACAGGGCATACTAAGGATGTGCACATTTTGCAAGATGCTAACTTTCAGGTAAGCATTTGGACAACAAACTGAACTGAAGCTCTTGTGCACTTTAAGTTGCACAAAAGGCTGTCCTTTAAAAACTGCTTAAATTGTTACCTCTGTGCCTCATATGTGGTACCTGTTCTTTTTCCTTTTTGCTCTACTTTTAATAGAGGAATATCTAAATAGGTGCATCAGCTGAGGAGAAACATGATGAGTCAGGCTTATCTGCACAAGTTAGCTCTCTGCCAATTTTCATCGGTAAATAGATAAACCAATCAACTGTCTGTGAAAACTGCTACTAAACCAGTTACTGATCCACAACCTTACTAAAGGATTAATTGACAGTTTTGTTTAAGCTTTCAACCTCATAACATTATTCACTCTGAGGTTTACAGGATTTTTCAGTTATCTTACACTGACATGGCAGGAAGTACACATGTGAGTTGAGCATAGTGCTCATATCACCTGTAATTCAACTGCACCATGCTAATCACAGTGACTAATGTATCGGGCTGGCATGAGACCACATTTGAATGAAGTTCATAGAATGAGAGAATTAATCACTTAGGTTGAAAAAGACCTTTAAGATCATTGAGTTCAACTGTAAAACCAATATTGCCCAATCTACCACTAAACCATGTGCCTAAGCACAACATCTACATGTCTTTTAAATACCTCTAGGGATAATGACTGAACCACTTCCCTGGAAGTCTCTTCCAAAGCTTGACAACCCTTTTGGTGAAGTAATTTTTCCTAATATCCAACCTAAACCTCCCCTGGTGCAGCTTGAGGCTGTTTCTCTTGTCATATCACTGGCTGCTTAGGAGAATAGAATGGCACCCACCTAATTACAGCATCCTTTCATTCCTTCCTCAGCCACTCCTCATAAGACTTGTTCTCTAGACCCTTTCCCAGTTTTGTTGCTCCTTTTTTGGACTCGCTCCAGCAACTCAACGTCTTTCACTGTAGTGAAGGGCCCAAACCTGAACAGCGTATTTGAGGTGTGGCCTCACAAAGGCTGAGTACAGGGGGATGATCACTCCCTTAGTCCTGTTGGCCACACAGTTTCTGATAGAAGCCAGGATGATGTGTACCTTCTTGGCCACTCAAGAACATTGCTGGCTCATATTTAGCCAGTTGTTGATCAGTGTCCCCAGGTCCCTTTCTGCCAAGCATCTTCCCAGCAACTCAAGCCCGTAGCACTTCATGGCGTGGTCCATGTGCAGGACCTGACACTTGGCTTTGCTGAACCTCATACAGTTGACCTCAGCCAATCCAGCCTGTCCAGATCACTCTGTAGAGCCTTCCTATCCTCAGGCAGAACACTACCATCCAACCTGGTGTCACCTACACACTTACTGAGGATGCACTTGATCCCTTTGTCTAGATCATTGATAAAGATAATAAAGAAAACTGGCACAAATACTGAGCCCTTTCAATGCAAGGCAGATGATTGTTCTAATACGTGTTTATAAAACAGCTAACACACAATTCTGTATCACTGGCAACTTGTCCTTGGGATGTGAATCAAGGAGTTTTGAAAGTCAAGCTGCTTCCTATTACAAGTTGGGCTCCATGCCTATTTGATGGAGCTGTGAGTATGGAAATCTGCTGCTCCTTATGCTGAAGATGAGCAGGGCTGCGGCACCACCGGTTAGAATGGGAAATTTCACAGCATCTGCCAAGCTGCACAGAAACTACTCCCCACCCAACTCTGTGTTTATGGAGCCTGTGGTTTCAGGGAGGCTAAAGATGCTGTCTTCAGATTTTCTTTCTTACCTTGCAATATATTGATGGGGTTTAGTATGTGATTTCGTTGCTTGTTGTTGCCTTTTAGTCTGGTGCTTGTCTTACTCTTTGACCCTACATATCAGTCTATGATAACTCATTCAGATATGAATTTCCCAAGGACTACTTTTTCCTCAAATAATTTAGAGGTATGCAGTACTAACAGTTAGGAGAAGGGGCTTATGCTGTTATGAGCTCATCTGGTCAGTAAGTATTTAATTCCACTGCTGGATCTCTCTTTAATCTGCCCTGAATTATGCATACGTGAGTGCACATGATAGAGATCTCCAACAAATCACAGACAGGAAGTATTGAGGGCTGTTATGCCTATTTGTACACATCTCTATTTTATCAAGTTTTATCTTTGAATAATTTTATTCTACTTCTCAATTCAGTTGGACTTGTCACTTCTCTGCCTTATTCATGCACTCTCTATTTTCTCCTATTTATTTTCTCACCTCGAACCTTCTTTGTACAAGAAAGTATACACTATCAGTGTGTTTCGTTGCTAAGTTTATGCAGTGTAAAGAGCTTTTAAGATCCTTGGAATTATTCAGTCTCTTCTTTTTTTACTAATGACATCAATAATAAGTGTATATGTGCATCTTAGACAAATCTAATGATTAAATGGTGTACAACGGTGTCAATAATATACACAAACAGTCCACTTTTAGGTATAGCACACAGTTACAGAGAATGAAGCTGCAGTTACTTGAGTAATAGCCTTTATTGTCATGTCTTAAATGAGGGTCAGGCATTTTTAGTGGAATTTTGCAGAGAGACAACTGTTTTACTAGCACACGTTTGTTGTGAATAACTTCTTGTGTTGTAGATGGCAGGTCAACCTGCTGGAGATATCCTTGTACTCTTCTGTTTCTTGACTTTGTAAGCTGGTCAGTGTTGCCTGCACTCAGACATCACTTTGCTCTGTTAAAAATCTACTGCAGAATAATATTCTGTTTAGGAGCATGTTTCTTGTTTTGTTGGTGGAAGGGAGGGGTAGGGGGTATTTTGCTTTCTGGATAATTTTTTTTTTTTAGTAAAACTTAACAAAGTGAGGATTTGCCCTCCACCTCCTGAAATGTTAAGTATTCTAACCACTTCAAAAACTGTATCTCCATTAGGGCAAAAAATCTCAGAATGCAATAAACGTCAATAAAATCTCACTTCAAGAAAGGAAAAGCACTTGGGGTAGGGGAAATTAGCTGCCAAGGGCAGCTAAGATTCTATATGTAGCCTGGAAATCTGCTAATAATCATGTGCTTCTGGTGGTTAAATCTGCATGGCATGTCACTGGATTAAAAGTAAACTGTTCTATACCATGTCAAGCTTCCATGCTAAATCTGCTTCCCAGATGAATTGGGCTATCTATTTCAGTCAAGAGGCTGTGTGGAGGGGAAAAATCAGTGATTTTTTTGGAGAAAACTGTTGAGCTGTTGCTCCTGATGGGGTGAAGATGGAGAAGAATCGAGGAGAACGTTTTGACTGTCCTGGAAATGCTCCACTTCTGCGGTCATACAGTAATCACGGCATCGTACATACATTTGTTATTCATTAGGATTGGCTTTATACCATAATTCAGCAGAAACTGCCTCCCTTTTCTTTCTCCTAAAGGAATGAAAAAAAGCTGTGTTTCCAGTCCCCATTCTTATGTCTGCTTTACACATCCTCAGCCAACAGCGGTCAAGTGTGCCAGAGGTCTGATGCTAGTACCAAGGACTAGCATCAAATCACTTGGGAGAAAATGTATTACTTTTAAATTACTTCTTTCCCAACAGTGCTAAGACTAGGGGTAAAAGAACTGAACTAATGTATCTGGCTGGTTTGTTCCCTCCGTGGTTACTTCAGAAATCCAAGAGCAAAAAGCATCTGGAAGGATTCAAAGATTGCATTTAGCTAAAGAAATTGAACAGCAACTTGCTGGCTTTCGTAATCCAGGCTGGATTAGTAGTTAGGCCTAAACCAACAAAGCAGACAGAAGGCAGACAAGACATACCCTGTAAGATACTTCTGAGTGGTGAAGAGAGAAAATTTCTTTTGAAAACACACTAAAGGATTTATGTAAGAGAAGCTTATGTCAGAAAGAGCATAATGGACATCTGGGAGACATACATTTTGACAGTAACAGGAATTAGTTTATATTTCAGAGAGCCTTTCTTTAGGATAAAAATGGAAAAGTTTCAAGGAATCAAACATTAGAGCAAGCAATATAATTTTTGCTGTAGATCTAAAAATGTGAGGAAAATCCTGGAGGAGAGAAATGAAGGGATGAAAAAGATGAAGATTACAGTTAAAGAATATTCTATTTCTGAGGCTTTTCTTGTGCCCTTTAAATTTCAGTCTTATGAGTAGTTCTATAAACAGTGGCTCAGGCAAGGGGTCAGCTGTGGAAAAACAGGCTGAAGGACTTTCATGTACCTAAATCTTCTTTCATCTATATGATGACTATGCCACATCCAAGGTCTGTCTATATGGCTTCTGCAGCCTCATGATGTGTACCCCACTGAAGGGAACAGCCGTAGTAGTACCCTGTGTGTTGCTTGATGCTTAATTTGTGTCCTGTACCAATGGCAGTAACTGATGGGGATCCTTCCTGAGAAAGAGGGTAGCACAGCATGGCTACAACGAGCTGATGTGCAGCAGCATGTGGAGAGCTGTAGCCAGTCCTGTTCCTTGTAGCTGATGATAGCCAGCTGCAGAAAGAGCTAGGAAAAGTGTATGAGAGAGAGTGAAAATCAAAGGGCAACAGGCAAAAAGCAGATGCTTGGCTTTGTCATAGATAAGATGAAGAGGCCACGCTGCCTCTGTATCTTTCACCATTTCAGCAAGGGAGGGGGAACTTGCAATTCCCTCATGTGCATTGAGCTGAGGATGATGAGTGGACTTTTCCCCAATCTGTCTTTTCAAGATAGATATGCTTGAAGCTGCTGTGGGAGCAGAGCCAAGTGTGTTGATCCCTCACAGACAGGATTACACATCTGGAGACAGGCTTAGTAGGCTGACTTTGGAATTTGATTGTTAACTTGCCCTTCTAGGAAGTAAATTGGATGTGGTCAGTTCATTCACATGAGAGCTCTTGAGGCCAAGAGCTGACTGGAAGTTGAAAAAGTAAGTGGGTCTTTCCATGCATGTCACAAATTGTCACAGATAACAGCAACACAGCCTGGAAGAGATGCCAAATCTGCAGTTTGAGTCTCTGTTTATAAGACATCAGCAAACCAAGACATATGTATGGGACTCTTAAATCCTTCCACAGAGGAATCCAATTCTGTCTCCAGTAGGAAATTGTACATGGCATGTGCTTTAAACTGAGTGACTCTGAATTGGTGGATCTATCTGTCTGGGAGGAAATCCCATTTCCTTGAAATTACCCTGAAAGCTGAAAGGGTGTAAATATTTCCAAAATGCATTTCTTAACTGCTGTTACAAGTCAGATTCAAGGCATTATCTAACAGACATTCATCTAACTTTTATCCTGAGAAATGAAAGCATTGTATTTGCCTGTTTGTTTAAGGAAATAAAAAGAAGAAAAAAAAGAAACTGGCAGTGAACGTTGTGGCCACTCCAGGCAAAATGGAGCTCTGAACATTACTGCTGGTTTACCCTAGTATATTGTAGCAACCACTTCCATCTACATAGTCATTCAGGGACAGCAGTAGAATTTTTTGATCCTATCTTTTATTTCCATGTCTCTTTATTTCAGGTACTGCCTTGCTGAAGCAGTTCTCCTTTATCTTCTGCCTGATTTTCTTGCTGAATTGTGGTATTCTCTTGAACTCAGACACGAGGTGAATGCTTCTGTGCTTGCTTGGCTAGTTGTTTCAGTCCTTTCTTATAGAGGCTGGTTTTAGTATTTGACTTCACCTGTATTGTGTTGCTGGTACTCTTTTGAAGGTTGAGGATTCTTTGGGCAAACAGAATAGCATTGATGGTGCTATTCACAGATCCCATTTTGTAGTCACTCTTTCCAAGTTCGGCTAAACTGTTGATGAAAAGTTTGCAACTTTTAAGTTACTTTTGCTGTTATTTCTGCTCAAAAGATGCACCAGAGTTAAATTCTTTTGGTGTCTGCAGCATGAAGCAAGTCTCTTGTGTAACTGATTTACCTTTTCCTTGCAGAAAATAATATTACCAAGAACGTATTGAGTAAGATTGTTCAGGGGATGCCAGTGTATACAACCTGAAAATATAGATAGTGGTAACTCCCTAATTTCAAAGCAGTTATCTGATGTTTTCCTGCATTATTTTCATTAATAGGCTATTCAGAAAATGAATGCAATCAGCTTCATGTGTAAATACTTCAATAATTCCTACTGAGAGAGAATAGAAAGTTGATAGCAGAGTGGATAAATGGGTTTCCTCTGCCTACTACAGATAAAAAACAATAAGATGTTACATGCCTAAATAATCTGGAACACATTTAATGTTGCTCTTAATTCAGATGTAAACTTCAGGAGTTCTGAATCATGCATTTTCCCCAGCAGGTTTCTGAATGGTCCAGAATTCAGTGATCTTTCCAATAGCTGTGCTAACACGAATGATTATCACCTTCATAGTGACAGGTTTTTGGACAGTGGCATGTCTTTCTCTGTGGAAGGTACTGCCTTAGGTCCTGCAGTATCCTATGGATACCAATCAGTCTGGATTTGGTTTAATGGCTTTGTGCATGTGTTGGTCTCCAGGTTTATACAATCACTGCAGAACGGCTTAGGGATGCCAGTGTGCTAGACAATCAGCTCTCTCCTTTCCATTTGCTGTTCCCTCCCGTGTAGTGATGCAATATTTATGGCTTTAATTAACTCTGAGCAAATTCACTTCTTGTCTATTCTGTAAAAGCATGTTAAAATGGTGCAGATGGGCACACAGACAAGGCCTGGGGTTTTTCAGAAGGCAGAGAAGCGTTCATGATGAAATTTGCAAATTTTGTAGGACCTGTGCCTCTACCTGGCTGGCTTTCAGGAGAGTTTCATGAATTTTTGAATGCCACTATGTAGCTTTGCTGTACAATTTTATGTTTCTATGTGGTATAGCTGGCAAGATACCAACTCAGTGGCCATGCCTGTTGCCTTACTGTGGGCCAATTTAGGATACTCTGATTTAAGATGAAAGATCTGCTGTTCATGTGCATGTGTACAAACAGAAAATTAACAGGAGCATCCATGATGTTCAGTCCTGTTGTGTGTTGATGCTGTAAAGCTACAATAAAATGTGCATACCAAGAGAAGACAAGTTTAAATGAAGATTCCAGAGTCATTGGTGAGAGTATTTAGATGAACGCTGTGCCCAAGAAAATATGGGTGTGAGATGTCACCAATTATCTGTGAAAGGTCTTTTAACAAACACATCATGATCTCTAAGCCAATCTAGGAAGTCAAACTAAGCATATGAATAGTTGTAATTAAATAAAAATTTATCTCAAAGAAGCTGGATATTGAAGCACCATGTATAATACCTTTCTAGCTAATAACTACTTGAAGGAGCCCATCTGGAGACAGCAATCTCAGAGTCTGTAAAAAGGCACTGGACAGGAATTTTCTGAAGAATAAAATTCTAAAGGGAGGTTAGTTCTACTTTGTGGGTTTTAATTTAATTCTTTTTTTTCCCCTAAAGGTCAGTTTATCTGCAACTTGCTTCTTCATGATGTGAAGGGAAGCAAGACAGATGGTAATAGATGGTGTAGTTTGGTTTAGCTTTGACTTTTGGGAGGACAGTGTGGAAAATGACCTGTGACATTTGCTGGTGAAGCTCCAAGGACTATTCACTGGCTGCATGTAGCTGAAGGCATATATCTTCTTCACCTAGGTTCTGCTAAATCAGTTGTAGTTAGTTGCACAGCATAATTAAAATACAAGGCCATGTGTCAGAGTGTAATTTGTGTGGTGGAAGGAGCTTCTTTGGGACTCAGGAGGAAGGCACCAAAGGGAAAGTGTAGATCTTGACAAGAGTGATGGAATACCTTTAATGTTCATCTTAAAAGTGTGTACTTGGTAACCAGATATTTCTGGTAACCATGGGAATACCAGCTGGTTCTTTTACCTTAAGCTCCCCAGAGTATTGATATGTGTCAGTGGCTCCTTTGAAGCTCTTACCTAGAGAAACTGCATACTCCTGAAAAGTCATGAGAACTAATAGGAGCACTGAATTTCAGGAAAGCTGAGATCAATTACTGTCCTAATATTGTATTACTGAGTATCTGGGTACCTCATCTTCACTCTGTGCTTCAGTTATCCCACCAAGAAAACTGGCAGATAGGTGCTTCTTTCTTCGAACATCTCTTAAATTAAAGCACCTTCCCAACAGAGAGTGTTGCCTGTAAGTTACTGTGAAGCTTCTCCTTTCAATGAATCCAAGGCAGAATTTCCTGGGTTGCTCCTGTGGCATAAAATCTGCTATCAAAGAGAATGTAGGTGCTCAAACAGGAGCACTGCAGAACCCACTGAGAGGCAAGCACAGGCATTTCATACAAAGGTGGCATTCTGAAAAAAGTCTCTGAGTCATAGAATGGTTTGGAAGGAACCTTGAAACGTCATTTAGTCCAATTCCCCTGCAGTAAGAAGGGACATATTTAATTATATCAGGCTGCTCAGAGCTCTGTCCAGCCTGACTTTGAATGTTTCCAGGGATGAGACATCTACCAATGTTGCATGCAGTGATAAATAAATTTGGTAAGAGATGGATCTCCTTGTGTTCCAGCCCATCCTCAGAGATTAGAGGGGCTGGGAGTGGCTGGATTTATTCTTAATAGATATGCTGATTTAATTGTTTGTGGCTATTGGTCTGACACCTGGTTCATGAACAACCGATCCACTGTACGTCTGGTTGATTTCACACATGAATAGCACAATTTGCTGTAACTATAGGTCTGACAATAGATGCACGAACAGCCCACTTGCTGCAGGTCTGGTTGTGTTCACAGGAAGCAGTCAGATGCACAAATAGTCCAGTTTATTTGCACTTGCAACATGCACAGATCCCTTACGATTGCTGATAAATGCACTGAGCTGCAGAACCGTTCAATAGCTCCAAAAGACACCACTGTAATCACAGTAAGAATCTCCCCAGGAAAACCACTTGACAAATCATAC
>VWZY01006509.1:0-43244 GCA_013399075.1 Chloroceryle aenea
AACCCAGACATTTCTGTTTCTGTCCAGCATTAGAGCCTTCAGATCTTTTCTGACTGGTTAATGAGATTACCTGCATTATCTTTTGCACTCCATTAAGAAAAGATAAACCAGTAGTATTTATACAGAACCAGCAGTCCATTTCCATGTGCTGTGTCAGCCTTAAGTTATAGGCTTATTTTTAAGTTATAGGTATCCAAAGTTAAGTTATAGGTATCCAAAGCATACCTAAAGTCCTTTCTAAAAACCACCTGCATGCGGCATAGATGAGGCCTCCCAGAAGAGGTGGTGCAGTTGGCAATACACGTTCAGGTAGATTAGAACATCAAAAGCTGTGAAGCAGGCTGCCGTGGGCAAACAGGCCATCAGGCACATAAGGAAAAGCATCTTGCAAGAGCAAGGTCAGTGCAAGATGGACAGAAGTCGTAGCTCAGGCTTCTGCCTACTGATGAATGCACCAGGTCTTGAGAACTTTTCCTGCCCTTCATCGGAAATGGAGCAATTGAATTAACAACAGTTGATCTGCCTTTCAGCCTGCCACATAAAGGTGCTCTGTCTAAAGCAATTGCAACACTTCTTGCCACCTGTCTCTAGTGACACCTTGTCCTTCACTCCTCACAGTGTGGAGCCATTGAGAGGAATTCAATGGTGCCTGACCAATAGTAATCTCTGTCATGTTCCTTCATGCTCTGCAAACTTCTTGCAGAGTACTCCAGTACAATAGTTACCCTTTCAGTTGTAGCATATTACTCCTCACATTCCTCTAAGACTTGAGCCAGACTCAGTGCTTATGTCCAGGGACATCAGTCTAAGGTGGTTTTCAAAGCAGGTTTCCAGTGATCTGTTGCAGCTGGATAATTTTTGTTAGTTTATCTCCTAGCTAACAGGGCTCCCTGGTCTCCCAAATGACAGACTCTCTTTTTAATTGTGAAAGTCACATTTCTGGACTAGAAATGATCATCCTCCTAAAATGGCAAAAAGACACATTTCAAACTTCAGTTCCTGTGCAAGAAACATTGGCAATAAAGTGAAGAATGTATTTTTTATTCTCAATTTTTAAACAAGAGGAAGCTCCACAGCTATCATTGTTATGGATAATCCAGTTAAGCTTTGGGGAAACTGGATATATATGCAAACATTTGCTCACCCTCTCCATTTTACTTTCCACTGTAAATGTTTTTCTTTTGGGAATGCCAGTGAAGCTTGCACTATATAAGACTGTAAAGCTTAGCAGACAAGTATTGGTAATTCTTCCCAAGGAATGCAAAATGAGCTTCCCTCCATGCTTTTCTAAGAAGTAACAAGAAAATATAGAGCTTCTGCTTATCCATTAAGATGGAGTACCCTCTCCAGTTAATGTTAGCTTCATGCCAAACCACTTTGTTCAAAGTCAGAAAAGATAAGGAAAGCCTAGCTTTATCAGTCCCAAAGGTATGCTAATTGTGTTTTAAAATTATCTAGCTGACCCAAAGAGAAATCACCACTTGTTCAGTAAGAACAAGTGAGGAACAAGAGTTCAGACATCTTAAGTTCATGACATGGTCATTTAACACTATGCAGTGCCTACCTTTGAGGCATCTGGCCCTGAAGTGGTGGACAACACTTCTATGCATCTATGCTTATTAGCTAATATTGTGTCAGTGACTTCACATGATGAATATTTAGGACACTCTAGTAAGAAGGGAAATTACCAGTTCACTCATTTCTATAAGTAGTCATTCTGTTGTCACACGCAAAACTATCTCAACCAAGTTTAATCTTACTTACTACTGAATAATGTAAACATTTAGTTATCAGTTTTGGTATCAAGAGGGAAAGAAAGGCCAACAGTTAAATGCTTTGGAAAGCACCTTTCCTGGCTCAGCATGTTCATTTAACCACAGGGAAATTGTTTCATCAGGAATATCAGCCAATTTCTGCACCTTAAACAGCCAAACATAATGGAAACTACACGCTAATCCTGTTTTTTTGTGATGGAGTCACACAGAATCATGGAATCACAGAACATTAGGAATTGGAAGGGACCTTGAAAGATCATCTAGTCCAACCCCTCTGCTAGAGTAGGATTACCTAGATCAGGTCACCCAGGAATGCATCCAGGCAGATTTCGAATGTCTCCAGAGAAAGAGATTCCACAACCTTTCCAGGAAGCCTGTTCCAGTGCTCTGTCAGCCTCACCATGAAAATGTTTTTCCTTATGTTTACCTGAAACGTCCTATGCTCCAGCTTGTACACAATACCCCTTGTCCTGTCACTGGATGTTGCTGAGAAGAGCCCGGCTCCATCCTCCCAACACTTGGCCTTTACATATTTATGGACATTAATGAGGTCTGGATACCTATAAGTCCCAGTGCTTACGTTTTGGTGAACCAGGTGGAGGCTGGGAGGAATGTGCAGATGGGCAGAGCAGAATGCTATTCATACATTTGTTTTGTGTCAGTGGTTATATTTGGGCACAGGCATATGTTGACAAGATAGGGTGAGGAGTGTGGATATAGGGTGGAGAAGTGTGGGAGGAAAAATGTTTAATAAAATTATTAATTTAAAGCCATAAAGGGCCTGTGAGAACATTCCAGCCTCTGGCCTTTTATATATTATGAGCTATAGATTTTTATTGACATAGTCTTGTATTGAGTCAAATGTACATTTAACACATTTGTTCCCATTTTGATTTGAAAATGAGGCTTGTGTTTCTTATAATAATTGTAGGTGGTTTATCTGGTGAGATATTCTTTACTAGTTCTAGATTAAAAAGGAAGCCTTATTTTTTTTTTTTTAATTTAAAGGTTTATATATAAAGGATTATAGCCACAGAAAGTTGCTGTGCTTGGAGTGGTTCTGCTGGAAACTGGCATGTGGTGAGGGATGTTACCAGCATCATATGGTGGTAGATTAGCAAAAAGGTACTCATAACCCATTGTCATGCTCATAAACCATTGCTTTCTACATGAGTATTACAGAGTGATGACCTAGCTTGGCAGGAGGGGGAGGGAGTCCAGTCCACAGATGCGCAAGCATGGTCTGAGGAAACCTACTACACCAAAGGGTTGAGTATGAGTGGTATGGGCAGCAGCCGACACACTTGAGTGGTGTGGACAGCAAGCTAAGTGCAGCTGTGAGATAGGTGCAGCAAAATGGCCTTGGGCTGTGTATAGTCTTTTGTAGTTTTGCATGGAAGAAAAGTTTTATTATCTAAGCAAGACTTTTCAGGTTAGCAATTTTAAATTTAGATGTCTATATTTTATCTCAGTTCCACTTGGAAAGTCATGGTCCTAAGGGCTGGTAGAACAAACTGTGATATTAAATTGCATCTAGAAACTACAATGAACTGCAATGAGCTTTGCAGATAGATTTCACTCTTTTTTTTTTTTTTTAGAGTGGTAAGACCATAGTTTTAGCACACACAAAAATGTAATGCCTGTAATGTAACATTATTTTAAGAGGTCCCATTTCCGTAAGGAGACTGAGAGTTAAATTCATCAGCACCTATTCACTGGTAAAGAAAAATAAGCAAAGACAGTACACCTTTAGAACATTTAGTCTCAGTTTCTCCTCTCTCTCCCACTTACAAAGCACTAAAGGGCTGATCTGATGCCTATTAAAGTCAATGACAAAACTCCAATTGATTTTGAATAGAGCAACACTGGGTCCAGAAGTTCCTAGAGATTTCTTCTGCCTAGGTGAACAAATAAAGTGTACTTCAATTGGAGTGCTGTCAGCACACAAGACCATGTTCAAACACTAACTGTTTAGCTTGTTAACGCATGTTACCCCTCTGACTGACAGCATCCAGCCATCCTCTGCGCACGTTAGCAAATTTAAAATGACAGTGTGAACAGAGTGCTTCTGAGTCCTGGGAAGACATTTTGTACTCATCACTGTAGCATTTCTTCTTAATTATTGCCTAAGTAAAATATCTCCCTGTGGTTACCCACTGAGAAAGGAGTATGTATCTTTCCCTCACTACTCCAGTTGAAGCACTTATGCATGTGTTCAGCTATAAGGAATTTCCAGGGGGGACTATTCACATCATACTAAAAAACAGCTATATAGATAAGATTTGGATGGTGGCTCAGATTCACACACATTGGAAATACTATTTTTAAAATGCATTTTTAATAATAGGAATGTTTAATTTTAGAGCACACAAGCATGCTACAACAAAAGCATTGGAAAAGCCTGAGATTGTCCCCCGTCTTGTACTGCAATTTTATTATAGTGGAAGTATTTAAAGGATCTAAGATTTCTTTTTCTATAATTATGTGGGATCCTTCCATTAGGAAAAATAATCTAAATTCATGCTTGGAGTGGGTATAGGGTAGGATAATCAAGACAACATACATTTAATTTAGTACTCAAAACCTTACGGTACATGGTGGAAGATTTGGTAATATAAAGAATACTGCCTGGAAGGATAGAACATCAGACACTTCAACAGAAATTGCAGGAAAACTTAGAGCTTTGCACTGGGAAAAGAGGTGTGGAACAAATAATGTGGAACACATTAAGGAAATTTCTCATGGTACTTCGGAAACACAGCAACACTTAGTTTTCTATTGCGAGGAAATAGCATGCTATACCTAGTATCTAGAAGCACATCTACAGGCATAGTCACCCTGCACAACACAAATGCCAGCAGCAGAAGGACTTGGAAATTCTGCCTATAGAACCAGACCTGTCTCCACATCAGAGGAACTTGAAAACTTCTGTATAACCTGCTTTTAGATATTCCAGGTAGTTTCCAGAACATCATTTCATGTGAAGAATATAATGTACCTTAACAGGGAGGAAAGCTGAAGTAGTCATCATGTAGCAAGCTCAAAGGCAAAGATTAGAAAGCAGGACTGCTGGCTCTCTGCTCAATGGAAGAAATGAAGTTCATTCTTTGCCTTGTTAGTCCATAAACAGTCACAGCAGCTGGAAAAACATAAGCTGGAGGAAAGAGTGCTTGTGCAATAATGATTGAGATGACAAGAAGTGCACTAAAATAAATTCTGCACTGAATAAATGCTGGCACTATTCATCTGTGCCAGAGGAGGGAAGAGAGGGATTTGAGAACCACCCATTGTATACCGTCCTGAGGAACCGGTGCTCAAAAAGCAAGGGTGAATCAATATCAGCAAACAACCTTATGAGAGAACAGAGGTTCATATTTTTGTTGTCAGGGAAATTCCTTGGATGGATAAACCTGTGGAATTGGAAGCATTACTGAGAAAAATGTGTGCTCTGAAAAGGAAGATAGAATCATAAATTAAACAAGAGATTCTAGAAATAAATGTGCCCTCAAAACTGCCATTATGACTAATTTAGCATTATAAGTACATAACGCAAACCCTGTCTTTATTAGATCACAGAGCTTGGCACCATAAACCAGCAGGAATTTTAGTTGTGATATAAAAAAACAGAGGGCATGCAATGAATTTGAAAAGCCAACATGCAGTACGGGACTGATCTGTAGCAGGGGCACTGGCAACATTCCCTGATCAACAACTGAAGTCAGCAGAATAAGCATGTGATACCTCTCATCAGTTGTATACAGCAACAGGTGGAGTAGGAAGGAAAAAGACAGGTTTTTAGACAATGCTCGAGATAGGGCACGCTGGGCTCTATATTTGGCTACAGCCCAGCAGGCATCTCTCTAATCAGAGATGTTTCCCATGGCACTGCTTCTGCATCAAAGTTCTTATTCTCTTTCGTCCTCTCAAGTTTTGCTGACAGTATTTTGGAAGACACCACAGCAGAGCACTGAACTCACCTGGGCCTTCTAGGAAAGTTTTATTAAGTTAGAGGTTGCTCTGCTGCCTGGTTGTTGAACAGATCAAAAGCAAAGGCAATATATTTTCCTTGTTCCTTTTGAGACACTGTAGTGGAAAAAAAAAATAGAATGAAAGACAAAAATGCTATGGGGTTACATTCTTGTTTTCTTATTTTTCTGTGGCCTGTCTCTTTTTATGCTGAAATGTATAAAAGAACTGGCACAATCAAATACCATAGATTCTCAGCTATCGAACACACATAGCAGTTACATTAAAGCACAAAACACATTTCACAGTGGAATCTCAAGAGTTGTCTGAGGTTTTAAATCTTTCTTCTCATTATGTGGTACTGGGCAAAACTCAACAAATGCAACCTGAGATCCCTATCTAAGCTGCTCGAGGCAGCAACATTTGCTAGAAATCAATGTAAATTTTCTGGTCAGTCCTGCTCTCTGATGTACTAGCAACACTTTAAAAGTCTTTAGAAGTTTGGGGGATGGTTTCAGGGTTTCAGTATTTGTTTGGGTTGGGTTGTTTGGTTTTGTTTTTGTTTAGGGTTTGGTGTTGTTGGTGTTGTTGGTTTTGGTTGTTTTTTTGTTTGTTTTGTTTTGGTTTTTTTTGGTGCTTTCATTTCAGGTTGTTTTCAAATACATTTCCATTAAACTGAGCATTCCTGTAGCAGTGTCCCTCAAACAAGACTTAGTGTCAAATGAGACTGGCTAGTACAGACTATGGAATTAATACAGCTGTGTATCTATGGGTTTGTTTTATCCACTAGCCACTGGTAATTTTTTATGGGCAGAGAGATCAAGATTTCTGCTAGCTTGTTTAGTTTATCTCTGAAGCCACTTGTAATTATTCCTACCTGCTATCCCCTATGGAATTCAAATACACAGTCTCCAGCTCCTCACCCTCCTATGTAGTGATCTCCTCTTCCAGTTCCTTGTCCCCAGTTTCTCTGTTGAGGTTTTCAACAGAACATTTCTGTAGAAGCTAATTATCTGAGTGGAGCTTGCAGTATTGGAAAGTCTCAACTCTGAACTGTCCTTATGTTGCCTGCTAACTTATGGCTGACTAACATATTGGTGGTTCTAAAGAGGCTGATGAAACAGCTGCTGTAACAGTAATCACCATTCATTTTTTAAAGTGTCTGTTAGCTCAAGAGTTTATGTACCAGTATTGTCATATTAAAGCAGAACACATTTTTACTGGCTTTGATTAATAATTAACATCTAGGACCTGGTTTATGAGCTCTGTGTGTCTTACCACTGGCACTACTGTACCTGCACTTTTCAGATGTGTACAAATATCCTACAGCAGTGCACTGACTGTGAAACAGTGTGTTAGGATGAACTGCAACTATGTCTTCAGATTTCCAAAAGGTCTCTCACTCATATTCTCCCTATTAGTCTAATTTCTTCTCAGTTAACTCATGGGAGTCTTAAGTTGTGCACCTCTTGGTGAAACAGTGCATGCCACCTGCTCTAAGCAGGGAGCAGAGGGATTCCAGAAAGCTGCCTCATTTGCACTGGCATTTCTGCTAAATGAAGCAGTCTTGCTCCAATCCTGAAGGTTTATGCCACTCTGACCTCAGTGCTGAGACTGAGTGACTGCTGTGGCTATTAGATAATAGGTACAGAAGCAGCAAAATTGTCTGAAAACAAGTGTTTCCCAAACTCTTTTTTTCCTCAGGAAACGGACTTACTGATTGTCAGGTGCCCATCATGGAAGTAGCTTGGCAAGGATATTGATTACAGCTGAGAACAAAGCTTAAGGTATGTTCAGCAGGCTCTTAACTTAAAAAAAACCAACCAAACAAACAAACCAACATCCAAATCTATAGAACCCTGATACCACAAAATACTTTCCACTGGTGTGCAACAGCATCTGTTATTTTTCCTCTAGCACCACAAACACCCAAAATTTATTTTCACTGTCAACAGCATTTGAAAGTGATGACTTCAGAAAATGTTCAGCCACAGGCCCATTTGAATAGGCAAGACACTGCATGCCTTTTCAGGAATGAATCTCAGCTAGCTATTCAGCATGAATGCTAATTAGTTAAGCCTCTTTGTATCACTACACAGAAAAAAGATGCAGGGATCACTCTCCCCTCCCTAGCAGTGTTCCGATCTCCAAGAAGAAAACAACTGTTGATAACAGCACTCAGCACAGCACACTTCCCACAGCAAGGCTGGGATGTGAAGGAGGTCAGAGAAAATATAACAGATTTTCAAAAATGATGTTTGTCAATACCTCTATTCATGTGAAAAGGGCTCACAGACATAGGTATTTGCCATGTGTTTTTTTTAATTTTTATTCCAGCAAAGTCCAGTACTTGCAGGGCCTTCATGGCTCCCATATGTGTCTTTGTGAGCACAATATGCTCTTGAAGCCTGTAAAGCTTGCTCCAGGTGAACAGCGCTGCATGCCTTAAAAGTACATTTCCTAATACTGGGGTAAATAGGAACCACTTTCCTTGTGCCCTCTGCAGTGTAGGTCTATCAGGGTCCTTTGTACATTTGTCTCCTTCTAGTTCAACTGACAGAGGTAAGGATCAGTTCCTCCACTTGTAAAAGCTGTTGTGAAGTAGGCTAGAAGCAAGGACCCTGTTTGTGTCACAGGCTGGTTGTAAGCTGATTTAAGGTGGCTTCCATCTGTGTAACACCACAGCTCTGTAGCAGCTATGTCTGCCCCCAGTCTCTCTGAGACACTGTCTGAACTTCCTAGGCTGCTTGTGGACCTGCCTTCTCACCCCAGACTTGCTGTGTGGTCTCTGAACCTCACTGAGTGTCTCCAGACCTGAACATGACTGGCTGCTCAGCATCCTGACTACTTGCCTGTGAGGTCACCCCTCTTACTGGCCTCACTTACACAAGTCAGCTCCCAGACCACCTTCCTTTGTAGCCCTTCCTGCTCCCTGGCAAGATCCATCACCATACTGAACCAAGGATGTATCACAGCACAGCACAACTCCTTCCTTGCACAGCTACCCAAGTTACCATCTATAGGTTATATATCTAGTGAATGCAGATTAAGCTGTGTCTTGGCAATGGTGCAAGCCGCAAGGAAAAAATGTGGGTCATATTACTCTACAAACTTAACCCTATTTTCCAGTAGAGGGTTTTTTGATAATGACAGCTACAAAGTATTCAGCAATGGGGCAGTCCAGAATGATTTGGCAAGCACTGACTTGTTCAACTGCAGACATTTCTGGTTCCTGAAGTGCAGAGGCATGTATGTTTCTTGGTGATCCTCCTCCTCTCCTCCATTTGGGTAGGACTTTGACATAAACCTGTGCTTCTAGATGAAAACATATTAAAATAAGTGCCCACCATTGCTGATTATCTGTTTAGGGGCATAGAATAAATTAGAACTGAAACACACTTTCCAAGAAACAAGCCAGCAATCATTTACAGACTTGAGCCTTTGTAGCATTAGGTTGGTTCCCTCTGGGCTGAATTTCAGCTTAAGATCTTAATAATTTAAAAGAAGTAATTTTGTGGATGGTGCCATGGCATTGATGCTTCAATCAAGTGGCATTAATGCTTCAATTTGATGGTAGATATACTGGAGTAAGAGACTAGAGATATGCCACTCCTTTGGAGTTCTAGCCAAAACCTATAAGAATCCTGTGGAACAGCAAACATTTTAAGGTATCCATGAATTAAACATTCAGGAGGCATTAATGGATCAATGTCATCTTAATCACCAATTTACCAGTAATTAGAAATTAAAATAGGCAAAATAAATGACATATAATAGAAATATAATTGGTCATTCAGTGTAAAAAATTATGTGAGACATGTAGATAAAATGCCTTTTTTTTTTTTTTTTTTTTTTTTTTTTTTTTTTTTTTTTTTTTTTTTTTTTTTTTTTTAGTAGTTTTCTCATGACTAATCAGATATTCCAAATTTCATTACCATTTTGCAATATGTACTCACATTATCCATGACATGGGCATCTTTAATACCAATAACGAATAATTGTATTTGCCACAGAATGATGGAACAAGATCACTTGGCATGTAATACCTGAACATGATTCCACTTCTGATGGCTTCGCTTTGCAGAACACTTATCATTATTAATAATGTATGACATTAGATTTTTGAGCTTGCCTAGCAAATGTCACGGACAATGCTCCGCTCAGTAAAGAATTCTTTGTAAGCCAAGCACCAGCCATACTAAAAACAAGAAACTGTTTTACATGGTTAAAATAACCCCCCTCCACCACCTCACACTGATAATTGTGTCATAAGATGACCATACTGACTTTAGTGGGAAATTCTACTTTGTGGGGGCACACACATTTCCTAAGTTCTCACTACACCCACAATAAACAGAAAATTTGTTCTAGGCCTTCTTACTCCTCCACATAAGCACCACTTCTACCCTTTCTCTAGAGGTGGTATCATCTTTGACACAGGTTTTACCTCTTCCCTCCTAGTTGCTGCTACCTGTTTGAGACTGAAATCATTCACCTCTTTCTCCTTTGGAAGCTGTGACTATATTTTTGTTTTATTTAATTCACCTGGAAACTTCTTTCTTTCCAAGTCTTGTGCATCAGAGAAGATAAACTTTTGTAATGTTCCTCTGAAATATCTTAAAATTCTGTCATTGCTTTCCAAATTTCTCTGGAATTATTCCACTCAAGCAGCAAAAGTAAAAGCATCTGTTCTGCTTTGTCGCTTCTTCCAAAGAGCAAATAAACTTCAGGCAGGTTTCCTATCCCAAATCACTGTACTTCCAAGGGAGCATAAGGAGTGTTTTTAAAAACATCATCTCATTCTGCAGCAAAATGCTCACCTCAATCTGTTGCTTAGGGCACATATGTAGCTCTTATTACCTAATGTCTTTTGCTCAGTTCTTGAGTTGCTATCTGATTGAAGATCTCTCTGGGACTGTCAAAGACTCTCATGAAACTGCCAATAGTTATTTGAAAGAATAACATCTAGTGGCATGTTTGAGTTTCCTTCATGACTGCCTGCAGAGGCACTTCTGCAAATATGCAACGTGGTATAATGTAGCAGCTCTACATCACTATGCTAGTTGCATTTGTTCCGATTTATCATCCTATGTCTTTTCTCACAGTAGCCATTGTAGACGTAATTACACATCCATACTCTTGAAAGACAGTAACTTAAGCAGTAAATAATGCAATTCATGTTTTCCTCCCACACCTAATACCTTTCTGATTAGACAGAAAAGTCCCAACTCCATAATGACATCTATTCAAGCTTAATTATTCTTAAGCATGTAACCAGTCCTATTGTAATCAATCTGATTATTCATGTGTTTTTAATTAACTACATAAGTGATTGCAAGATATGGGTCTTTGCATGTAAATCCTTCTCTCCATATGTAAAAGCAGTGGAAATAATACAGTTATTGAGAGTCACAACTACCATGTTTGTCTCAAATGTTTAAATAGTAGACTATTAGGTCAACAAGTAAGTACCTGTACAGAAAAACCTATGTCAGCAAAACAGTGAGACCTTGTTCTACACAAAGTGCTATTGTAATGGAAAATTTGTCCCTTATTGTTTTTTTTTTACTGTCACCATTTTTTTTTTATCCTTGCAAAACTGTGTTTTACAATACTTTTAAGGTAATAAACAAGACATTTTTCAGGGGTTTTGGTGGTGGGGATTTTTTTGGTTTGGTTTGGTTTGGTTTTGGTTTGTTTGTTTGGTTTGGTTTGGGTTTTTTTTGTTGTTGGAGCTTTAAAACAGTTTTGCATTAATCATTGCTGTTGCTAACGGTTAACCTATGGTGTTGTGGATGGTCCAGCAGTGGCATTCTAGTGAATATCTACCTTCTCTGTGCTCCACCTGGATTAAATAGAATAGGAAAAATATAATGCAATGGTATAAACCAAAAATACTACTATGTGTAGAATCTGAGATTAAAAGAAACACTATGGAGTTAAAGGAGGTCCAGAGAAAATTGGTCAGAAAAAAAAAAAAGGCTCACCTTATGTTTCAGAATTAAATCAATTCCAATTCCAGTTAGGAAGGCTGCGAACTATTCCACATCTGCCAAGCTTAAGATTTCTCATATCCTCCTTTGTAACACACAGGGCTGCCCACTGTCAGCCAAGGGACTGATTCAAAGTTCCCAGCTATCTTTATGTTGCAGATATTCTTATCACACCTTTGCTCCAAAGCACTACCATCACAGAAAATGTTTGATGAAAGAAAATCTTTTTGTTTTGTTGCTCAGAGAGAATAGACGTTAAAGGAAGAAAAATCTCAGGTGAGTAGACCATCTTCATTTGCTCTTTATTACTTGCTCTTCTACATAAGCTTTTAGAGGATTTTTGGGAAGAGTTAGGAGAGAAAAGAGCATTTTACACACACACACACACAAATAAATTTGAGGAAATCACTTACTAAATTACAAGCATGATTTTATTCCCAACTCTTGCAATGCAACTATTGTGCACTGAAGTGCCACACTTAAAAGTTCTCAATTAGATTTACCACCATCACCTGAGGTGAATCATAATCCAGTACTCTCACAAACTCGAATCACCTTCCAAACAACATTCAACATTCTTCCTGCAAACAAGACCAAACAGGATAAGAAGTTTTGCATTATTTTGTTTATTTCCAGTGCTCACTTCATTCAGTTTCCAGCTTAAACTATTATGGTAGACCTTCTGTGAGTCTTTCCCAGTGATGCAGGATATTTATGGGCATACCAGGAGAGCCTATTTTTTGTTTGTTGTTCAAATGAGGAAAAAAAAAAGTGAAATTATTGAAAAAGGAGCAATTATCTGACTTCCTTATTTAGAACTCAAATATTTTTTAAGAAAAAAAAGCCTGAAAAAACCCTCTGTGATGAAATAATATATCCCTCTGAGTTACTTAGGAAATCAATATACACAGCAAGAAATTATCTCATAGGGGTGGAGTTACACCTCTTCAGAATACTCATGCGCTGCTCTAAAGCTCCCTGCATGAAAGTGAAACTGTGATGTGAATTGATACTTAAAAATTTAAGCTAGCAATTGTAATGTAAAAGCGTACATCAGCGTTTGCTTCTGCTGATAAAAATACAAAAAGATGGAGGATGAGCAAAACTGTTACTACAGATTCGCAGGGAAAGGCTTCAGTGATGGGTCTATGTACACTAGCCTGGACTTACAGCTGCCTGGTCTATTGGAATGCCATTTTCACAGAAGAGAGACAGCATTTTCAGAAGAGGGGCCTTGTATACCTGTAAGCAGCTGATAGAGCCAACTATAAAAGCGGAGTATTTTCTACCATTTAATAGCAGGTGACCCCACCTATACTGAGGATCTCACCCAGCCTAAAATTGGGGTCATCTAGACTAGAAGAGAGGCCCTCACAGTTCTAATTCATGCAACCTAGAGAAATGCAACCCAAAATATGCTGAATCTAAAAATGAAAAATAGAAAGCCTGAAAAGCTTAAGCCCAAAAAAAGTTCCTACTCCAAGACCAATGGGAAATAAACTTCATTCAAACCTTTCAGAGCCTGCAATAGTTGGAGTTGAATATAGTTCAATGCATGAGCAATAGTTCAAATAATGGAATGACTAGGGTTTGTTGCTAATTGCTCAACACATCTTCAATATCTGAAGCATGACCTTGCACATTTTATTGAAACGACACTCTCTAATTAATGTACTGCAATTGCCTTTAATTCAAGCAGTATACGTGCTTTGTATAGGCTACTTTGTTTAGGGAAAACAGCATGTTAAAAAAAAAATTGTTTCTTTATCAAGGCATTAATTTTTGCTGGCCTATCTCAGCATCCTATCTATAGACAACTAATGTAAACTGTCAAAATGTTAGAGGAGAATACAGTCCAGAGAGGTATAAACTGAGGTATTCTGGAATACTTTCAACGCTAGATATAAACAAACATTGTAGCACTGAAATTTGCTGTGGGTTCACTGGTTAATCAGCATTCGATGCAACTATGCCACAGCTATTTTGGTGTCTTCCTCTTAGATCAAGTTACAGTCTGCTTAAGAAAGACTGAGACACAATTAATGGAAAACTTTCACCATTTTTTTTTCAGTAACTGGAAGAGTGACAGCAGTAATAATTAATATCTCTGTGCTTCACAAACAGTGAAATCAGATGCACAGTTTATCGGGAGTCTGTGTATGTAATTTTTCCATTAACAATTCTGCAGACAGAGCATTGATAATTGTGCCTGTGGTGAATCCCAATGAAGTGTGTTTGCCTGACATTGTTGAAGAAGGGGCAAAAGGAATATATGCATTTAAAATTTTTATGATTAGATTTTTGCTCAAGTGTGGGGGCCTGAAGTTTCTTGACTGTTTTAATGCAATTGGTTCCACTTAGGAGAGATGACATGTTGAAATGTGATGTGCTGAATGTTTCCCATATAATTGGAATTCAGACAACAGCAACATTGGGCATTGTCACAGGTTTTAAATAAAAGGCTTATCTCCCTCTTTTATAATATAGGATATGATGCACCATATTATACAACATCATGATCCTAGATGACAGCCTCTCAAAGAGAAATTAGAAAACTTTACTTCACTCTGCATACTCTTCCTGAACTTAGAACACACAGGCATATTATCATGTGTACCTGTGCAGTCAACACTTAACAATTCCCTTGCTCACATAAATGGCCATGTCTATTCCTGGTATAACTCTGATGATTTGCACAGCATTTCAGTCCCCTCAGGGGTGAATTTGAGCAGCTGTTGGTGCTGCTACCCTCACTGTGCATTCTTCTCCAGAGCTGTTGGAGGGAGAAGCCACAAGGAAAGAAGGGGCTCTGTGGAAAAACTTACAGCATAAGAGTACTGCAAAAACAGCTCAGGGGGTTGTCATGAGAAAAAACACCTGATATTCAATGATTCTTCCACTAAATTAATTTCTTTCATATTAGAACATGGAAACAACTAAGAGTGTGTTAGCTGTCTGGGAGGAAAGAAGAAAGACTTTGCTGGTATTTTAACCTTAAATCATGTCTCAAACAAAATTCAAATCAAACTAAACCAGACACTGTTAACTGAAGGTAAAGTTTCATGATCCACCATTTAGTTCCTATATGTCTTGGAAGATGATGTACTGAATTTTCTTCTAGAAAATGTGGACCTGAATTTTTCCATGCGTTCTTTTTAGGGAGGGAACAGCTGTCATTATGAATATTTTTCTTTACCCCAAAAGTGAGGAGCCAAGTGTGGGGTCCTATGGACCTGAGAAAGGTGTAAACTACATACTGCTGGTATTCTACAAGAGGTATTCCCCTAAGTAATTTTCTTCATCTGGACTATTCAAAGGGTAAGGTATAATTTAAGATTAAAACATCAGAAAGAGACTCTAATCCCACAGCTGTTGCCCACCTCACTCATGTTTCTTTTGAAGAGAGGAAACTTTCTGGGAATGTCGTAGAACACCAAAAGTTGAGACATACCTTTCAATCTAATGTGAAACTAAACTCCTTCTGTAAGTTTGGGGTTTTTTTTGTCTGATAAGGATACCAATCCCAGCTATAAACTTTGTCCTGCAAAATACCAGTAAAGCTTCACATCTCTTCATGGTTGCACTTTGTCCATGTTACTTTTTACACTCCAGTGTAGATGCTGAATTATCCATAAAGTCTAACTTAGAGTCTTATAGCCACCCTTTAGTTAAAAACAAAACATTGCTACCTGCTGAAAGTGATTTGATGGCTTGAGTAGCAAAGCTGCATTTGAGGATGAATATCTGCATAAACTCTGCCACTACAGATAGAAGCTTCTGCAGCAACTCGCAGACTGAATGGGCCACGATAATCCAGCCATCCTTAAGGACTCCCTTCATATATCTCTTGAGAACTAGTTGCTTCTGCAGCTATACAAGGACACACCTCATCTCCCCACCCCCCTCCCCCTATTTTTAATATTTCAGAAGTTATTAATGGGTGATCTCACTTTTCTTTTTCACCTTCATTCCTCTATATCATGATGGAAAGAAAGACATGCAGGGGCAGGATGCTGAGGTAAAAAGAAATTTTTCCCTTTTCATTGAGCATTTGTCATTAATCTTTGATATTATGAGATTAATCTGTGCATGGAACAGAAAACCTGCTGACTGATATTTCCCTTGAACAGATGCTCTAAATGAAAAATATGAAAGAGAAGCACCATGCAAAACAAAGGCAGTCTGGTGCCCTTCCTGAAGGATTAAGATAAAATTCATAGTGATCCTAAGTGGTTGGTCCAACTAGTTCACATACAGTGTATCACCTGGATGTTAGGAACACATTCTTAACATCATGGGTCATGAGACTGCTCAGCAGAGCTTTAGCTGTTAATTTGTTGGAATGGAATTTAAACCTCAGTCTCCTGTATGTGAATATTGCCATATAATTTAGTGGCAAAATGGTATGAGCCTGTAGAGTCACACTATTTAGTTTGATAATTCTGCCACCCAGTATCTATGGTTTGACCACTGAAATGGGATTTGGAAAACAGATCTTTAGCTCTCTTACAGAACCCGCTGTATGATTCCAGTCAAACCAAGCAAGGTCTGTGTGCCTTAGTTTCCCTGAATGCCAGTAGGATACTATAATTCCTTCTCAACTTCTGTATTTAGACTGGAAGATAGTGTTTTGTTTGATTAGTTGGTTGTTTTGGTTTGCTTTGTTTTTAGAAAGGAATATAGCTTGCTATGTGTCTAAACAGCATTTCAGTCCTGGCTGGAATTCACTACATGAAAATAATAATGACAAAACAAGTATACAGATTTATCTTCTCAAAACATGTTCCCTGAGAGACAGTATGTATCAAAGGTTCAGACTGGTTATTTTGGTTATCTAGTGGTTATTTACTGTCTAGCCTAAGCTAGATAGTATCAGGCCAGACAGAAGACCATCCATCTCCAGAAACAGGTCTCTGCTTATCTATGTTGCATTGTAATCATAATGAACCCAGCCTGAGCTCACATTGCTTTTGAAACTCCTCTGTCTTTAGGTAAGTAACACTGAAGCCACTGGAGGAAGAATTAACCCCTGTCTGTCCAGTGTTAACTATGTGATGCTATCACAGAGTAGATGGGTCATGTTTGACATTCAGCCCAACCACAGGACATGATAGCCCATGCTCACAACATGTAGCATGATCTTCAGTCTGACATAAGAGTCAGGGAAAAGCAAAATGTTTCCTGAATTGTGCTGAGTGAGCTGTTCCAGAGATGGTATGGAGAGAGGTGTCCAAGCACACATGTAGGCAGATCTGATGTGAGATCAGGTCTGGGTCCTCTGCAGAGCTAAAACCACAATGTTCATACTCTATAGTCTGCATAGCCACAGGGTCTAGGCTGACAATGAATACATACTCTGTTGGAGACAAGTACCACTATTTTTTTGCTCGTACTGCAGCAGCAACTTAGAAATAATCAGAAAGGCTTGTACTCCATGGAAGCTGTAATATCTGCTTCCAGATATCAGTGCAAGTGTATTTAAAAGCATAAAGGCACAAAATGGACCTTTTAAAAAAAGAACAGGCCACTGTAGGGGTAAAAAAATCTAGAAAAATACTTCCCAATATTATATACATGATTCTTTTTCACTTCTTCTTCCAGAGGATTACAGTCCCAATTTGTAAACCACTATAAACCACTATGAAACTAAAGTGCATTAACAAGAGAAAATTAGTTAAGGAAAATGTAGCTTTCAAGCACAGAAGCAGGTAAACTACCTTCAAATGAAAAGTTCAATTTAATCTGAAAGGAAAACAAATCTATCAATGTCTATTCAATTTGCACTAAAGCCTAGAGGGACAAGCAGCTTGGTTTCAACTGTGTCTATATATATATGCTCTTTAAGTCTTAAGCTCTCTTTTTTATCAACATAAGCTTTGCACTTGGCTGTCTAATTTAATTTTTATTTCACACATCTATTCATGTCTAAAAAATTGTTGAAATTTTCTAGTAGACCTTTACTTGCTCAGTTTTGTTTTGGATTTTCTTGGATTTGTTTATTTTTTGTCTTAAAATCCATAATATCTTTCACTTCACTTAACCTTGACATTTCAGTACAGTGATGATCCCACACTGAGGTTGTTCAAATGGAGCATGGCCAACTTCACCAAGGCAGACTGTTCTTTGTAGTGGGAAACTGCAGAAATATATTCCCATGACCTATGTTTGACATTGACATTACCATAAAAACTGAACAATGTCTTGGGATAGTAGCCTGACACAAATCACAGGAAAAGAGAAATATGGGAAACCAGTCTTAGGTTTTACTGTTACCATTGGATGTGCTTCTCTAACAGCAATGGTCTGCTATATGAAATAAAATGCCAAAGCAATATATAACTGGCATGCTCAGGGAAAATTTGACTCCAGCTTGAGACTGCAAAATATCTTGTTTTCCCAGTGGAGTTATTTTCCTTCCATCACTTGTTCTGTTCAAATATGCAGATTGCAAGTTTCCCTTGGTTGTAAACTGGGATTTATTTAATTTCATTTTGGTTTATTTGTTTATATTGTGAGACTTCTACATGGACATAGTCTCCTGTCAAGCTGTGTGAATGCAACTGTTTTGATTCCCCATTTAATATGAGTTCTTTACAGATTAATTAGTTACTATATGCTGTTCCTACATTTTCTCTTAGAGAAGTACCCTAATCAAAACATTCCTGTAGTGTTAAAAAAAAAAAACCAAAAAAACAGGTACTTTTATTCTGTCTCTTTATCTTTAAATCCTTTTATTTATTCCTGTCATATTTAATAACCAGCCAAATGATGGGAGCTTGTTTGTTGGGGTTTTTTTAAAAGGAATAAAAATGAAAAAGGAAAAACCAAACTATACCAGTGAGAGTGTGAAAGCCTTAGAACTTTTCTACATGATGAAGTTGATCCAGAGCCATGAGTTCTTGATGTTCACTTTTCTTCAAAACTCAAAGGGGGAAATTTACACAAAACTAATATCAGTAAGAAACCCCACAGGCTTTTTCTGTCCTTTCTTCTACAGTGTGAAATTACACTTGTTTCACTGGATCTCTAGCAGTTTCACTCAGCTAATCCATTACTACACAAGAAGCTGTAAAAACTAGCAAACCTTGTGATCTCTCTTATTCTTCACAACCATTAACTCATAATTCATAATGCTTTTCTTTCAGTCAAAGTCAAACTCATGGAAATGTTTTGTAGCCTGGCATGAGTGTGCTGCATACCTTACATGGCACTTCTGAACTCAGATTTCTGGTGAATAGATGCTTACGGTTATAAGACACAAGACTATGTATCCCAGTTTGCCCCTTCCTTTTCCCTGTTCCTTTGGTTCAGGAATCCCATTAAAAACTACCCATAATCACAAAACAACTATAATTAGAAATCCATTGACAATCCTCATCCTAATTTATCAAATTTGGCAGTCAACCTATACTATGGACATGAGCACATGGGAACCAGCTAACAGTGCAGCAGGCTGAGCAGAGGCAATATCCACACCTTACTCTGTCAGACTCTGCATTTACTGTAATATTGTCCAAATGCCATGAGGCATTCAGCTGGAGGATTGATTTTTAGTTGGCTTGTTTAAACATTTTTTTACGATATTTTTTTGTCTCTATCTTTAATAGTATACATCAACTCCAGAGCAGGATCACCTTAAAAGATTTAATTCTATCAAACACCCAGTTCAAGAGTCACAAGGCAGATAAAATTCCAAGCACTTGAAATAACATAATTTTTCATATGTCTAATATTTTAAAATAAAATCTAGTGGGAAGAGAAATGGTTTTGCCTTTCACACTCAGATCAACACATTTAAGTACTTATTTATGCAGGGAAAAGAAAGTGCAACATCCTTTGTGCTTCAAAAATCACTGGAAATACACCTTTAAACAATTTGTGTCTTTCAGACAGATGCTTGATGAATTTCTGATCATTTTCTGCTTTACAGCAAATTTTCAGTCAATGAACAAGCTTTGGCTTCTCATAGAGTCTGGAGACTACACTTGGTGTGTCTGTGTACATACTCTGTCAGTCATCTATAGTGCTGTAAAAGTCCAAGTCAGGTTTGAGAAATATTTGCAGTACAGGGGGGAACTGAGTAAATGTTGAGGAAATCTATTCCATGTGTCTTTTCATGATATTGTATTCCCTACATGCCTAAAGACATTATCAGCAAGTGCAAAAATAAACAAAATTCTGCCCTTTTGATCACTTCTTTGCTCATGGCTAGCCGCAGTGAGGGACCATATTCCACTTTGGTAGGCTTAAGTACAATTCTGCAGCAGCTCTCCCATGGTCAATAATACCAAAGTGGTCTTATGGAAGCATAAACAAAGAAGGAAGAAATCATCTCAAAGACTTAATGTTTCTTGTCCACACATCTGTATGTTGGTTGCACTCTTAGCTCACATTTGAGCAGCTAAGAGGCTTGACAATTAAAATGCAACACTGTGGGTGAATGAATTTGTGTCTTTTGCCTTCTTGACCCTTTGACTGAAGCAGCCTAAATGAGAGCTTGTATTTAATCATAGAAGAACTCCCTGGGGAGATAGTGTAACCTCCTATACACTTCAAGCCAGCTCACTAATTAGATGTCCCCTTCACAGAGGAACAAACAGAATGCTTCATTTATATTGTTAGGCTTCCAAAGATCTTCCCCATGGGGCAAAAATTCTTTAGAAGAATTCCTGTCCTTCATGAATTGAATTGCAGCCTAACAACTTGCAGAATTGTTTTACATGGGTTGATCTTGTCATGTATTACCCAACCTGCCATAATAGAGCCTCTCACAAGGTTCTAAAATGGTATGTTAGACTGCCCACAAAATCTCATCATAACAATCCTGACATAAGGGGAAAGGCAGAAAAAGGGAAGAAACAGGATCATTTCACATTTTTTTCTGAGACTCCCGAGGTTATACTTTTAGTAAGATGGGATAGAAAAACTTGGGAACATGGCAAAAAGATGTGGAAAGTTCTTTTGTGATTTAAAGGAGCTTTTTATGGTGAAATATTTTTAAACTATGTCAAATTTCATTCTAAAATTGTCTATCTACAAAAAGAAATTCATGTTCCATACCATGGTCACTCCAGGCTAGATTACACTGACTCAGTGTGGATCATTTTGGAGAGGATTGCTCAAGCACCTGCTAGAACAGAGTGCAGTTCTTTGCCTTTTTCACAGCTTAGGCTGACATGAATATATAGAATCACACCTAAGCGGTTCACTAAATTCCTAAATTTACTTACAATACAGTTTTAAGAACCTGATCCCCATTTTTTAAGCAATCACTTGGTCACATATCAGTGCTATGAACTGTAGAATTTTAATCCATGGTAGACAGTGAAAATATACTCCTGATGAAGATTTCAGTGCTTAGAAAAGTCTGCAAGATGAAACAGTGACTTGCCAGGGAACCGACTCAGAACTGACCAACTGAATTTGAAGCATTTAGATATGCTACCAAGTTGCCTTATGGGAATTGCAGATCTAACACTTCATGCTTCTAATTTCCTCTGTGGGGCAGATTCCTTGCTGCATTGTTTTTTCAACTTTGTGTAGAAGACGCAAATTCTGTAAAATACCTATGAATATTGTCTCCAGCAGAGATAATTTTATATCCAGATTGCTTACTTTCTGAACCATCTGCCTTTAGTCCTCATATTTTTGTCCATGCACTATTCACCAATCAAGAGTTTACTATTTGTATTTAATATGGTTAAACATTTATGCATATTATGTCATCTGATTGATAGAGAAGATGAGGATTTAAAGTCTGCTTGAAGTGAAAATTCACAGATTCCCCTACCAGGATAAACTGTATTTTACAAAAATTTAAAATAGCCACCTGCTCTTTCTCTCACACATATGACAAAAAAGGTATAAGAAGCAATTGATAGAAATATCTATGTGTGGTTTTCAACATTAAATACAAGTTTGAGACATAACTGTTTTAAGATAATATTTATACTAGGTAACATTAAAGAGGAAATCCATAACAAATGAAGGATTTTCTTTAGATTAATACCATATTTGTTGCAATATATGGAAAATATGGCAAAAATGAAAAAATAAAACAGGAATTATAGAATGTCAACAGTTTCTTGATTGATTTGTAATTTGTCTTAGAGCTCTTTGAAGTTTGCATTATGTTTAATCAGAGACACAATTATATTCATACCTCTCTGAGACTGTGCAGTCTCTGACTCAAAACTGATCTTGTCTTAACTCAGATTGTCTTTTCCTGACATTCTGCTGGCTGAATCACAGATAATTGGCTCAGTCTCATTCAAATCACCTGAAATTTGTAGAGAACCTAGATGAGACAATTCTATGAATGCTTCTTCCAACCTTCTCAATCAATCTTGTTTTCATCAATACTCATAATACAGAGAATACATGGAATAATGGGAGGACCACACACAACACAACATATGTTCATTATTAGCCTGTTTTAATCATATTTACTCATAGGGCCTAAGTAAAGGTCAATATCCGTCATGCAAAAAACTCAAGAATATTGTCAGTTGAAATTTCAAGAGTGGACCATTCCCACTTGGTTTTGCTGTCTTCCTTTTAAAGGTTGAGGGGAGTGAATGAGTTCTTTTGAGAAGGAGGAGGAAGGTATAGGGATTTGGGGTTTATTTGGTTTTTACATTATTCATTTAGTCAGTATTTATAAATGTCATTTTTGTCTATTGGCATTTTCTTCCCTCAGGCTGCTGCAAATGAATTGCAATTGTGTTAGGTACCATTCAGTTTAATGAGAGACTTTATGAAAAAAAAAATATATATATCCCACACAGAATTACGCATAAACATTTCTCTTCTGGATACAAAATTAAATCTCCTTTTCGTGGTGCACAAAGATATTCATCATGAAAATAATCCAGTCGACCGTTTGCTATCAGCTATTACCAGGCATCCCCATTGGTGTGAGTGGCCCAAGGGTAACTTCTGCTGCCACTGGACAGAGCTGCCCAAGGAATTACTTTTGCAACTGAGTATGGTGGAGAATGAAAGATAGATCCAGTTAATAAAAGGAAATTACCTGCTGAAGAAAAATACAACAAAAAAAAAACCCACCCTGACTGTTTAAACATCTTTTTTTCTCTTGTGGCCTGTAGAAGATTTATACTTTCAGCCTTGATTTCTGAAGACTGTACAGACAAGGCCAGCCCTATGCACAGTCTGTCCTCCTTCAGTGTCAACATAACAATCCATTCCATTTCAATTCTCTCCAGCACCAGCAAACATTCTCCACCCCACTAGCAAAGCTTTCCCAAATCTTATACTTAAATTCCTATCCAGTCAGCCTTAGGGCTACCCTAAAACCCCTATGTACTGAGCATATCAGGGCTTTCTGCTGCTATCCCTCAGTCTTTGTGCCTTTACTTACACATAAATCTCCACTTCTCCAATCTATCTGTCACCCACAGAGGCTATGTCAGTCTTATATAGTCAGGAAGCTTGGAAACTACAGCTTGGGTTGGTTGCACCACCAGTGGCTCATTCACCTGGCTCAAAGCAATTCACTGCAGAACTAAGAGGAAGAGATCTACCAGAAAGTGGAAATTCCAAAATATTTATCATGGACAATGGACTTTTAACACTATTTTTCTCCACGTTCTCTTCTATTGCACTGCTCTACTTGCCAATTTAGGTCTTGGTGACTATACAAATGCCATGTTGTTAAGTCACTGGTAAAGATGAACCAAAGAATCCCATTACACAGGTTCTTTGACTAAGCCATACAGCATTCAGTAGAAAACCTGCGATTAATGTGTGATGCTATAATCTGTGTCCAGGACATAATAATATTCAAATTTATACAGAACACCATATTGTCTTTGAGTAAGAGAAGTTAATTTATATCTCACCAACCT
Organism: Chloroceryle aenea; assembly: GCA_013399075.1. NCBI lineage: Eukaryota > Metazoa > Chordata > Aves > Coraciiformes > Cerylidae > Chloroceryle > Chloroceryle aenea. Next base: position 23,602 of record VWZY01006509.1, read on the forward strand.
TTTGGTTATTCATGTGTGTGCATCCAGCTGCTCTAGGCTCCAGGTAAATGATACAGTCTAGACTTCAGGTAGTTCATTAGACCAATATTCTATCTCATTATATGGATGGAATTCGCAGTGTCCTCCAAAGCCCAATTTCATTTCTTTCACCTCTCAAATTAAACACTACCTTAAAGGTTTATTTGATGGATGACTCCATTTTGTCTGATGATGGTCTTCAAGGCACATGTGGCAGTATATCTTATCCTATTAGTAAAGATCATTACCACAGCATAATTACCTCTCTATGACACATAATAGTTTCATCTATTATTATCGTTCCTGTCCTGTAATTCAATTTCATGATTATGGTTTAACAAATCAAGGGGCACGGCAAACAATATATTTTAGCCATAATTTAAAGTAAAGTCGAGTTGCTGACAAGATACATAGGGTGGTACTACAAGACATTTTACCATTTGACTTTTTGTTTCATGGAAAATTTCTTCATTCTCTCCCATTTCTTAACATAGAAAAACACAATCATAAAAAAAATAAAAAATTGTCTAAATTAAGCCTTCACTGCATTCAGTGCCTCTTGTTCTTTAAGAGAGCATTTGTAGCTTGCTAGGGGCTTTCCCAGCATTGAGGATAGCCCTTGTTTCTAGGAGATAAGGATTATGAAACCACAGAGTTTCCTAGTTAAGATCTGCCTAGAGGACATCTATTCCATGAGACTTTTCTCAACACTCTCTAGCTTACTTGAAGCTCAAAGGAGAAAACTGAAAATCCTTCCCAGATATGCCATAAGGAGAGAGAAGACTAAAGTAAGAGTAGTACTCTTGTCCTTGGGCCCATATGTATCAAGAAACATATATATATGTGAAAATTAGCTTCCTGCACTGATTTTAATATATATATGAAATATTCACTGTGTACTTACACATGCAAACATAGCTAGTGAGACCAAGATCCCTCACCTCTATAACTTATGAGAGATTTCACCTGAAACAGTGTTTTCTTGTAATTCTGAGGATTGAATCTGGGCCATTTCTCCCAGACCATCTACTTGTCTTATTCCTTAAGAAGCAGACCATTAAACCATTTCCCTCTCTTTTACTCTCTTGGTTTCATTGAATAATTATTCTTGGTTCCATTCTATAATGGATGATTTATCTCCTCTCCAGTGACCATTCACCAGAAAATATGACACATAATTAAGAACTCTGGGGGGGAAAGAGAGAAAAATTATTTCCTTTATGTAGAAGATTTTAAATTAATTTTATGTTGATATGAACCAATATGATTTAATTCTAATTACCAGAGAGACATTAATTCTAATACTGCTAAGTAAACCCTGGTAGGAACAGTGATCAGTGATTACTGGTTATCAATACTACTACCCAAAACTGAGTTATGTTTTTATTTGGGAGTGAAGTAGCAATAGCTATAACAAACCAGGTAGGAAGCTCCATGAAAACATATGAAAGCTCTCAATATTGTTGAGAAATAGCTATGCAACTTTGTTGAGTTCCTACCTAAGTCTTTTATTAACAGGTATTGCCACTACCTTACTGGCTGCATTCATCTTTTCTTCTCATATCCGTGCTTTAGGAAGGTTCAGATGAAAGAAAAGGGGATTAGAGCATTTTTTCTGGCCTCTGGAAAGCTATTTATTAGGCACTTTTGCAGCAAGGCAATTCAGAAAGCTAGGTTTACTAGGAAATTTTACATTTCAAAACCACAGAGGCTGATTTGCAAGCATATGTGACCAAGAATGATTGGATTTATTGATACTTGATACTCATAAAACTTGGGCATAGTTCCTACAATTTGGTACTTTCCTGACACCTCATTTCCTTAGTCTGCTGGGGAGCCTGGTCACAGCAATGGAGAGCACTCCATTCTGTAGGCAGTATGGAGGTAGTAAATATAAAATTTCCCTTGTCCTGATTTCTGGGAAACACATTGTATAAGCAACCTCAGAACTTCAGTTTCAGAATTGTGAAAAAAATGGCTTTGTAAACCTGAGAATCTCTGGGCTTTCCTTGTTTTAAATTCTAAAATTAATTTCCAGATACATTGTCTGAGAGTTCTGCTCTGAGAGGTAGTTTTGGCACAGTCCTCAAAACAGGTAACTATAGGACAAGCTCTATTTATGGTCAAGAATCTATTATCTTTCAGATACCTGACAATTATGAAGGTTTTTTTTCTTAAATGAACTAAACATAATTTCTAAATATCAATTACCTCCACAAAGCGGAAGTGTCTTTTCTGTCTGAGACTGTACTGCCTTAATCTCCCTTAGGGCTTTCAGCAGGATTCCTATATTTCTATCCAAGAATTCCAGACAGTACTAATATTTTCTGATATATAATTATTCTGTGCATGTGCAATAAGTCTTTTCCTTTGGGGTTACCTTAGACTTCCTGTGCTTGAGTAGCTCCAGGTGCTACAGTAAACCTGGTTATGCTCATTCTAATAAATGGTAACAGAAAATAGATCCTCAAGGCCAAGCAATTTCAGATGCTAGCCAGTTCACTATATTCAAGGATGGATAACTTCAGCCTTGTTAAAAATGGCCTTTTATAATCATTTCACTGAAGCTGCATTGTGAGATGGGGGAATTGAAGAAATGAAAACATTCTCATTTAAGAAGAGAGAACATAATAAATAAGCTTTAACAAAATAAAATCAATTGTGTGATGCAGATTCACATTAACTTCTAATCAATTATTACAGTGTCAGATAACTAAAAGAGACTTAATTAATTCTATTCGGTAAGTGTAAGTTAGTCTTAGCACTATTGCAGAAAGACACTGTCATGGATAGTTTTCAATATTCATATGTTGAGATATAAAAACAATCCCATATCTTATGTGAGTTGACTATGGACAGTGTTGCCTGGAACAGGATATTAGAGATACCACTTGCAGAAACTGGAAAATACCTAGACACAATCCAATTCAGACATTAGTCAAAATAGAAACAACTATGTTTGGTTTTTTTCTGCCTTCAGAGAAGGACCAAAGGACCCAATTCAGCAGTAATCACTTACAAATCGGCTGACCAAGTTTAGCAAGGGTCATTGGTTGGTGAGCTTATGGGATGACTATATATTGCTGTTTGCTTTTTATGTAAGCTTGTTTTTATGGTTTGTTTTTTGTTTGGTGTTTTGGTTGGTTGGTTTTTTTTTATTTGATTCAGGGCTTTGGTGCAACTCTGTAGCCTAGGTGAGGGTATTTTTCTGGAGGAAGAGTCCTGTCAATCTTGTACAGCCCTGCAGACTGGGAAGTCACTGGAGCTTCTGTATTGGTAGGGGTAAGTTCTTACTGGTAGGAGGAAGGATTTTTATTTCGGTTCTGTTTTCCTTCTTATTTCAGGAGCAGTATTAGCTAGTGCTGATTCTGAAAAAGGAAAAGACCTTACAGAGTACTTTCTAATGAAAGATCACAGAAGTTGTGGGAGTTCTTATGACCTCTGCTGGAAAATTGTTTTCACTACTGTTCTTGTTTCTCTGTTCTCACTTCTCTCTGTCTTCATCTCCTAGGGTCCTTGAACAGAGACTAGATATGAAGGAAAAAAAAGGCAGTTTTCTCTTACTGTTACCTTGAAGAGTGTTGATAATTACCACCAGCTCAAAGGTCAAATACTCTTATAATCACAGGGAAATGAAATGGAGTTCAGCATGGGAGAGGAGGTGGAAGTGCAGGAGCAGGGGAACAGTAGCTGTGGGCCCACTTGAAGCATTGGTAAGTTCTGTGGGTCCTGAAGTACTGATCTTAATGTCTGCTATCAGGGGATTCATTCCTTTGAAGAGGAGATTGAACATGCCAATCAAATTGTTCCTACACGAATAACTCCCTGGTTTGTATATTAGAGGAGGTGCTGGGTTTGAGGCACAAGCTGTGCCTTCATGCTGAAAAATCAAGGGATAACATTGATACTGCTCAGGGAAGTTTTTACTCCCACTAGAACTAAATGAGAAAACATTTTGCCCACAACCTTCTATGTAGGAACTAACCTAAGCAAATGGGTATCTATAGAGTAGCACAGATTTGTTACTCTTGTTTTGGAGAGCTTAATGTTTTAGCAGCTTCCAGTAGTCTAAAGAGTTGTCTTGCACTGTGTGGCTACCAGTTACCTTTGAAAGATCCATCAGCTGTAGTATTTGTTGCATTTTGTGGCATGCCTTAAGCTTGGAGATCACAACTGCCTGCGCTTATGCTGGGGTTGAGAGTCAAGCTCTTTGTGGCAGCTTTTGATTGAGAAATATTTCACCTAATTCATCTGTGTTAAGGAAGGCAAAAAAATCAAACCCTCCCACGCACCCTTTCTAAATCATCCTGGCTAACACCCTAGTAAATGTGTTATCAAAAATGCAACACCTATTACCGAGAATTCCAAACAGCCAACACTGAAAGTCAGATCTGAACCTGTGGGGAAGGTATAAATTGTTTAGATTTTCTGAGAAGCTATAAATTACAGGAAAGCAAAAGGAGCGTCTTTACAGGGTTGACAACAAAGAAAAAAAAAAGATGATTGAACACAGAAATGCTGGGCCAAATCACAAATAGCTTGTTCCTAGGAGAACAAGTGCAATGAAAACTTTGCTAGCTTTGAATAAGGGGAGATGGTGAAGAGAAAAAGACCTCAGAAAATTAAAAATGTAGGCAAAGAAGTAAGATAAAACCCTTCACTATACAAAGCCCTTAATGCAGCATACTCAGAAAATAATAAGGCAAAATGAACATTCTCATAAGTGAATGTTTAGCTGTTATAGGATGACAATTAATAGCACTATGCAACTTCATTAAGTTGCACTCTGCAGCACCTCATCACCTGTATATTCTATAAAAATTGAAATATAAATTTAATTTATACCCTCTGAAAGGAGGGTTGAAAAAAATCCATCAGGCTATGAGATCCATGGATATGTTTGCAATAGATTCTTTTTTAATGTCCTGCTATTGTCACCTTTTATCGTCTCTGCAAGCCTGTAGAACCAAGGAATGATAATGTACTATGCAATAATAATGTAGGATAATTTTGCTAGGTGTGAAAAGGCTCCAGATGGAGTGTTATAGAGATTATAGAGGTGTTTTGCGTAAGTAACATGATGACCCACCTTGGCTGGAAGCCCTAATTCTCAGAGACTCGGAGAGTATAGCTAGCTATGGTAGTTGGGAAATGATATAAAATACAAGTTACAAAAAGAAGGAGCTCTGGGAATATGGTAGAGGAGGAGTGTTAGATAAACTTTGACTGTATAAACTAGACATAAAGATAGATTTGTACATACCCTTTTTCAGCAAACCTTGGTTTGCCTAGCACACCACTTTGAGGGTACTTGTATTGTTTCTCTTCTATTCTGTCATTTTATAAAAAGATAACTTCTAGCATTTCAAAGATATTACTCTTTGGCCAACTTCTCATTTCATTGGTGGGAGTATTTAATTTGTGGGAGTAATTAAACAGGGGGCTAGCCTTGGAGGAACATTTAAATAGGCAGTTGCAGGGAGGTGTGTTGTTCTGTCCGTGCTCCAAGCTGATCAGAAATTACCCAGAAGTGATGGTTTCTATGTGCAACAAGCCACATTCGTAATAGTGTCAAGTAATAGTGTCAGATGAACTTTTTATGGCCTCATTCTGCACTTTTTTTTACAGAATACAGTTGAGAAAATAAAACCAAGTTTCAAAGGACCTTTGAATGTGTGCATTCTTCACAGACTTCATACTTGTATCAACTCTGTATTAACATTCCACATAGAATCAAGTGAAAGGTTTTTTAAGTGTACTATTACAAAAGCAGAAAATTGTCTTTTTTCACTCCATGCTAACCCAAATAAATTACCAGAACATTCTTCACCAGTCAAAAGTAGGCTTCTCCCTTTTTCCTTTGGATAATGCATCTCACAAATGGGAAGTCAGGAATGTCTCTGATGTCTCAGATCTGTAGTCCAGTATGAAGATAATGATCAACACTGAACTTTACAAAAGCAGATGAACATCACCCTGCAGTAAGCTGACATGGGACAGTTTTCCTATGAAAACATTTTGCCTTCACCTTTATTTTTGTTCTTTAAGTGTGGAAGTTTGTAGTTGTTCTAGAACTGATGTCAGCCTTGACTATAAATTTAATATAAAGATGTATAATATAATAGGGATCTTAAGGAAAAAGAAAAAAAAATCTGTGCTTTTCTCTACCCTTTCCATTTATTCCTTTGAGAGTCTTGATTTATATACATTTTTGTTCTTTCCATCAATTTAAGACTCATCCTTATTCCCAAAAGACAAAGTTAATTAACCAAAAATGAAAAAAAACCTTTGTTTCTGCTTACTTTCTACATTAGACGGCAGAGTTCTACCTCATCTCTCTATTCATCTTTTATTTACTGAAATATTTTTAATAAAATTAATTGGGAATTCATTAAAAAGGGTATGTTAACATCTTGGGGGAAGAAAAACTTCTGTTTAATATACAAATGTGCTGATACAATGTGTCTGAATCAACACAACTATTACTTTGAGGGATTATTTGAGGGAAATTAACTTTGTGGGCCCCTTCAAGCTTAATTTTGTGCTACTGAAATTGAAAAAAAAGGCAAGAATATCTAAGAATCATGATACATAATAACTTTTTCAATGTAGATTTCTAAATTTACTCAATTTTGGAACTAATTTTATTTATTTAATTTTAATGGGCACTGAAACGGAAGTTTCTGATTACTTTCCATTACAAGCTTATAAAAAAGTGTTTGAAGTTGTCTTGTAAGCTGTGTGAGGGGGCAGTAAATCCACTCTAATAGTATGAAGCATCCAAGCATCCACTTAAGAATGGAAGATAAGGGATAAAATCAGCATCTTTACTGTAACCTATCTACTTAATTAAAGGTTTCATCTGCTTGTTGTTACACTAGCAATATCTGTGTATTTTTGAAGGACTTCAGAGTCCTTGTATGTATGCTGGTTACTTAATCTTCTGCAGAGTGAGTGACACATCAAACAAGTGAGATAAATAAGTAAGACCGAGCATTCATAGGCTGCACTTTGAAGTGGAAAATGAGCTATTCTGCATCTTTATATGGCCTTGATAATTAACTAGTGGTCATGATAATCCAATATGTGTTGTTTCCTCTTTTTAAAAAAAAACCTGACATGACTCTCAAAAATTTTTAAATGTTTAAAGCTCAAAATAAAAGTGAAATTCTTTAATTTATGCATTTTTTTTTCCAGATTCTCGGCTTCTTAAAATTTTTTGCTAGCCAGACTCTTCCATCAGGAACACTGGTCTGTTGCATCCCTGTCCTATCTGTGAAGCTATGCAGTATTGATAAAATGTTTGCTAGGACTACTTAAAGCTCAACTGTTAAAGCATGAATCCCCTAAGACAGGCTGAACCAGATACTTAATATCAGATCTGAATTCCAACCCTCCCTAGGCATCTTCAGCCTGGGAAAGTTTCATCTTCAAGTCTGGACAGAACCGTAAGTAGCATAATAGACAAACTGATTTGGAAGATATCTCCAGAAAGCATATTTTTGAATCTGCTCTCTAAACCAAAGAAACTACATCTAAATTATTCCTGACAGAATTTCTTTTATCTCCTCAAAAAGGCCCAGAGCTGAGGGCTCAGCATCTTCCTCTGGCAATTTAAACTTCTAGTGAATTCTTATTAAAAGGTTTCTCCTGCAACCTAACCTGGATGCTTCCTGCTCCAAATGACGGTGTATTTGCATTGAGTGTAGGTTCTTCAATACATTTTCAAACTCACTGAAAACCAGAAAATGTAAATAAACTGGTGTCACCTCCTGCTAGTCCTTCTTCATAATATTAATTTCAGTTGCTTGCATCAGTGCTTGAGGAGCCAGACAGTAGCAGGGGAGCTAGTGCAAATAGCAGGAGCCCATCTTTCTGTGGCTAGCATGAGTTTACAGTGGAAACTTTCTTGATATAAGGCAGCCTTTAGGTTGAGACAAAAGTGATCCACCCTTGCATACATTGATGATTCTTACAAGCACTCTCCCGGGAGCATGCAACTTGAGTGCTTTAAGGTAGTGTTGCCATTACAGTATCAAGAGTAACATAAGGAATGGGAAGCTTATGGATTGGCAGGTGGTAGCTTAACTAAGCAATAAGCATTGTCCTTTGTTATTTGTAATGTGGCAGCACTGAAGGGCCCCTACAGAGACAGTGGGAGACAGTTTTAAAGCCTTTTATAAATAGTAGCTAATCACGCGTCATAGCCTGGAGGGCCTTCTTCTTTTCTTTCCACTAGAAAAGCCCAGAACATGCACTTGTCTTTCATCTTGTCAAGTAGGCAGTCCATAGGAGAGACACTGAGAGAGTACAACTGAGAGTAACCAACTGCTCATCTTGCACCCATGCTTCTTTCTTGAAACAAAGAAGCTAGATAATTTTCTCCAATGTAGAACAGATAAGTACCAGGATAACTGTAAGAAGAGTTGTATTGATCTGATCTCCACATGATGTGAGAAATGGAAAAGAACTGGAAATTACCTGCCTCATAATTTTGAATGTGATGAACCAGGAAGAATGGTCTAAGAAATTGCTTCCCATGAAGTAATCCATCTTTTAATTTTCTTTTTCCATCCATCACATAACTTCCTAATGTGTCCTTAATTCTCATCTTATACCATAGAAATAGTCAGCGCTACACTCTTCAGTACATATATCAGTTTGGAAGTCCTTATCTCGTTTATATATTTTGCTCCTGTAAACTTGAGTTCCTCATTAGGTTAAAGGCCTTTGAGTAGAAATATACACTGTGATTCTAAATCATAGCAGAGAGATCCAGTTTAAGAGCCTATTTTCTTTCCCTCGATCGCAGCTGTTGTCCTTAATGCCGTCAAATGCTTCATTCTCTGAGTAAATAAATATTCAGAATTCGAACCCAGTCATGTGTGTTCACAGAAGATTTCACATGTCTGTTTTAATTTAATCCATGTAGGTTTGAACTTTGTGAGCTATACAGAATTCATGGCTCTCCAATGCAAAAGATTAATGAATCCATGGAGTTTTCAAGTAATTTCAGAAGATACAAGAAGCTGACATATTTTATTTGGTTTCAATTTCTTCACAGAGAGAATACACATCAAAAGCTTAGGTTATAGGTCTGAATGACAGGTTAAGAGGAAGGTTTAGTGGTGGCTGAAGACACAGGACTTGACACATGTCAAATCCTCTATCCCCAGCAATCTCTCTGCTTGATTCAAGACAATTAATGGATCTAACTTTATTTTCTGCATTAAAACATGAATAGTATTCCCTTTATCTGTGTTGCCATTTTAAGTAATAAAAACTTTGACGCAAACAAGTTGTATTTCATTTGCACAGCTCCTTGCTCAGTTTAGAAGCATGAACAAAAGACAACTCCAACCTTTTTCACACTTGTTACTGAAATTTTCTATACAACTGATATAACCTATAAAAGTCTCCATTACTCTTACTACAGACTTGGCAAATGGCCATATTACATCATCATCATACCTGCAATAAAACTGCAGAAAGGTTCAATGGAAGAGTATACTTTCCACATAAATGATAAATTTCATTTTTCAGTACTCATATTCTAATGCTATAACTTCAAACCACGTAAAGATTAGATGGGAAAAGGTAAGAAGGTTTACAGAACTGTACTGTAGAAGCTTATAAAAATATGGAGAGTATCAGGGAAGGAAATATAGGATGGAAATGAGAAGAACTATCTTCCTAAAATGACCTCATTAAAGAAGCTAGTTACATGTTTGCTAAACTCCAGCTGAAATGACATTAAACAAAAGATCCTTTACAACTGGAAGATATTAAAGGATACAAAATAGTAATTCCACATGCCCTTTTCAACATCAGCTGAAACAAATATAATATATTCCTTTGTAAATAGTAGAATTAATGCTATTAATTTCAATGACTTTCATACTTGCTCATCTTTCACCTTGATAATGTAATTATAGTTGTACAAGATATTCCATATATATGCCAAGATGCAATTTAAATGTCTCCATGTTTCCTAGTCAGATTGTACCTTGTATTTGACCCCGCTATTGTATAGTTTTTAATAGTTATCTTATGGGAAGTGTCACTGATATATTTACTAGGATCACATTGTCCCTATCCTGTTAAAAAAGGAGAGGCAAAACCCCATAATTTCAGTGATAGTGCAATCTAAACAGACTACAAAAATTAAAATCGATTGTGCATTATCAGTGCAAATCCTTAAATCCATGTCTATTTCTGTCACTAGAAAATTTATCCACTTATGCTTTTGTTGACAGAGGTTATATGTACGGATATTAAAGTCAGTGAAGATATGCCAGAAATCATATGGTTAGTGGTACTTTTGTCTATATATTTCTATATGCTAAATTATCTCATAAGGGTTTGATTCCACCTCATGAAAAAGAGCAAATACTGTTTAAGTATTTCCATTGATCAAGGCCAATTTACATGGTCTTAAGAGTCTGAAATGACCAGATGCAGCATAACTATTCTATATTTAATGCTAGTTTTGAAGAATCCATACTATCTAGCCTTTATTTCCATCAAACTGTGCTTATAGAGAGTGTGAGAAAACAAAATTAAAATTAAAATTGGTCCCTAGGCAGGGTCTTCTTCAATTTTAGTCTCGCTTCTTGTTTTAATTTGAAGGTGGATATTCTGATTGAAAACTTTAACTGTGACATTGTGTCAGCCATTGTCATGAGCATTTACTAATGTTCCAAGAATAATATTGGGATTATCAAAGGACAATAATGCAGTCAATCCCTTCACTTCTATAGTATCTTTTGAATACCTAAGCCTCATCCATTCTGGTTTACACTGAAAGCTTTTCTATAATTACATTTGAGACAATAGCACAACACTTTTCTTTTTCACTGCTGAACTCTTGATTATCGTCTTTACCATGTTTCCTTTTATAAATAATTCTGTGGTCACCCAGCTGAAATTTAAATAAAATGAAATCATGACTTCTTTTCACCATTAGCTCAAGATAACATAATAGCATTATGACAGGTGAAGGTTAACATTTCTAGTGGCAACTTCCATTTAAACCATCTCAAAGAAAGATGGCATGCATAATTGCTTTGCACCAATACAGGAAATAACTCCCATTAATCCTGTAGTGAAGGTCATAGAAACATTGCACAGGCTCAGAGCAATCACAGAATGAAGACAGAAGAGAACAACCCGGTCATTTAATTCATTCACCCGTAGCTACTAGCACAGACCCAGACAACTATCTACCTAGCCAGTACAGAATTTTTTCAGTTATAGTGCACTAGAAAATGGAAAGCAAATCAAAAGAAATAAAAGTGAATGTGTCTTTGTCAAGAGTTAGAAATTTCTTTTAAAAAGCCCAACAGACTAATATGGAGAATTTTGACCTGGTCCTACTATAAACAAAAGCCTTCTCCAATCCAGCAAAACAGTGAACAAAATTCTGATGCAAGGATAATCAGGTCTTCTATTTTTAATTATTTTTCATTTTTACTATTATTAGCATGCCCTTGTTCAATGCAGAAATACCAAGAGACAATCTATTCTCATGGCACTTCTGGCCCAGTTTTTCAAGCCCAAGAGAATCTGTTAGTTTGGAATTCAGTGATTAGATGAACCAGATCGGAACTTCATCATTACTTTTTACTTTGCCATTACAGGAGAAGAATATGAACTTGCACATTATGGATTTTCTTCGTAATTCTTGCCAAGAGATTTCCTTCAGTTTTAGGGATCTTAATTTGATATCCCACTCCTAAACCAAAAGATTTCCATAAAAAACCCCAAAAGGTATTATGAAGAGTTGAAATGCATAGAAGATATGTAGTATTACAGGAGGATTAATAGACCTCCACTCATCTGTATTTTTCAAACATTCTTCTAGGTCATAGAATCAGAGATTCACACAGCTTCATCCATGTTGGGGAATACAAACCAAGGTGACACACTGTGTCATTTGAGCAGCAGTCACCATCATGGGAAACATCAATCCCTGCTTCTTGAAGACATGGTAAAGCCATAGACTGTTTTCCAAAACTGCCTCATTATGTGCTACTGAGGGAAGGAATAAATTCTATCAAATAAGCACATTGTTTTCCAAGGGATTAATTTTGGACTTCCTGATGAATTGGCTGCTGTCTGCTCTCCATCTCCTTCCACACAACTTCCTCTGTTCCCTTGTGTCCACTTTCCACCCTCTCATCTTCTTATTCACTTCCACATCTTTCCTGAGGACTAATTCTGACTCAGCCACATTCTATGCTAGAAAAATCTTCCCTCTTCTGTGCCATTTTCCAGGCAAAATTCCCTTCATTTTATTTCTGCTATTTACCCATATCTGTCATCTACTTAGACTACAAGTTGTCCATAAAAGAAAAGGCCATTACTGTCTTCATCCAGTTCAAGCTTCTTTGTCTTACTCTTGCTATTATCACTGTCTGAAATTGGTCTTACAGCAGACTAAATCTCCCCACAAACTCGTTACTTAATAACTCTTTACAAGGCTGCTTTGTTTTGTATATACTTTGAAGCTACGCAACCAAACTATGCACACAAAGGTACAAGGGGTAAATGAGTCACCACAGATCATTTGATCAACAGGATAGAGCAATGTGCAAGTTTTTGGTCTGCCCAATTGAAAAGTAAAATGTACAAGATTAATTCACTCTTGGTTTGCGATGGTGGTGGTCCAAGAATGCACAGCTCTCAGTTATAGTGGCTCCATTGACAAGTGGTGATCTAGGGAACCATTGTAGCACTGTCATTTTCCCCAGACAGTAACTCCTTTAAATATCTTCCCATGACCCATATGCCATTTCTTTCTCTGTATCTTTCGCAGTATAGCTTTTGTTTCATTAATGTAACGCAGAAAGCATATAAGTGTAGGAAAGTCACAACTTTCATTGAGTCTGCCAAGCCACAGACAGTATTGTGAGAAGGTCAATACCACGTAAATAGATGCTTCAGTACTTGTTTATATGTAGGAGCCATAAAAACTGTAAATGCTATGTAAGCAATTATGTTTTATTTAATTATGTTCAGATATTTGTTTGTTTGTTTGTTTTAAGTTATTAAAAAATGCTGAAGTCTTTCAAAGCAAACACACAGAACTTCTCTGGAAGTCTCAGCAGAAATTAAATTTCTGAGTAAATTCCAGTTTATGATATCCATCTTTTACTAGAATTTGAGAGACTTCCTTCTAAATAAAACAGATGCTTTTTTTTTTCTCCCAGCACTCAGTGAAATTAAGGCATTTATATCTCCAAAGATCAGTCCTGAAGTATTAAAAAAGTGTTGAGAATAACTTTATGGCAAGAGCTGGAAACACAGGGTGATATTTCTCTCCAGGAGTGTCACTGGGCACAGACTAAATAGGAATAAAGATACAACTGGACTGACAGGTATCCTACCTATCCGAGGGCAAGCATTCACATCCACATGGCACACAGCCAAACTATCTTTTGTCCCAAAAGTAGATTCATTCTATTGAACTGCAGACAAAGATCATTTTACTATAACAGAAAACTTAAGCTGTTGTCTTGGGGAGACATATGCATCTATAAACACATTGGATGATTCAGAAAACTGATCTTGCCTCATACTAACTCGCTGAAAACAAGAAAACGTAACTTTCAGCCAGATCAGTCTTTGATCTGATCCATCATGTGCCACAAAATACTTATACCAGCACAGACAAAACAGCAGAAGTGCATGCCCATGACCAGAGAGGAGTAGTCTTCCCTTTCACCAGGAACTGACACTTATGTAATTTTTAAGTGACATAGTCACTTAAATTTTCATTTCATTACCTTTCCATGCTACTATTCCACAACCATTATTGGTTATTCCAGAAAGATGGAGACAGAATGACTTTAATATGAGGCTTAAGAAGTTTATGAGTGCAGTTATACTCTACAGTTGCTATTGAAGCAGTTGCCCGAATGAAGCATCTTTATTGTCAGATTAACCAAACTATTGCTTTTCTGCACAATATGCAAATGGTCTTTTACATGAGGGTGAAGAAAGGGGAAGTGGTATACCATTGCTTCAGTAAGGCTTTTGATTATGACTTTGTAGCTTTCAAGGAAAATATGTTCTGAAATAAGCTATGGTAAGATTCCAGCAACTTTCTGGAACAGATTGGTTTTCAGTTGACATTTTCAAAGATCAGCAATCAGTTGCTTAGTATTAAGCTGGAAGGATATATCAGTGGAAGTTACTCAGTAGCATTTCTTGATTCCCATATTGATCAATGTTTTGTCTAATAACAGATCTAGGGGAAAATGCCATTTGGAGAGGGTTTACGAGAACACTGGAAGACGGGATTAGTATTCAAAATTATCATAATTAAATTGGTCTGAAATACATAAGGTGCAATTCCGTAGAGAAACATACAAAATATTCTATGTATTTGGGAAGACACAGCTGTACTGATATAAAATATGAAAAGACTAGACCATATCCTTCTTCAAAGGAAAGGAAAAAACCTGACCAGGGATCATACTGGTTATATAAATGGGAGTGGACTGTGAAGGAATTTGTCTGACATATCTCAAATGGAATATTGAGGAACTGGTGAATATCCTTGTGCTTTGATTACAGACATGGAATAAGTGTATAGACTCCAAAGGAAAACAGTAGGAAGAGTTAAATGGTCTAGAAAACATTTCCTCTAAGGATTACCTTGGGAGCTTGTTTTAATGTAAACAAGAGACAACCAAGGAAGGTATTATACTTTGTCCTTAAATATGTAAGAAGTGGTTGCAAAGAATAAAATAAACTGCTTAACAGGTCCACTGGTTCATAACAGTCTTTTTTTCTATAACACCCCCTGTGTTTAGCATGGTCCTATTTGTCCTGTCATTTATCAAAGACCAAATCAATGACCAATATTTCATGTTTTTAGGACAGTGCCATTGTCATGCAATTCTTTATGTATCTACATCTTTAGAGATATTGATAGTAATAAAGTTGGATTTCACTATATCATTTAGATTTGTCATATTAAAGCTATGTTGTAGGGCAAAACATCCATATTTATGCTGTATTTAACTTTCTATTAATAATAAATTCAGGTGAAATAGTTTTGTTATTAATATTGATCACTGCTCCAATTGAAAGCCCAGATGTCAAGGTTTCCTTTAGCATGCTCAGTTATATCTAATAGTCCTGTTGATGAGTGAGAGCCTAATGAAGGCTAACAGATGGTCTATTTAATATTGCTGTAGGATTTGAAGCACTTGCCAAAACAGATACACAAAAGGATTTGACAGCCCTGTAGCTGAAAACCTTTAATTACAGATACTTCAGCTCCTAGGGGTTTCTGTAATGCTAACATAACAGAGCAGCTTTAGGATAGGTCAGCATGGCAGGGAAAGGCTCTGTGGAGTCAGACAGTGAGTGCTGGTAAAACTATTTGCTGAACATTAATAAACTGGTGGAGATGGTTTAGAAAGAGAAGCCTAGACACAGAGAGGAAAATAAGTGATGGCGCTTTTTCTGCCTCTGAGAACAGTTTGCCTTTTTTCTAAAATACCACCTCTTGAAGACTGTCATCATCTGCTGAGCAGATAGGTGGGCAGAAAGCATGTAGCCAAAGTGGAGCTTTAATTATATTTGAGTTACAGCTGGGACTCCTCTTTAAAATGATGTGAACTTCAGTCTGCTTGCTACTCTTAGGGACAACAAATTACAAGCTAGAAGGATAAAAACTGCTGAAGTTGTAGAACTCTATTGTTGAAGAAGAGTGCAAATTTATTCAGGACAAAAGAATACATATAAACCAGAGAAATGTATGATTTCTAAAAACTCCTTTGGTTTGTTGATCTGAATTTGGGAGGTAAGAAGAAACTTTCAGAGACTTCCCATGATTTTCCTCTGGCTCTGCAAGTAGCAATTGACCCCTGGTTTTCTGACATAAATTCACAGCACTTCCAAAATTAATTAAGCCATAATTAGCAGTTGCATTCTGATCTCTCTGAACAGATTTCTAGGCAATTGCTTAGAAATTAGATCAATTCCTTCAGAGACGGTAGGTGTTTTTACTGTCCTTGCGTTGTCTGGTAGATCTGTCTGTAACTAAAGGTATTGACTCTTTCTGGATGGTGCTAATCTGTGGAGTTGTTCATATATAATTCCAAGTTATCAGTAATTATTTTGTACAATATGTTCTAGAAAAAAAAAAAGGAAAATGTGGGTATGTGCACAGTCAGAGATGTAGGCATATTTGAGATTCCTTGACTATGGAAGAAGGGTTTCCCCTCACTATCATGCCCTGTGCTAGATCCAATCACAGACACCGTCCCTCCATGCAGGATTAAATATTTTCATGGAGAAAATGGAAACAAAACAAAACAAAACAGAACAAAACAAAAAACAACACCAAAACCCCAACCAATCAAGAAAAAAAAAAGCAAACCCAAAACAAAACAAAAAAGCAAAAAAAAAAAAAAACAAGCAGGAAGTGAAACTCCCTAAATGAGCCTGCAAACCAAGTTAGGACAACAGAATAGTGAAGACTATTCTGATTTCCGTGCATCCAGAAAAATAGTGCTACCTGGATAGTAACAAATTTTGCCAGTCCTCACAGAGCTGACAGACACAGATTTCATGATCCAGTGTGGTGAAAAAATCTATGAACCTTTCAAAATTCAGAAGCCACATGAACAATTGACAAAGGTGTGTGTGGAAGTGTCCACAGGAGACAATCCCTTTTTTCTCCACATCTGGCTGGGGTTAGCCCCTTTTCCACATGTTGCCCTTCCATTGGCAGATCATGAATTATCTTGTGTAAAACCAGCTGCTTCTCATTATTGAAGATAATGCTGAAGCCTGACATTTTTACTGCCTTGTGCAAGAATCTGCATTTTTGGCTTCATCCAAACAACAGCTAAAAATGAATAGACTCCAAATGCTGATCATAATGAGAGAGTGTACTGGCACTTGGCCCCAGCCTCCCAGGCAAATGAAGCAAAAGTAAAGAAGCATTCTCGAAACTAATGCAATCTTGATCCAGCAGCTATTGAAGTAACTGAAGATTCCCATTGGATTCAGTAGGCCTCAAGAGGGAAACCACATAGAAGTGGAATGCAACAGCAGCATAACATCCTAGGAAGAGATACATTCAGCATAGCAGTAATACAGGCTACCAAATTTGAAGGTAATTGGAAGAGAATAATTAATTACAAGGGCTGTGAAATCAGACAACTCTTTCATCATTGTATGCAGTTAAACCTGAAAAGCAATGGTGAGATGGTGAAGATGTTTTGAAGCTAAATATATTTTTAGTGTGATATGCATCTTCTTTGATGTAGACATTTTCATTAAATGTTCATCTGTTTAATTATTATTTACCTTGTACAGAACTTTGGGATTTACTAAGATGAAAGAGGCTATTGTTTGTTTATTGTTTTGTGAGTGACAATGCCAGGGCTAACTCCTAAACTAGTCCATCAGTTGTAACCTCAAGCCATTCTATATAAACAATATTCTTGGAAAAATCAACTTTGATGCAAATGCATATACACAAAGGATATACCATAATTAGAGGAGTAACACAGCATTGAAAGTGCCAGTAAAGTCAATTAAACACTAATTACTATTGGATTTAGATCTGCCATTGCATGATAAATTGCTCAAGTAAAAGTATCTTTTCCACACAGAGGTGCCAAATTCACCCACACTGATGTTACAGATGTTTTTTTAACTACCCCTCTGATTCTGTTTGAGATAAAAATGCAAAAATTTCCCTTGTAGGCAGCAGTGTGAAAAACTAATTATCTGATATAATCTTTATAAGTAGTTTTCTTTGTGTGGTTGCATGACAATCCCTCACTTTCCACATTTCTAGGCTGGGCTAATGATTTCACACCCTCTTTTCTCAGGAGACAGAAGATCTTTCTGCAACACGCATTTGACATATGGTTAGTGTCTAGCCCTTTGCTATCATTCACGTGATGGAGAGCTTTGGAAACCTCTTGACTTCATATCAATCTCAATGTGTTCCACCAGGAATTCTGCAGATGACTGTGATTCAGCTTTTTAAACATTTCCAGGAAGTTCATCACTCATTGCCACTTTTCTCCTTACCTTTCAGTGTTAACAAGTTTCCATATGCTGTTTCCATATGCCATGTGGCTTTTACAAAATCTCAGGCATTAACTTCTTCAAAAGCTCAGATACCTTAGTGGTATTTTTTTTAACAGCACATTCATCCAAAATGTGATGACAAAGTGAAAGACATCCATTCTGCTGGCTTCAATGTGCTTTGGAAAGGTCTCTAATGGAGTCCAATTTCAAAGATTTTAAGATGAGGAGAGACCAATATGATCTCTCTGAATAGTTTTCATTTGAATCAGTTTCCCTTTACTCAGTCTCCCTCCACATAAAAACTAAAAAACCTGGATTTTAGAATGGAAAACTTCAACTGATGTTAGCACAAATTTCCTATTCTTCCATCTTTCAGTCCTCAGATGCTCTAAGCATGTTCATGGCAGTAACTTCAGATTTCATGACAATTTACTGAAACTCTCTTAGGATGACATCAGTCTGATCAATGTTTATGCTACAGCCCAAGCACAAACCCAGATACACAAAAGAAACTATTTACATGTGTATAAAGAGCTAAAAGTCATGTGTAACTACTTTCTTGAATTTAGTACCTTGCTGATTTCTTCTCTAGTCTGGTTATCCATTGCCATATCTGAACACAGAAAATGAGCTCCTTTCCTCTACAGAGACCTGACTGTGTCCATTTATTTTCTTTTCTCACTTTTCCTGAAGTCTTTATTTCATTTCCCATGGACTCCCTTTTCAAAAGTCACTGAGACGCTTTTTGAAACTGATTACAAATTAAGGTAAACAAACTTATGTTTCTCTGCACCTTTGGCTGAGGGACAAGGCCTTCATTTTTATGTGTAGCTAACAGTGTTCCTGCCCATCCAGTGTGTTCTGTCTCTGCTCAGTGGTGAGGTGAGGTGTGAGAAAGGTTATTCAGAAATCCCACACAAATAACATGTTGGGTTTTTTTCTGTACTGCTCACCTTGGATAGCATTGAAACAGAAATCTTCCAGCACTGCACTAAAGCGAGAAGTCTGATCCCAGTCACACAAGAAGCAGCAACTAATTTGTTACTTATTTAGATAATTATCACTGCAGTGCAGTAGAAATTATAACTCCATAGGATGAGTGATTTAACTTCAGTGCAGGCCCATTAGTCACAAAGGAACAGGCTGCTCATGTTATACCCCACAGATATCACCAGGACTAGTACTCTGTAGCTCATGAGAAGACAGAAAATGAGTGAATAAGGGTTTGTCTTCACCATGCTTGATTCTGCAAACAAGAGAATCAAAATTCTTCACTGTGAAGAACAGGTGCTGAAAGTTCCTGACTGACAGCTAGATAACAGCCACTTGCTACTCTGCTTGCTTCCATCCAGTATAAACTGTAACCTGGACAGTGCAGGCTTTTCTAGAGCAGAAGGAAAAGCTGACGCTGAAGCTCTTACAGAATCCTTGTTTTGTAATACATGGAATACATTGTTCTCAAAAGGTAGAAATCCAGTCACGCTCAGGTAAATTTCTTTCTCTTTGCAAATTAAGAAATAAAGTGTGCATAGAGCAGAGGTAAATGAATCCTCTCCAAG
>VWZY01006509.1:43267-74183 GCA_013399075.1 Chloroceryle aenea
AAAAAAGTATAACTACAACGTTACAAAGACATCAGTTACTTTCTGGTAATACCAGTTAGACATCCTCATTTGTACAGAGATATTTTGTATTCTTTAGCTGTATTTACATCAAAAGCTGAAACACAGTGAGCAAAACACTTTGTGCTGCAGACCTGTTGTCCACACTACACTTTTTCTAGGGATTTCTATTGACTGCTCAGTACCTAGGTACTTTTCTGAGTTGATCTTCCAATTTAAGGGGTCATTCTGTTGTTTTATCAAAGATGAATTGAGACCATGCACCTTAAGAACACTTCACAATATGAACTTGGCCACAGTAACCCCAGGCAGTGCTACAGAGTGGGAGGTGAATGGCTTGAGAGCGGCCTGGTTGAAAGGGANTAAAGCATAGCAAGTCAGGACAGTCAGTAGGAGATTCACTTCAAAAACTTGCTCGTGATCTGAGGTAAAACACTAAAGTTGATGCAATATCTAACAAAGAGGTGGTGAGTTGCAGGTCCAGTTGCAAAACACTCTTGAAGACAGAAGGTTAAGGTGTGCTTCCTTTAATGCTCATTTACTATTTCTTCTCTAACTAGTAAAACTTGATGTGTGGTGCTTTTGGTTGTTTTTTCATTATGTTACATATAGAAGCACCAGGAAGAGGGAAATTTTGTGGTCAAGATCTTACTGTGAAAGCTTTAAATGAGGACATTTATGGATATTTATAATTCAATTTAAGATGTGGGTTTTTACTATGAATATAAATTCTTCTACCTGGAGAGCATTGCTAGCGATTTGCAGGTGTTTGGCCCTCATACCTTGTTTTTAGTCACATTTAAATAAGTAAGGACATAGATTATGTAAATTAAATCTCTTCCTCCTTGTTATCAGAAGTAGGCAGAGGAATTCTTAATTAGTGTCTAGTTTACTTTAATAACCTGAGTTGGATTGTTTTCTCATGTATATGTTTCCCAGGTACTTTATTTTGAGTTAATTTTTAAAGAAAATGTGACATAAAATGGAAGGTCATACATGTAGACTAAAAACATTTATGGCTGAAACCTGAAAAAATGTTGAGCTTTCAGGTTCCTGAAGGATTGAGGAGGGAAATGGGAACACTAGAGAAATTCTAGGGAGGACATGGTCTCATGAAAAATCAGGAAAATAATTGTACTAAAGAGCAGGAAAAACAATTTAAAATCCAGAAAACAAGGCTTTGAAGCAAGAGCTCCAAACTGTCATCAGTCTATGGAGCACTTTTCACAGTCACAGTCAAATGTATTAGTTGTTAACTCAAATTGTTTACACATAAACAATTTAAATTGCTTATAAATTACAACTGCTTATGAAGTTCTTGCTGCAGTTTTAGTTTTAAGAGTATTTATAACATTTAGCAAACACTGTAACCTCACATATCTACTACAATTCTACTGTCTATATCTGCTAAAACCTTCACGAAATTCCCAAAAGCCATTGAAGCAGCAATAGAAACACAAACACACAAACTTTAAAACCTTGTTAGCAAAAAATGTACCAAAAGTCTTACATGGGGAGAAAACTCACTCCTAAACCAGCCAGTGCCATTGACTTTAAAACCCACTTAATACTAAAATTAATAATAATAGTAATAAAATTAAATTATCATTTGCTTTGTACTTACCGTTTATGAAAACCACATTTTCTTTCCAAGATGTATTCAGAGGTCTTCAAACCAAAAGATTGTTTATTTTCATCTTCTTTTTAAGAATCTGACTTTTTTTTTGGCAAAGCCGAAACTTTTTGAAGTGTGGTTTAAAACTAACAATTATCAAGCACTCTGGAGTGTCACTCTAAAAAATAAAGTAAAAGGAAATTTCATTTTTTAAAATTTCACTTTATTATTCTTCATTCCTTCTGCCAGTGCCCTAACTTATTAATTATATTAAGTCTATATAAAATTTGGCTAAGTGTACTTTTAAATATGTGGTGATCTGCAAAGGAAGACAAGGATTTCATCAAGGTATTCATTAAATTATAAAGGTTTCAGCCAAACTATTTCCTACCAGTTGCACAGCCCAGCTCTAAACTCCTTTCTAAGTGTGCAGCCTTTGCTCAACTATTGGGAAAGACACTTCTTAAAATCCTCTTTGGAATGAGCATGGTTATTTTTATCACCATCATTCCTATGTCAATACGACAAGTCTAACAGAAAACCTTTGTCTAAATCAGTTCTTCATTCCTCCAGGGACATCGTATGCTAAGGTCATTGTGGTCTATTAAGTGAACAAAAGAAAGCAAGTAAATAAAACCAAATTGGAAGAGTAAGAGGTTTGCTTCCTTATTGTTATTCAATCCTTTTTCAGGATTGTGGGAGACATTAATTTGTTAAGGACTGTAGAGAAAGTAAGATGGAGTCTACCACCTTGTTTTGCCTGATATTGGCTCTGATATGTTTGATGACTGTTTCCCACATCATTCAGGCTTGCAACATGTCGTTTACCACCCACTTTTCCCTAGGTGGCTAAACCATGGCTAATTCTGTTACCTTTTCCCCTGAATTATTCATAGTCTCATCACTCTTTTTGCCCTTACAGGTGCATCCCCTACTTGCATCTTTCTCAGTGTTACTACTGCAATCAGCTCATTTCAGAGCTTTTCACAGGCCCCTATCATCACCAGCTAGTTAAAAGTGCTGCTGACAAAACGATCTTTCTTAGTTTTGTTTCTTCCTCAATGCCCCTATTTGAGTGATTTATCTTTCTCACTTATCACCTCAAACTGGAAATGACTGACAGACCTTTGTATGCACAAATATACACATGCACATACTCTCTCTGAAAAAATTCTCTAGCTTCCCAATACACTTTATTGAAAATTCAAAACTTTCTTTCCAAAGAAGACACTACCAATCATACTCAAGAGAGTATGTCAATATCAAATGTAATACTTTCTGCAGGCTCAGCAGAGACACAGAGGAACAGAGAACTGTCACACATGCACTGCCCAAGTGCTCCACTTTCTTTGACATCCTTTCTCTAAAGTGAAAACCTGTCTCTGTTATTTGTATTATTTTTGGAAAATCAAAAATAAAATCAAAGGAATATTATTCACTATTATAATGGCTTTTAGTTAAGGAGACAAGGCTACAGATTGCATGGAAGCTAAGTTGTCTGAGGTTTCCAGTACAACAAATGTCAATATTTATTTAGCACCAGTCACTATGAAACTGCATCTGACCTGCTACATTTCCCCTAGGACCTTAGAATAGATATACATCTAAATTAGGAATTTCGTAGCTACTCGATATTGGTTTAATTCTGCTGCCATTAAAAGTATTCTTAAGTTTTCCATTCATTTCAATAGAACAAAGTTAAACTCAGTGTAAAAACTACATAATCTATTGTGTCAATGTGGCAGCTTATTTCATGTTAATGATAATGCCTTAAAATGTTTTTTCAAGCAGTTCAACTTGCACTGTTATGGAAATAAAGGAATGAAATACTGCAACACAGAAGAGGCATATGACTGTTTACCAGGGTTCAGTCAACCTTTGATCACTTTTGAAAACTGAAGTGATTTTACGACTGAAAAATTATTATAATAAAAGACTTAAAGAGCTCACTCTGTTCATCAAAAAAAAAAGAACAATAGTTACTTAATTGCTATGCAGAAGCACCTTCATGGAGAGAAAATATCATGTCTTGAAGAACTCAATCTATCATGGAACAGCAGAACAAGGAATATTGTCTTCATAGTACACCAGGAAGAAGGCTTCTGTATTTTGTTTTGTTTTGTTTTGTTTGGTTTGGTTTTTTTTTAATAAAATGTACTGATTGAGTTTCTGCATTTTAGCATCTTCAGACAAGGACTGATATGATGGTCAAACACAAATTATCCATCTCATTAGCAGGCTAACTGGGGAAAGAAGATACTATGCAGAATGCCGGAAATACTTAAAATTTCTGATTTCTGGAATTTCTTCCCAATTATCCCACAATTCCAATAAAGATAGCAGAGGACAATGGGGTGTTGGGGGGACAGGGGAAAGAGGGAAGAATATATTCCCAATGTAAATCAGATGATCAGTTGAGGATACAGGCAATAAACTGAAGATGTTGAGAAAAACATAAGGGTTTTGATTTGGTTTATTGAGAAGGATGTATTTCATGGGATGGAGTAAAGACAGATCAAATGGCACTTTAAAATATAGATCACTGTTTACTTTGTAGAGAAAAAGCTTGTTCATTTTCTGTTTGATACTACTCCTTATTTTGTCCCATTCTGTTGTGTGTCACCATATTGTGACTTTACATTACCAGTAAAATTAAAAGTAGTCTACTATAAAACATTCATTTGGATAAATTACTCTGTTACCTCAGTAGCTGTTATGTGTTTTTTAAAAAACTATTAAAAAAAAAAAAAAGACATGCTCTTATTTGTTATTCTCCTACTTTAGTAATAGTGCCAGCTGTACTTTCCACTTCACATGAATTCAGGTCTATTCCAATTTTCCACTTCCCTGCCTTTAATCCCAGTGTTACAAATGGAATCCCATGCTACACTAATATCTCTTACTCACTGGCACAGAAGAGATCAATATTTCAAAATGCCATATGTTTTATAGATCAACTGCCTTGTGCATAAGAATCCAATGACGCTCAAACCATTACACAATATGTTACACAAGTTACACAAGCCAAGGATTTCAAAGCCTGTCTTTGCACCATATCAGATCCTAAAATCTCTGTACTCGTCTGTGAAAGGTTTTAGAGATTCTATGAAACCTGACTAAGTTGCTCAAATCTTTGATTTCCTCTTACCATAAACCATTCCCTGTGGCCTGTAGGCATGATAGAGACTTAAATGTTTGAATGTTTTGTCTTTCATAGACATGCA
The DNA here is from genome assembly GCA_013399075.1 of Chloroceryle aenea. NCBI lineage: Eukaryota > Metazoa > Chordata > Aves > Coraciiformes > Cerylidae > Chloroceryle > Chloroceryle aenea. The sequence goes on from VWZY01006509.1 coordinate 48,125, forward strand.
AAGATATTAGGAAACTTTTAGTAAGGTTTCACTCTCTAAGGTCCAGCAAAACTTGGCTGATCATTAGCACTTGCACAAGTAGAGGTTAAGTCAGTAGCTGAAAGAAACACAGCTGGCATGTGTTTGATCACTGAGGTTAATTTTGTTGATCCTTCAGACTGATTCACCTGAAGATACAAATTCAGAACTAGACTATGGATGAGCCACTGGTCTCACAGACGTTGGAAAAAAACCAAGGGCATTTTACATTTCAGGGTGTGCTTACTACTGCTGCATGTGTTCCAACTCAATTCCCTGAGCCACACAACAGCTCTAAAGGATACCATGTTTTTGTGGAACCATTTTGATATTGACAGATTTGTGACAGAATGCAGGCTCAATTGAATTTCAAAACTGGAGCTCCAGACCAGGTTCCTTGGGAGTGATATTCTATTCTGCTCTTTGGGAAGGTTTCCAGGTTTGCTGCCAGGTCATATCTCTCCAGCAGTGCACCTGTTGAATTGCTTCACAGATGACAACCCCATGACTTCCAGAGACTGAAGTCCACCATGCAGACTGTTCCAAACCACTGTCTCTGTTCTCTTTCCCAGAACATCGTGATATTAGGTCTCTGTTGCAATAGGAAGAAAAACATACTTCAAAAAATGATACATTAGACATGCTGTTTAACACATCACTGACATTCAGAGTAATGAATAGAATTAGAATAGAATATAATAGAATAGAATAGAATAGAATAGAACAGAACAGAACACCTGGAGTACTGTATTCAGCTTTTGGGTCCCCAGCATAAGAAACACATCGACCTGCTCAACTGGGTCCAGAGGAGGGCCACAAAATTAATCAGGGGACTGGAGCACCTTCCCTATGAGGACAGGCTGAAAGAGTTGGGGTTTTTCAGCTAGGGGAAGAGAAGGATTCATGGAAACCTTAGAGTGACCTTCCAGTACTTAAGGGAGACCTAGAGGAAAAATGGGGAGGGAGACGTTAACAAGGAGTGTAGTAATGTAGGATGAGTGGAAATGCCTTAAAACTAAAAGAGAGTAAATTTAGACTAGACATTAGGAAGAAATTCTTTACTGTGAGGGTGGTGAGATACTGGAACAGGTTGCCCAGAGAGATTGTGGATGACCCTTCTAACCCAAACCATTCTATGATTCTGTGCTTCTATGCTTCTCTAATTCTATGATTCTATGGATAGAATCATAGGATAGGATATGATAAGATGGATAGGATAGGAGCATGATGAAAGACACTTGACTCCTTCCAAGTAATTTTAAACAAAAGAAAAGGTCAAGTGATGAAAACTGAAGTGGGAGTGAAACTTGGCTGGTAGTTTCCACTCTGCAGAAATGTTTTTTTCTGTATGTAGCATTGTATCTTCACTGTGCTGTTTACATGAAAATTAGTTTAAATATCAGCCTGAGGCCCTAGAGAAGTCTCTGAGCTAGTAATCTAGATTTTAATAATGCTGCTGTATTTCTTCACCATATTATTGCAAATTTGTATAATGAGTAGTGTTCCTCTGAGGAAATGACCAAGATAGTAGTACTTGAGGGAAACTCTTTAAAGGCTATTAAAATGTTATTATTATAAGTTTTTAATAGCAAGTTGGAGGAAGACCTTAGCAGTGAGGGTCAGCTTGGAACCATAATCAGAATTCAGCCTTTACATACATTTATAATGAGTACAGTCAGAGTATATCTGGTGACACAGATTTTAGAGCAGTCTAGGTGAAGTTGTTTGGATTCAGCCTCTTGTGTCTTTGAAAAACCCTTTTCTTCTTAACCTTTTTCTTCTACTGAATGCAAGAATATGCAAAAAGAGGACTTTGATCTGGCAGTAAAGACCATATGTCCAGAAAGAATTTCTGTTTATAGGAAACAGAGAATGAAACAAGAGGAAAAAACACTGAAAATCTTTTACTTACGTAAACAAATTTGCTACAGATTTTCTCCACAAACAGCCTGAGTACTTTAACATATCTTTGTCCTTTCTTATTTTCACTGAAATTTTTGGTCCCAGCTGGTATTTTTATTTATTTATTTTAATGGCTGACTGATCTAAGTATTACTGCAAAAAGTACATAATAATAGTAATTCCAAAGCTCTTCCACTGTATGTTGTTTGTGTAGGGAAGGGCATTCCATTTCATACATCATTTACAACTCCCTGCTATAATTCTAGTAAGTCAGAAAGCTTTTAAAATTTAATGAGCAAAAATGTTATGCTTTTGCAACATCCAGAATTGGGATATACCAAACAGTTGCACGCAGAAGATTTTCTCTTGACACTGGTTTCATTTTCTTTCCACTACACCAATAAGAATTCATCTACTCTGAAGTTAATTAAGCTAAATAGGAAAAAAGACATTTATGTGAATCATCTCCAAAATCCAAATCCATTTGTGCATATATTTTTCCACTAAGATTCTCCCAACTACTATATTGCATAAACAAATTGCATGAAGAAGTTGCAATTTTCTTACCTCTTTACAGAGCAATCTTTTAAAGGAGTTTTGAAATATCTCTGTATCCTAGAGGATAAATTTTCAGTCCCACTGAAGAACCATGCCCTCTACTATGTGATACATTGCCTGGCACCATTGTGCTCTAAGCACATTAATGCTATATTATTAAACTGGCACAAACTACTTAATTTATCCTAAAGTGCTTTGTGTCCATATGTAATGTCTTTTTTAATTATTTAGCATGTTTGAATGCAGTAATTAATCTTATTTTGAACAAACATTTCTTAAGTTTGAAATGGATATGTTCATGTCAAAACACTTCAGTATGCTTCCCTGACAAAACAGGAAACAGAAACAGAGAAAGCAATGCGTCAGTGAAATGCCACTTCCTTAAGTGTAGCCTTTTTGTTTCAGAACAGCATGGACTGAGCAAACATTTGTGACTCAGTCTTTGAAATTCTGGATTCAGAAATGGTGAACCACAAATTGCATGTGCACTCATGTCCATGCAGTGTGGGACCAGCTAACAAACCTGGAGGCATGCACGTCCACAAGGAGGTGTTGTCCAGAAATACATGGCCTACAATTTTAGGAGATATACTTTAGGAAACAAAAACAAGGCACAGGGTGCTGGGTGACTACTGGTATGACATAGTCTGGCAGGGAATTCAGCTCCCTGCCTTATCACTATCCTGACAAATGTCTCTGGGAAAACCATCCCTCCTTCCCCATCTGTCAAAAAGATCTTGGAGATCAATCAAAGCACTTGGAGATTAATCAATGAGCAATGCTGCAGAAGAGGCTTGTGTTCTCATTCACAAGTGAGAACAAATCACTTGGTTTTCAGAGTTTTAAAATACCACTGAAAAAGGCATCAATCATCTTGGATTTAAAACCTGGAATCCAGCTTGTCTTGCAGTAACTGTCACATGCTAAAGCCCTTCAGTGTGGTCAAATGAATTGCGACGGATGCGCTCTATCATGCACTTCCCATTTTTGAGTTTGCAGAAGCATGGAGAGGAGGAGGGAAGCACCAAGGGGCAAGCTGCTTTCATTCTGCTTTTCTTTTAATGACACACAACATCTGCCATGATACCTCTACTCAGTGACAAGGATACTGTATATTTAAAGTGCAATTAAAATGCCCTGCCTAAAAAAGGGTGGCAAACAATCCAATGAGAAGTTCATTTGTCATCGTCTGTGACTGTAGGACTATTTCTGACTGCACCCTTGACTACTGTCCTCTCTTCTCTGAAAAAATGCTGGGGAGTTGGCACATACTCCCAAAAGTTTCTTGCAGGCATTATTCCCAGCCCTGCCACAAAGCAACAGGACATCTCCATGCTCAGCCCATCCCTTGAGGATGCAATCAGCTTGTCACCTCTGCTGTGGAAAAAATTATTTTCTATTCTTTATTTTCCACTGAGATTGTTTGAACCATGTTCAAAAAGACTACGGCAGTGATTGACATAATTAATTAGCATTCTGATCTGACTGGAAATTATCTGTGTATTTTATGCTCAAACCTCTGCCTCTTTGCAGCTATAGTACTATATGTAATGGTCAGAATTAAGATACAGGAAAAGCAGGTCAAGGCCACCTGATTTGGAGTTCTAAAAACACAGGGTTAGTGGAAATGCAAAGCTTTCAGCACACACATTGTTCTGACGTTTCAAATATGACTTCTTCCATATCGAAATTTACTATTAAATAAAGCTGAAAAACTTGTTCTGCATCATTTGAAATATTGATTTCAACTGTGATTTAAGAATATATCACTTCAAAGTAAATTATGTATATTTTCAAAATATATATAATCATTGATTACAAGTTCAGAACATGAGCTTTTAAAAACATCTGAAAAGTAAAAAGAAACATATAGGAGAATTCTCTGTTAAATTCTAACTATTTGGAGTCAATAAAATCAAAATGAAAAACATAAATAATCTTTCCCAACCAGTCTAAAATGAAATATTTTGGCCTTGTTCAGGTATGAAAGAGAAAAACACCATTATTTTGTCAAGCTGATATGCTTCAATGAGCCAATTAGCTTTTTCCAGAACAACTTACAGCTTCTCAATTTATATAGTGCATTCTTCTAGATTGTGTTTTCCTTTTCGTTCTATTTTGCAAAACTTGTAGTTGAAAAAAATCCCACATTGCAACAGTACTGGACAGGTTTTCATAGCCTTTCACAGGAGCAGAGCTCTGTACTTGTCTATTAGCTGCAAACCACACTAGCTCTCATTCAGGTACAGTTATTCCTAACCCATGTGCACTGGTCTTTACAACAGCAGCTTCACTGCCTCCATAAAGTAGCCTTGCAGTCTGCTCCTGGGGACAACAGTGGAGTCCCCCCATCACCAGGTATAGCTGATTTTACCACTTCTTTTCTCGGCTTTGTTTGGACCTTGTGCTCTAGTAGAGGCAGAGCACTGAGTGGTTTGAGAAACCTTCAGCCAAAAAAACAGTCCTTCTGAAATCTTGCCACATGACCATGAATGCCAACAGTCCTGCAGTGATGGATTTATCTTCCTCTCTGAATGGTTGCTACCATCTCTGCCCTAGCTAAGGGAAATGAAAAGTGATCAAAAGGAAGAGATTTGCTTTTTTCTGTTTGTTTGATTTCCTCAGCAAGTAGCAAATTCACAAAGCAGATTTATGTTGAATTAAAACTGCAACGACTTGAGTCCATTTCACTGAAGTAGGACAATAGGAGTGGCATGAAGAAGTTCCATATGATTAGTGGTGACATTTTCAAAATTAAATATATTAACTTTTCATTTTAAACCATCCAGTTTTCCTGTGATACTTAATTCTGCTTTTAAAAGCTTGACTCTTCTTAAATGGATACTCAACATCCTCTCTTGTGTAATTTTCTACTTGGCAGCTGCTTCAAAATTCATAAATAAATAAATAGAAAGAACAAAGTATTTTACTTTCTCAAAAATTACTACAAATTTTCGTCACAATGACATTTTATTGAATGCAATCTTTCGTCTCACTTTCATTAAACAATGTAGAAAATCCTGTTATTTTCACATCTCATTGTATATTGCTGTACTTTCTCCCAACTCTTTTGCTGTGGAAGTCAGCCCCAGAGCCACAAGTCTTTTGATATTACTGGTAGTTCTTTCTTGGAGCAAGTAAAGAGAATCTCATCCAGCATTATTACTGTCATTCTGTTGAAGGTTCAATATAATTCACTAAGAATGGCATAGATACTCCAGAAGCAATAGAGTATATACACTCTTATGCATTATGTGAAAGATGTTTGTTTCTTTTCTTCCGAAAGGATAACACTTAAAATGCTGTGGTTCGTTTATTCTAATGTCCTTTAGGCAGTATCAGTTCCTTATAGACAATTTAAAATTCTTTCACACACCAGAAATACCATAGGCAGTAACAAGTTAAATAAGTCATTCTTAAAGTTATTAGTTGATAATGATGATAACTTCAGTTCATCTGAAAAATTATTGCTCATAAAATGACTGTGTCATAAGCAAACTGCACTTTTTGCTAATTTGTTTATCCTTGAAACACTTTCAGCTTGGATAACACTTTTTTTTTTTATTATTAATATTCCTATTATTTATTTCCCCCCATCAGTTCCATAAGGTACCTCATAAAATACACCATATACTTGTCAGCATTAAGAGAATTATTAACTTCCAATACAGCTGAAGTTGGATCTCTCTTGTATTGTTACAGAGGGAGAGAGGAAGCACAAAGAAACCAACAAAGCCCAGTTTAGGCTTGTTGGATAATTCCCACACCTCAAGTGATGAACAAAATTAAAAAACCTCAATAATCATCATCCAGCAGAACTACTTTAGACTGTATCTCTTGAGAAGAGGAAGGAAAATTTACAAATAATTAGCATATTTTGTAATTTAAGGGGGGGAAACACACCATCACATACTCCATCAAACAGGTCAATGATAGCACTCCTGGGGGACACCTGTAGTGCTGACACCTCATACATCTCAATGTCTGTAGGCACTCAGATGTTATGTACGTATTAAACTCTACTTGAAAATCTGAGCCAAGACCCTTCGAATTGACTTTGTTTCATTTGTTAGACTGGACAAAGCACCAGTGCTGATGCTGCAGCTTCTGTTCACTGGGTCAGCCCATTCCTGAACATACGGACACAGTGAGGGAAATGGACTCTGTGCTGCACTGCTAAATCTCCTCTGACCTTTGTTAATCCCCACAGCAGGCAACAGACACCCCTTCCTTTAATCATATAACTGTGGTAAGAAGGTAAAATCCTCAGCTCTTGTACTTACATATCAGTTCTTGAGTCAGGGCACCAACCCAGAGCCAGGGTTTGGTCAACTATATCCTCATTTGTTGGGGGAAGGAACTACTGCAGTTATGATCACCATCATTTAATAGCTAGATATTAGAATTAAGTGATTTTCAAAAGAGCAAGGAGCCTATATTCACATTTTGAATCCTCTAACACTTTCCCACCAGCTGTGTGCAAAAAGCTTTTCCTCTTCAGTTACAGGGGTACAGTAGACTTTCCTGAGGAAAAAAAAAATCTTAGGCAAATTACCAGAGACTGCCACCATCATCTGTTTTAGAACCATGTCTACTCTTCACAGTGCTCTTCAGGACTTGCATGTGATGGCTTGTGCAACCAAACCATGAGGCAATGACTCCTTTGCACCAGCTTCCTTTGCACCCCTCAGGCCAGAGGAGTGTGTGTGTGGCAGTTCATTACTGCCCTGAGAATGAGGACTTCAGGCTTATTCGCAAGACCTTGCCACTTAGTGATATATCCCAGGTCAGCTGAGCCATCATAAATGATCAAATGAGTGCTTTTAAGATCTTTTATTGATTTTCAAGGTAACTCATTTTACCATAGATTTGTGGCAGGCTTAAGCGTGCACATCCACTCAGTTATGGACAGTTACTATGTCTGAGCCATCATCCTATGTACACCTACAGCCATTCAGCCTTAAAGGTTTGTCATCACTCATTTAGCAGCTGTATCTGCACGCAGGAGACTGAGCTGTAACAGTCTGTGTTTGCCCTGCTACAGTTCAGCACAGAAATGTAAGACATAAACCACATTTTGGGACATGGATCAATACACATTACTGTGTGTCCCGTCTCCGTCCCTGATGAGGTAAAAGGCTCAGCACAGTCAGGCAATTGTAAATTCCCCAATGTTGCACCTGGCAATAATAAGAGCACCACAGTGAGGAGTAGAGGACAGGACAGCTACTGTGGTTCTCTATCACTTTTCTCACAGATACCACAGAGAAGATATCTTGCCCTAGCTCTGGAGACCCTCCTAAATGCCAGCCTAAAACGCCACTCGCAGTGTGCTCAGAAAAAGTCATAAAAGCAGCACTGAAATGTAAATTGTGTTGCCTGTTATCTGTGGGGACTTGTTTTGCTTTACACTGTCTTTTCTATTGCTCTCTAGACTTCCTGTATCCTAGATTTTTCAGGGCTGAGCCTATTTTCCTTGCCAGAAGCTAGTACAGTCTTTCTGGGACTCTTTTAGTGCAGAGATGTTCAAATAAATACCATCACGTAATAACAAATATTTTCAATTAAATAAAAGCAAGAATTGTGTGGCTGTGCAGAAATGGAGTTTCAGAAGCTTCCAAGGACAAGATGCTATTAAAATCCCTTTGTTCCTGTTTCTAAAGCAGCTCTGCTTCGCAAACAAACAGGAACCTTTCAGGTTTTCAAATACGCAGAACTTAAAGTATCTGTCACACCTGTCATGTTTAATCTGTAACATTAATTAGGTGGCATGGAAATAGCACTTTTTAGTGGTGATGAAACAGTTTACTGGAGACTGCAGTAAGCCAGGCAGGAAGCCAGCTAGATTTTCCACAGACAGCAGTGGCTAGCAGAAGTGAGCATAAGCAGATTATGAAAAGAAGTCTAAAATGGATGAGTCCTCAGTAACTCCATTCAGAACTCACAGTTTCAAGGAAAATTATACTGTTTCAGTGACTGGCAATCAACAAGACTGTATGGTAAGAGTCATTTCACTTAAACTGTGAAATATGTTTGGAATAATCTCCTTCCCTTCCACCTGATGCTCATGCTGCATATTCAACATACTTGACAGCTTTAGCCAATTTATTACCAAACAGAAAGGCTTTTAAAGAAGGGAAAACAGAGGCAAATGGAGGTGACATGACTTGTTGAAGACCATAAAGGAAAACATAAGGGAACATAAGCCAGTTTCTGGGGCCTTGGATTCCCTTCAACTCCTGTCTGTGCTGCACACCTCTGATGTGAATGCTGGTAATAAGCCACTGATGCAAATTCAGGAGCTTTACAGGTTGGGAGGAAGGCCTCGACCTCCCTCCTCTGCTGTTCTCCACACCCTTATACTAAAACTTGCCAAATAAGATTTTCTCTTTCTTCCTCTGAAGCTCAGTTGCAGTTTCTTTCTCTAATTCTTTCAAGATCTGGTCCAAGCCTCCTCATTAAGATCCCTGCTTCCACTCCCAGTCCTTGAAGCAAACTGCCTATCTCAAGGCTGCTTAACCAATTTAAAATGACAAGGAAGTTTCAACACTGTAACTCAACCTAAGCTTTCCGTGCAGCCAGTGTGGTGAAAGCCAGGACTGCAAATCTCTTTCACCAAGCTGCTTTGAGAATCAAAGGGAGAAAAAATGCATGAAAGCAGCAGCCCAGAGTAGAACTGTAGAGGGAAATAAATTTAAATGTAGACCAGAAAGAGGTTGAATAACACAGACCTCATCAGCTCATTGCCACTTATGCAACAGCTGCACTCAAGTCTCTGAAAGTCATTCTTCTCGAGCTTTAGCACAAAAGGTAACTCCATCAATTATTCCACTGAACACAGCAATAGCAGTCAGATCATCCAAGAAAAGCCCTTCCAGACTGTCATATAAACCCTTTCTGTTCAACTGCTGCAACTACATCGCTTCCTTGACACTGCATAAATAGAGTCCCTCTGTACTCAAGTCTGATTTCACATAACCACTTCAAACCCCCGGTAAAATGATAAGCATTACTGGGCATAAGAAAAGAAAGGTCTGTTAATGAGACAACTTGTGAGTGAGTTTGGTGACAGCTTTGAGGGGCTTTAATTCAAACTCCCAGTGCTTTTATTTGAGAAAGTAAAAATCTTGATGTTGGGAATTATCAAAAGTAATAAATGTCATTATATCCTTTCTAGAGAACATATAATTATTGATGTTTGTAGGCTGAGTAACCAGATACAGTACTGCAGCTGATATAAACAGGCCAACTTGATGATGTCCATCTGAAAAAAACCCAAACTATTTTCCCTGCATTTTATTTTCTAAATATACCTGGATGCACTTGATTGAACATTCTGAATTTCATGTGATCACAGCCATATCCCAATCAGTATCCCTGTACCTAAAAAATGTGTTCATTGTGGATTTTGTCTCCTGTCTATGGATCTCCTACCTGTTCTGAAAATTCACAGACCACTTGCACACTAACTGTTCACTGTATCTTACCCTGGTGTTCGCAGAGAATCACATGCCCCAAAAGCTGCATCGTTGAACATAGAGCCCCCTGCAAATAGTAAGCCAGCCACTCTGCCTGTGTGGAGCTGGACTGGAAAGACTAACCCTAAAGCAGGACACACATCACCAGGCTCACAGCCCAGGCAGGCTGTGATGAAGAAGGATTGGACACCTGTACCTCACTTTTCACAAACTCTCTGTCACTTGTCAAACAATTCACATAAGCCTTGACTGAAGCTGTGGGAAAATGTCAGTCAGGTGTTGCATAATGGTCCGGACATGCAGCTTAGACTCTGAAAGTACCTCCAGATATTGGCACTGAAGCAGGGGGGTTTGATCTTACCCACTTTGATGCATACAGTAGCTGAATGGACCCAGATTCAGCATGAGCTGTTGCAGGAGTTTGGTTGTTATTACATTACCCTTTCCACTTCCTGAAAAACTGGAGTCCAGTGTGCCAAGTGGAGATACTACTACAGAGTTACATCAACCTGGGCAACATCTCAACACTGCTAATTAAAAAATTCATGAAAACTCAACCTTGAAATCAAACTAAGTGGGAAAAAAAAAAAACACTGGTTGCCAACTATGCAGTTGTACCTTGTCTCCCTCTACTCTGGGATATTTATTACCCTCCCATAGCTTTTCACTTCTTTGTTAAGCCATGACTTTTCTATTCATTTATCTTCCTTCTCTAATATCCTAAATATATCTCATCTCTTTTTAAGTCATTTTGGTTTCATCCTTTTTGTCTCTTGCTTAGAGAGCTACATAACATACCTACAGCTTCTCATGTGAGGGTGCTTGAGATCACTGTTTGCTGCTCTTCCCTTGTCTCTCAGGCCTCTTGTTTGAAAAAATATCGTCTCCTTTCATCCCCCAACAAATGTTCTTTCCTCCACTAAATATATAGAGTTATAGATAATTATAATAAACTAGTGCCTATAGACATCTGAGCCTACAGCCCACCAACAGAACTGAGAGGCATTGTAGACTGTATAAGAAGCTGAGAAGATACTTGGACAGAAGAAGAGATCCACTGCGAGTGGATGGAGCAAGATAGTACCTAAACAAAGTGGCTTTATGTCCTGGCAGACAATAGGCCCCAGCTTTACCCATTTGTAACTGGGATGTATAATAAAACATTAAACTCTAAATTTAGGTAAACATTTACTCAGTTTCCATGTTAATCAATAGAATAATTATGTTAATTATAAGTCTCCAGAAGTCCTATAATGGTTTTGTCTCTAGGTGACTAACATTTTGCTACCTTATTGCTGTTTCTTTTTCCAGCTTCTTGCGTCATAATACATGACATTTAGAAGAGCTTGGTGGAACAAGTGAAGCTGGGTTTCAGCCACTTTGTTATGTTTGAACTCCCAGCCTTGAATTAATTTCACTCTTCATGATTAAGTAAATACCTCTTTATGAGAGAAAAATTAACTAAAGCAAAGATATAATTGTTTTTCTTCATGCAGTTATTCAGTTAAAATACTCAGTTTCTGCTCATTTAAACTTGAAAAGAAATACATTCAAAGCAGAGTTCTGGCTGAGCTGAAAATATTATAAATTAGGCTGTACTAATGGGTCTAATTATTAGATTATACAGAAGAATACAAAGTGGGCATTTTGTTAGATGAAGACAGTATCATCTGTCTGCCTGAAGACATTGGGTAAAAACTGTAGGCCTTAAAAAGACCTTTTTTTTTTTCTGGTATATATGTTTTCAAGCCTGGACAACTACAAAACCCACTGTTATATACATTAATAATCATAACTACCCAAACACCGCTTGTATATACAAAACTGCCCAAATATAACTTGCATAATAATAAAACTCCCAAACAAGCAACCAGGTTACCAATAAGGACAGCAGACAATCTACTTACAAGATGTAAGATCGAAATATACAGTATATAATTTTAGCCTTTGCTGTACCTCTCATTCCTTCCCCAAGTTAATAGAAGAGCTGCTGTAGGACTGTGTGTGGTCAAACTGTACTAACAAGCATTTGTGAATAAAAGCTGCCTCTGGATCAGACACACTGGCTGTGATGGTCCTTCTCTTCCTAGAAGCATTCATCTGATCAAATCAGCTCACCAGTGTGTTCAGAAGCTAATGGAGGGTCATAAATACCCCATAAGCATGTGAAATGATAACTCTTAGGGTATTTTGGAGTGATGCAAATTGACGTCCATTTAACTTACAAGTAAATGTTTTAATTTTTGTATAAATCAGTTGCTCAGTAAATAACTCTTCTGCCTTTGAGATTCATTTTTTTGCTTAATGGCATCCTGTTGCCTAGAGATTCTTGTGCATTCAGTTTTGCTGTCCTATAAAATACAATTTTATTCCTTATGTTTCATGTAGGGTTTAGCTATTTAAAACATGCAAAGATTTAGGGGCAGCACAACTGTAGCTACTTTAAATCCTGTTATCTCTCTCCAGTTTTAACCATCATGAACTCCAGCTGTAGAGTTTTCTTTTCTGTCTTTCATGGGACTGATATATTCTCACAGACCTGATATTGTGAGATGCTGATGAGCTCCAGAAAAATTCAAAATATTGTTTTTAACAACAACCTTCTTTCTCACCCTTCTTTCTAATTAATAAAAGTGTAAATTGACTTGATATATGTGGTACTTTGTCCACATATGAAATATGAATTCAGGCAATCAGTAATATTAATATTTTTCCTCTTGAAAAGAGACCGCCTTCTTCTGACTCTGAGTGGAGCTTCATTCAAGCAGCACAAAGAAGAGAATCTCTTCTTAATTAAAGAGTACATAATATTGATTTAATAAAATTTTAACATTACTTAATGACAGCTAGATATTATGTTCAGAGCAGAAAGACTGACATTTTATTGTAATCAATATGTATTTTATTAAAATCAATGTGCTCCATGAACTATTCTACAGAGCCTTAATAACATCTAATCTGTCACACTGCAGAAATGGAGAGTTTGTCACCTGAAGGTAAGATTGTTTGACAGAAGAATTATTACGTGTATAATTCACAAGCTTTGATTTTTCTTAGAGGCCAATGAATGCAATTGGTGTCATTAAAAGTGGCAAGCGTTTAACCCCACCTAATTTCAGGTAGCCAAGAGGACCAAGGACCTGAAGAGAACCAAGGACCTGAAGAGAACCAAAGTGATTGTATTGCCAGTATTTATCTGCCAGCTTTAAATTTATCTCTGCTCAATCCTGTGCATAAGCAGGAGAGAAGTTTCCAGTCAAGACTGCCCTCAGTCCCTGTGTAAGCCTACTCCAATGTACTCCCCCAAAACACATCCCTGGAAAAGAGTTGCCTCTGTGGCTGAAACCTTCTTGATGGAAATCTGTACTCCAGGACCTTCAGGACATACCATTTGTAACAACAGTCTCTGAAAGGTAAGGCTTCAGTATGCAAAGAAGGAAAATGGACATGTTTGCACTCCTGCCAGCTTTATGCTGTCAAATAAATCAATAGCTGCATGCTTAGCTCCCTCCCCAGTGCCTGGAAGACACAGAGATATTTCACCACCTACTACAGCTGTCAACAGGCTCTGCATTAGCACAAGTGAAGGAGAGATGTGCTTTGGACCTGAAGGGTCAGCTTCTGTCTTTTTAACAATACAAGGAGATAAGGTCATTACACCTGCAACTGCTACAGGACTTACCTTTCATTGATCACAGTCTAGCCCACACTAGCAGAAACGCTTTCCTTAGCAGTCCCCTAAATTAACCCAGTGCTTTGGAAAAAGGGAACAGGATTCTCTTTACTTATTTAGTGCTTTCTTTAAACTGTCTCATAATTATTTTAAAGAGCATGGCTTATCCTAAAAGCTAATGGGGAAATGACCTAAATATGCTTTTGTGATTAATTTTATTTCTTTATATGCATCTATATTCAGAGAATAAAAAAAGAGCTGGCAGTCTTGTTAACCAGTTGTGATGGTTTTGGCTAGGATAGAATTAATTTTCTTAATAGTAGCTGGTAGAGGGCTATGTGTTGAATTTGTGCTGAAAACAGTGTTGATAACCCATCAATGTTTTAATTATTGCTGAGCAGTGCTTACACAGAGAGGGAAGTACTTCTGGACTGATGGTTCTTGTCTTCCCAAGTAACTGTTACCCATGATGGAGCCCTGCTTTTCTGGAGAAAACCTGCTATCAATTGAAGAGTTCTGCAGAAAGAGCTTTTCTCACAGCAATAGCTGAATCTATGGACAGAATGCCACTTGATCTACAGGCTCTGCTCCTGCTTTTAACAGTTTATATTCAGCAGCTCATGATTCACCTTGAAGGCTTACTTCTAATTACCTGACACAGAAAAAAGCACTGTTTGTCAGTGCCTGCCATGATCACAAAACCCAATGAGAATTGATTTAAGTCTTCCTACCTTCACCAAGGAGAATTGAGTAATACAGGTTTTTTTGAGCAGAGCTGTAGAAAATGCTGGGGTAAAAATATCAATACAAATTAAGGAACAGCAGAAAGGTGTTTCCATTATCAACTAATATTTATGACAAAAAATCAAGGCATACTAACACTAGCAGTAAATTATAGCTAGAAATGTGTCCTAGCTTACCTTTAAAAAAATGAAGGTTGTTCTGAGTGTGAAGCCTGCCCATTCCTAAGTATTTTATGCCTCATTTTACCCATAACCTTTCACACTGTGAAAAACACAAGAAAACTCAGTACTGGACCTAGGACCTAAGAATACTTCCATTTAATATTTCCACTTTAAAACACTGTTGTGTATGGCTCCTCTGCATTTACAATATCCACCTATACATACAGCTTGTAAAGAACATATTTGCTCTTTAAAATAAGAACCTTCTGATTCTGATCTAGCTTCTAACTGAAATCCTATTATACAGATCTTGATTTCTAACCAAGTGTTTTCATTCACTATAAAGCAAAGGGACGGAAAACAAATTTAGGCACAATATAAACAGAATGCTGAAAAAAAAAAATATCATCAGTACAAATTTGCTTTCCAGAAGGAATCTCAGTAGATGTAGCTCAAAAGACTATTATACAAGAGTTAGAAAATGAGTAACATGGGAAAGCCTTTAACCTAATTACGGTTTTCTTATTATTTTATTGGCACTATCAAATTTTCATGGCTGAGCCAACACAACTGCTGTAGCCTTGCCTGCTGTCATTAGTCAATGTTATCTTTTATTTATACCAAATTACAAATGTATGTGTGGCACTCTGCAAACAAACAAGAGATGCAGACTGTGCTTCTTGGCTAGATTTTATCATTGCTATACTTTATACATAGTTTAGACGGCACTTTCTTCAAGGTCCTCCCAGTGCTGAGGTCTCCTCAGACCCACAGAGCTAGTCATAAATTTATGCTTGTGACAAAAAATAAATTGTTTACCTTCAGTTGCTGAACCTTATCCTCTAGCTATCTATTCATTGAAGAGCTGCTCAACTATTCAGCAGTTAATCTTTGCAAGAGTATGAGGCAGCTATTTTGTGATTTTCATATGAGTGAAAAGCATAAAGTTGACCTCCAGATTCATGTTTTCCTGGAAGAATATCTACCGCTTTCTCTTGTTTGCAAGGCAGCAGCAAGGCATGACACCACAGAGAAGTGATAGAGCAGTGCGGTAGAGAGTTGTCAGCTGCCCTGTTCAGTCACAGAGCAAGCACATTCAACAGACATTGCTGGTAATTGGACTTATGCCTCCAGAAAGGACTCTTGGGTGAGGAAGCCACACACAGACAATAAAATACTCTAGAAAGCTTATGCCCAGCATGCATATTGCAACTGTGTGATTCAGACCTCACATTTTATTGGGAAGGAGACCTTAAAACGCTACTAAACATCTGTGTTAGTGCACACCCAGAGCCACCTTCATCCTTTTAAGATTGGACTTGCCACCAAATACAATGCACACACAAGACATTCTATTGCATACCTCACCAACACAGTCTTAATAGATGCTCCAGATACCTCCAGAAAGATCAGGCCCTGCACTAACTGAAAAAAAAAAAAAAAAGGAACTGATTTCCTGTTTTATCCAAACATCACCAAATTTGTGGTGAGTACTGAGCTGTTCTATACAAGCTAGTCATCAGAGGGCATGTCAGAAAAGCTGTATTGCTGTCTCTAAACCAAGTGCCCTAACCATAGCCATGCTCAATCAATCTCTCTTTCTTCAGGTCAGTGAGTAGAGAGCTACTCCACACAAACTGGAACAGTTTCAATGGTAATGATTAAAAGTGTCTCCTTGAGCCCTGCAACTCAAGGAACATATTCCAAAAGAAACCATATCATTGATGTCTGAACTCAGATGAAGCTGTGCAGCCAGCATTATCTAGGATTTTGGACTAAGCTAAAGCAGGATATGATAAGGAAAGATAAGAGACATTATATGTGATGGGATATGATTTACTGAACTGAGCATTTATGGTTGGTTTGCTTAGCGACACATCCCTGGAGTGCTCCATATATTAGTCTTTATAAAAATACTGGGTTTACTGCACACCTAGAAGCCCAGGATTTATGGCAGAGCATGTCAAATTATAGAAATAAAAAATAAAGTACTTTCTCTAATGTTTTGGTTTGGGGGAACAAAAAGACTAATCTCAGCATAACATCAACATAACACTATGTACATGACAGGCAACAAATGTTTGTGAAAAAAATGTGCAAATCACCATAAATTAAAATACACTTCTCAGTTTTATATGTAATTAATACACACCATTTACTATTCATTATTTCCTGTTCCTTTCAAAGAGTTCTAGAAGGAATTCTATCCATAGAATTAAATTTAATTCTTACACAGGATTTCTAATTTCACATACTTGGATCACATCTAATTTGTGATTTTTGAAGACTGATTCTCTGCATAACAAATGAAACTTAAATGAAAAAATGTCTCATAAATTCAGCCATGTGCTTTTTAAAAATTGAAAAAATGCATGCATAACAAGCATAAAGAAATGTAATAAATATGGATTAATCAGCCATTACTTAATGAAAATCTTTAAACACCCATTATTCCTAATATGTAGTCCATTTTTTTGACAGAGATGTAACTTTCAGTCTCTCTTATTTTTATGATTTTACTGAACTGTAGATTAAAATGCAACATCTTAGATATCTAGACATAGTTGGCATTAACTTGAAGCAGAATTTGCAGGCTAGTAGGAACTGTTAAGAGCTCCTGGGAAATAACTGACCTCAGCCAATTTTAACAGAATATGAGAGCAGTCACACCCCAAATCCTCTCATTCACTGATTCACTTTCATTTCAATAGGAGACAGAAATCTATGTAGCATTTTGCAGGCTTAGGTCTAACTGCTTTGTGATCTTGAAGAAAGAAGCCATTATTGCTATAGAATCCAGGCCCTGGCTAAGAAAAGGATTTAAGTAAATCCTTTCATTTCAGTTTGTTATGATAAAACACATTGAATTTATTCTAAAGAAATGAAAAAAATTTTATATGAGTGCCCTGGAAGATAGCCCTGATACCAAAAACCAAAATAAGAATAAGAATTAAAAAAAAAAAAAAGGCAAAAAAACACAAACAAACAAAACCACACACACATAAAAACACAACAACAACAACAACAAAATCCAACCAAAACAATTACAGAAGCTAAAATTTATCCTAAAAATTTTCATTTCCAGTATGGTGTATAACTTATTTGAGGAAATGTATACTTTTTTAAAAATTAATAGAAAATATGCCCTACTACTAGATACACCTAAGAAATACATTGACTTTCAGCACATTCGCTCTTGAGTAATATTAATTTCAAATTATATTGATGCTCCTTCACAGCTTCCCCTGTTGCACACACTGTCAAAGCTAGATGAAAGGTCAAAGTGAGTTTTTTTGACTGGGAAATATCTCACATAAAAATATAATCCTTTCTCTTTTTTTTTTTTTATTTTAACATGAAGGCTGAATAAATAACTTTTCAATAATATAAGGTAATGAATTTCAAACATCTGAAAACCAATTATTAATCTGATATTCAGATATTTATTTCATTCTTTGTAAGAATGCTTGCAAGATCAGCTCTAAATAATTGTATTTTCTGGGAGGCTTCCATGCTAGCTGCCATTTAACAGATCATTCTTTAATACAGTACTGCCACAATGCCATGAGGATACAAGAATGTTTAGCACATATTCAATAACTGTCTGCGCAAGTGGAACACAAAAACATTGAGTTATATTTAATGAATGTGATGCTTGCAAATGGCTCCTATTTTCAATATTCAGGTGTGCTATGCAGCCTATTTAATTTAATAAAACAAGTGATGATGGGAATTATAACATGGAAATTGGGTACATTGACATCAAACCTTATTTCTCATAATTAGAAAACAGCTTTCATGCAAGCCTAATAGTATATTGTCATTCCACAAACACTTTAGTCTCATGGAAATCGGTGTCATTGCTTAGAGGGTTATAATGTTTCTGCTCCTCAATTTGACACTTGTTTCCCTGCACATCCCCACTTTCTCTTCTGCCACATGGGTAACTGATTCAAAAAATACCATGGCAACAAACATACAAAAATGGTTTTAAAAGTCATAATTTGCCCAGTCTGATCCCCTCTCTGTTCACATAACAGCTATCATCAGTGAAAAGAAAGGGGAAAATGTAAGATGGAACCATCCTTTTTGTCAGCATTACTAAGATAGGATATACTCCATTGATTGTGAAAATATGACAGACATATCAATGCAGAAGAGAGAGTTTCCATGATGAAACCACTTGGTTAGAAATTACTGTACTTCCCAAAGGCTGTAGTGGTTAATTATTAGAGTGTTGCAATGGAATACTTCACTAATTTCTGTTTGAAACCTGACATGTAAAGAAAGATTTACCGTCTAAATATTCAGCACTTGTTGACATAGTATGAAACAGATTATGACCATAATTTCTAAATACATGGGGAACAAAATCAGAAAGGAAACATTTGCTCATTAAGATCCAATCTCAACTCTACCAGATAGTTTGACATATAAGCTCCTTTCTCATGCATTCCTTAGTTCTGGTTGGTAAGTGAGTTTAAAATCTACCCAGCTTTCCTCTCCCAGCTCTGCTGGTGAATTAAGGACCGTGGATATGATGCTTGGTGAGAAGACAAATACCTTTTCTTCCTTCTGAGTTTGGGATGGGCTAAACATCATGGGCTAATTAATGTGGGGTAACTAGTGGTGTATGTACATTATCCCTCCCACCGAGCTTCAGAAAAACTGGTGCTACATTAGTGATGAGGTTACTGACAGCTGTGTTGCAGTGGAAGTTGCTGCACAGAAGGGTATTGTTGCTTTCTTGTACCCCCGGTGACTGGAAATCCTACCTAGGACCTAAGAGAAAGTTGTTTTTTTTCCATTCAGAGTTTATTGAAATCTAGGAATCTGAAGGAGTGGAATTTTAAGGGGATGAGTAGGACAAATGTAAGGGAGAACACTAGAATAAAAGACAAAGTCTTCTACTCCTTAAAATGTATGAACCATTCATCTGTGCCACTGTAGGGGATTTTGAGATGGAAACAGAAAGTTCTGATTTTCTCCTGAAGCAGATAATGGTCCACCTGCATAATACATGCTACTTAAACTCATTACCCAACCTAAGTTGAGCAGTAAATAAGTAATAAAAAAATGTTGCATTGCTTTCTGCTCTATAACTGCCTGAAATACAATTCATCCCTCAAGCAAAATGAAACAATTACCTACAAAAGCTACTCAGCTATTATGAATAATTGAAATGACCACCAAATCTGTAGTTCAGACCCATCTTAACATTTTCACAGAGAAGAGGGGAGAAAAAAAAAAAACACAAAAAAAACCAAACAAACAAACAAAAAAAAAAAAAAAAAAAAAAAAAAAAACAACACAAGAAGTTTTAAGTGCTTGCATTGTATAAAATCAATGAAATTTGCTGTTCTGGTTCCATACATAGGTAATTCAGAAACTTACTTCCAGCTAGCTTGTATTATAGGAGGTATTTTTTTTTAAACCACATGTTTTTCCACAAGCTTTAATATTAATGTAAAAACAGTCTCTAAAAGATTGAGAGCTGGAGAAACAAAAACAGTAAAGCCAAGTCAAACAGAGAATAACCCTTGCTCTCTGTGTTGATACACTAGGTGTGACTTGATGTACTCATCCTTGATGAGCAGGACTATTTACCAAAACATTACTCCCTCCAGGAATCCAAGCACACTCCTTCAAAAAGCAATTCTGTCATACTTCAAAAAGAATCACTACTGATACATGTTCCAAACAAGTGGAGATTTATCCTATACTATAAAAAATAATTAACATGGCTTTCATGTTTTATTTGTCTTGATTCAAAGGGAAATCCCCTCCATGTTGTCATAGTTAGAGGGGCTAAGACCAGTTTAGCATGATGTGATTAGAAGCAAAACTGTATTCTATACTCTCTATGTCACTGCTCATGGGCTGTTAACAAGTAAGTCATCAGTAGCAGTTGCCCAGGACCCGGGACCGCGTCCCTGACCCTGCCCCCACGGGATTTCCGGCCCTGCTCGGCGCCTTCGGGACCCTGCGCGGAGCCTTGGAAAAGCGGCGCGGACCTGTCGGAGCGGCGGCGGGCCTTTCCCCGGAGGAGGAGAGCACCAAACCTTTTCTTCACGGCATTGCGGCTTCTCGGCGGGACCACTGCTGCACCAGGACCGTTTCACCGGGACTGCTGCCCCTTTCCCCCCCCAGACGGCAGTGTCGGGTTGTATGCGGACTCTCTTTCGGGAGTTCTTTCGTTGTACTGTTAAATTTAACTCGTTTTGTACTTCTGACTTGAGTCCCTCGCTGTTTTTGCTTTTTCAAACCATTACACATGTTGTAAACTTTGTCATATTTTGCAGCACTTGTTTACTTACATTATCTGTTCCACTATTAACTAGGTTTTATGATCATTAAAATGACAAATTACATTAATCACAGCTAATAAAGTTTCTCTCCTCTCTTCTCTTATATCACAAATTTTACTCTGGTAGAGCAAAGGAGAGGTAAATTTGGTATCCCAGACCTTTAGGCATGGATACCATACAAATGTGTGGCTGGCCAGGTCCATAGTGTGCCCTTGATTTAAAGTGGGATGGCCAGTCTAGCTACTGAGAGGTGTGGAGCCATGCTGATACTGCAGCTTCACGGGTAACCTGAATATCTAGGTGTGGAAAATGTGTCAGACAGCATATCAGTTGTGACCAGTAGCCTGTAACACAAATGAAACCTGCAGAGCAGGGTCCTGGAGAGCTCTATTACTTGCAATTGTTTCAGGACCTTTCTTTTCCCTTGTTTCTCTGAAGTGGTGTATTTGCAATCAATATACAGATGTTACTTGCAGAGTCAATATTGCTGGTCATCTCTTATCTACCATGCTTAGCACCTACTTCACGGCATTTGTTGTGTGTAGATGGAAGTCAGTCAAAGTTCTGTGGATGGCACATTTGCAATGTCCAGAAGCTCTTTTCTGCAGAAAGAATTATTTTCTAACTACATGATACTAGCTTCTTATCCTTTCTGCTGTTTGAGTAGTGAAGAAGGCTGTACGCCAACAAGCAATACAGCCATATGGTTTGCCTTACCCTGGAAATGTCAGCCAGAAAGACTTTGAGGATACTCATGCATACTATCTAAACATTCATTGTGTCTGCAATGATAGAAAAGCACAAATGTCATTGTCTACAAACTTGTATTCAGGTATGACCGAGTTGTCCATTAGGGACTGCAGTCTTTACTGTCTGACTCTGAACTGGAAGTGTTCTTCTCTGACACACCTGCATAACAACATTGCATTGCTTTCTTTGGCTGATGCACAGGAAAAAAAAAAAAAAATCAGAGAAGTAGTCCTAGTCAAGAAATAAGAGGGCTTTCCTTACAGGTCTGAGTTTTGGGAGTCTATATGTAATAAAATGAAATGCAGAACTTAGTTTATAAACTCTTTGGGGAAGAGTCTATCTTCTCATTGCATGATCATCTAGTGCAACGAGGCCCTGTTCAGGATCATATTACAAGCATGCAGGTTCGTTCTTCTCTGTTCCAGGAGTAGTCCATCCCCAGAGTGTGAAGAAGTACAGTTGTTTGCATTCATATTAGATAAGTTTTGTATTACAAAGGAAATAAAATAGTATCTGAGTTGATTAAGTTGAAGGTCCTGATTATAATTCCCATCTGTGTTCTCACAGTGGTCAGGATCCACCAAGGCAGGATCCATTCAAAAAGGGGGCCTGAGTGCATTAATGCAGTTACTTCAATAATTAGGTACACTTTCTGCATACCAAAGAGACCCTAAAACAGGAAAGCTTTCACTGCCAGAAGTTAAAGTGCCTTTAATATTTATTATACAGTTAATATGCCTCTTCAGAAAATCCTTTGAGGGAAATAACAAAGATCAATAGAGACCTGATGAATCCTAAATGGAGAAACTAAAAGAAGTATTTATTTTGCTGTCTATGTATCTCCTAGGGATGACAGAAAATCTGCAGGCATATAGCAATGGCCGAGGGTATTCTGTGGAATTAAGGGAAGGGGAAGACATCTGCAAACACAAAAGCAAGGTCTGTGCACTACCACAATGTTAATTACCATGCAAAGCATCAAACCACACATCTGCCCTTCCAGAAACAATGTGCTCACAGAAATAATGAATAAATTGCTAGATTATTTATCAAAATACTGTTCATAAAATTCACCCAGAACATGACATCTTAAAAAAAAAAAATCAACCATCTACTGCAGAAAAAGAATGACCTATAACTCCTTGACTGTGTCAATACTAAGTTTATTTCTTGAGATCACATTTCATTATGAAAATTAAAAATAAAAAAGGACAAAACCCTGGGGAAATGATTAAATTGTTAATAAAAGCTTTGGATGCACTGTATAATTACAACCCCTCAAAAATTTAAAAGTATTTGCTTCTTTATTAATATATAGAAAGTTGCCCAGTGTTTGACATCCATTTGTCATAAATGTCAATGAAATTACAGTTATTGCAAAATTTCAGTGATTATCAATACCATGCAGTAAGCAGGGAGGAAAGAAAATAGTAAAGTAGTTGGCTGAGAACCATAAACATTAGTGTCCAAATGTACCCCATAAGACTGCTGCATACAGCTCACTGATAAGTACTCTTTCGCACCCCTCTGTGATGAAACTTGTCACCTTCACTACGCAAACCCCACTTTTAGAATTAGAAGTCACATAGAGATTATGCCTGCACAACACATTTTTTTTTTTTTTGTACAATATTATTGAGTTACCCTTGTATGATGCTACACTGAATGTGTAAGGCAAACAGAATAAATCACTCATGTTACTCTCATGGCTTGCTTCTTCCATGAAATGGTGTCCTTCAAACATGGGCATCTGCTTCCTCCACTGGTACAAATTTACCCAAATATAAATATTGCAGTCAAACTCTTTCAGCTTCTGATTTACATTTCCAGAAATAAACTCTTTAGACATTTTAAGTGAAAACCCTATTTTAGCTTCAGAGAGATTACATATAGTTTGGTATCTTCAGATGGCAGCTTGAATCAGAATATGTTTGTGCCACCAAGCTGCTTGTCACCTCTCTCTGCTTGACTAGAAAAAGAAGGGTCTGCAACTTGATAGAAAATCTTTTTTACTAAGTTTATTATTGACTAGAGTGGTTCCACTAGGCATCCATCTGGCTCCTGAACACTTCCCAACACCACCCACTTCTACCTTACAATCTCAAGTTAAATGTTAAATTAAGTGGTGGAAGAAATACCATCTCGATCCTTGATGATAACAGTTCAAATAGTCCTCATATTTGAATAAATATAATGTGAACAAACTCTTCCCATTCACACTGTATGACTTTTTGTTTCATTGCAAAAAGATCAGCCATCTAAAAGTTTCAGGTTACTTTCTCCCAAACTCTATCATAGCTGGGGTGTATTTCAGCATTAAGCGGAACTGTTGGAAAAGTTTTTTTCATATGCCCACTTCTGGAGAAGCTAAAGACTGAAATATTTCTTCCAATATAAATGCTTTGTGATTAATATGTCTTGATCAAATAGTCTATTAACTGTAGGCATTAGCACCAAAAGAACTGTTGAATTGGCCAGCTACCAAAATTACAAGAAATACATATTTTTTTTATTGTTAGCTACATAATTGCTTAAAAGAGCAGCAAATTGTTTAAATAATTTTTAACCTTCACTGCACATACAAAATGAAATTAAATTATTTGTTTATAGAGGAAGTTTGGCACCAAAGTGAGAGTTAATCTTTCAAAACTCTGGCTTTAAATGGCCTTTTGAAAACTGATCCTTTAGTCACTGATTTAGATTCTCAATTTTTGTCATTTTGCAAAAACTTCACGTGTTTCATGTGCTTTACCACCTACCTCCCATATTCTATCTTTTATTCAAACCACCCTGTTTAGATTAGGAAGAATCAACAGATGATTATCTGCCCATTAAATCAAATCACTTGGCACTAGCGAAATTTTCTAGCTTCTTGGCAGTAGGTTATTTACACAGAAGAAAGTTGGCAATAAAGAACAGCCAACCATTATAGTTTTAGCATATGAAATATCTGTAATAACTCTTGATATGAAATATTAAGAAATTGGATGTTGGCTTTATTTATTAAAGTACCCCCTTGCTGAGGAAATAGTCTTGAAAATTATTGTTTTACACAGTGCATCAATTAAGTTCTACCTAAAAATCCCATAATCTAGATTTTATGATTTATTTATTTGCTTGTAAGATTTCTTGTAGTAATTCAATGCAGTTGGATGCCTTTCCTTCCCAACAGTGTTTTTATTGTATTCTTCTTTCAGTATGTAAACCTGTAAAGTAATCCCTGATGATTTAAAGACAATGATAGATACATGGTTTTTCATAAAACAAAACAAAACAAAACACCTTATTTAACAAAAACAAAATCATAAATAGTTTTGTTTAGGGTATTTTTTTCTATGTTTATAAAAAGTTTTAATATAAAACCAAAGTTAATAGAGTTCTGCCAGGCTACAAAAGATTTGGGAAACTCACAGACACATTAACAAACCAGACTTCATCATGTTTGTGTTAACTTGCCTCTTGGTCATGTCCTCTCATTCACAAGATACTTAGCTATTTTTTAAAGTACAAAGTAAGTAACAGGAATCTCAAGTAACTAGAAATGAAACAACCTACTTCATGATCAAGGAGTACTGTAATGAATGGAAAGGTGTAAGGAAGAAAGCTATGTGAAGGTAAGGAAAGGGTTCAAACAGCTATTAAAACACAGTATTGCAGAGTCACATGGGAAGGGCTGAGGAATAAAAGTTGTATACGATGAAGCTGCTTTTAATACTTGATTGTAATACTTGTAATATTTAATACTTTGCAGTGTGCAAAAAGTGATTCAGAACTGTGAGAAATACAGTCAGGAAGCAGCACTGTCTTAGAGGATGGCTGGAAAAAAGAAATGCCTTGCTTAACTTCAGTAGAAGTGTCAGGACAACCTTTGATCTTCAGAAAACTTGTTTCTGACAAAGCAGTGGTTTGAAAGTAAAGTGCAGGAAGCAGAAAAAGAAGGTAAAAGGAACAGCTACATTCTCCTGAAATAATGGGGCAGTCAAGTGCAAGGTGTGAAAGAGACAGGGGAAGAAGGAGAGAGGAAAGAGAGAGAGAAAGAGTTTTTTCCTAGGTAGAAAAGAAAGCTTAGCAGCTCAACTGGCACTAAGTCTTGATGGATCACAGTGGAGTAGGCATATCTTCCCATCTTCAAAATAAAATGTGAAATGGCCTAGCTGAAGTAACAAATCCATGAGACGGATGATGTAAGATAACTGACTAAACTTAAAACTTACTGGTTTCCATTCCTCTGAAAAAGGACATTTGCTAAATCTGCAGTGCCTCTTAATTAGACCTGAAACTCCAAGTTGTAAACTTCCTGCTTTGGCAACTTTTAAATTCAAATAGACATGATCCACCAAGGAAAATTACACACAATATAGGAAGCACTAGTAAGTCACACATTTTAAGGTAGTATAAAAAAATCAATAGTAGAAAGCTACAAAATCCTCTTTCCACATAGATTTGTTTATGTTAAAAAAAAAAAAA
>VWZY01006509.1:75000-99500 GCA_013399075.1 Chloroceryle aenea
CATGTTGAGGAAAGGAGGCTTATCACAAGTAGTCAACATGGAATCAACAAAGGGAAGTAATGCTTGACTAATCTAATAGCTTTTTATGATGGCACAACTAGATGGATAGATGTAGGGAGGGCAGTGGATGTGAAATATCTTGACTTCAGCAAAGCTTTCGATACTGTCTCCCATGATATCCTCGCAGCCAAGCTTAAGTGCAGCTTGGATGGTTGTGTGGTGAGCTTTCACAACTCTGAATACAGCTTTATTTTGTCACCATAGCATCAGAGGCATTTGCATTTTAATATTTTGCAGCTGGTTAATATTTACAGCAGAGTCACAAAGTGATGATACATAGCCACTAGTACATATTAACCAAAAAACAAGTTTTAATTGAAGCATAGATTGAAGGTTAAAAATAATTTACAACATAGAATATGTATTTTCATCAAATATTTTAGACAAATTTCAAAACATTAAGATAACTATTTTTATAGTGGGAATTTTTGATTATACAATTTTTTTGCCATTTTACATGAAAGGCTGATTCAGCGTGTACCAACCTTACTTAAAGACTCCATGGAAATATCAATCATTGTTGATTAAAATTGCAAAACATTGAACATAAAAGATAGGATTACATGGAAGATGTAAAGAATTTGTATCTGGTTCATTTTCTAATTAATAAGAGTAATTGGATTATATTGATCCAATTAGTAGTGTCTTTCTCTAATCCTTCTCAGTTGTTTGTATGATGCAATGATGATTGTCATTTGCTAAACTGCCTTCTGTGGAAAGGCAAGATTTCACTGCTTATCTGACTAAAAGAGAATGAAACATTAATACCATAGATGTCTCCCTTTGAGCACTGATCACTTCTTCATGTTTGATCAGAAAGTGACAGAAACATTTTAGTGAAACCCTGTTTGCACTCCTACAAGCTAGCGAAGGACTGAAGACTGAAAAGACCTGAGAAAGCTGTCTTTTGCAGAGCATAGCCAAGCAAGTACTAATTTGAGAAAATGTCTCCATAATTTTTCAAAGCTGACCTTAAAGTGCTCTGAAGTTTTGAATGCCAATCTTTGAAACATTTTCAGGGAGAATGCTTTCCAGATGATGTCTTGTCAAAATATCAGAAAAGCAGGGACTTCATAAAAAACCTTCAAGATAGACTCCAGAATGCCAGCTATTTCAACATAATGTTGAAATATTTGCTCAGTATACCAGCACCTATAGACAATTCTGCAGTTAGTTGCAAAGAGAAGAGATATCTTGTGTAGTTAAGTAATGGCAATCTTCAATGTGGTCTGGAGGCACAAGATGTGAACTGTCTTGACTTGGAGGTTTGGGACAGGAAATTTAATAGATATGAAATCTTTAAAGAAAAGCATTACATTGCCCATTTCATTTCTTACTACTTAAATTATAGTAAAGATGTTAAACACTACCTAGAGACCAGTATTTGCAGCAGATCTCGGGGTCAAAGATATGGTATCTCATAATGTTTCACACCAGTTTCAATTTAAAAGATATAGGGTAAAACTGAGAATTTGAAAGCCTTTCCACCTTGTGACTGTTGCATAGTGATTATTCAATTATTTGTGATCAAGGAAAAGAAAGTAAAAAACATGGCATACATTGTAGGTCATTTTAATATTTTTATGTTTTGTTCTTTTGTATTTGCAATGCATAGAAACAAAAAGATTAATATAATTGTGACAAAAGCAATACTTAACAAAGTGCATGATTTGAAACCTGCAAATTGTTCAAACAAGTGGAACAGTATGAAGCAAACATTTCCCTTTAGGAATGATTCACCAGTTCAAATCTTTACAGAACTATGCTGTGGATCCTGAAATCAAAGCTGATTTTTGTACATTAGAGTTTTTCAGATTTTCAATTACTAAAACAATTATTTTGTCTAAGGTGTATCTCTTGTTTAAACACCTGCCACACACACACAAAAAACCCCAACAGAATTCCTCCTACTGATAATGAACTTGTAGATATGGTGCAGTGAGGTTTTGGCTTAAAAGGATGAAAGCTTAGAGGTCTAAAACTTATTTGAATTTCAAGCCTTCTGAAGTGACTATAATTCTGATCAAAGGAGTGTAGACAGAAAAAAAAGCAAAATGGAAAAGTGATAGATGGGGTTTGCCCCTACATTTGCAGGTGCTTGGATACAGGGTTTGGGGGTTGAGATCACAACTAGTCTTCAGACAGAACAGTGTTTATCTAGAACAACATCCATCTATTACCTGCAGAGGAATCAAGAATAGAATAATTAAATGGTAAACTGATGGAAGTCACATCAGTAGCAGTGATGTGACTATTTTGCTTAGACCTGCAATAATTGATTTCATGGTATGTATCAGATTAATTGCATACATTACTGAGGATGTAGAAAACCAACATACTTTACATATAAGCCTGTCGTCATGAGCTCAAGTACATCACATATTTTTTATGGTTTCCATATGAAGCCATCAGTCTTTCAAAAAAGAAGTCATGAAATGAAATTATAGATTACTGGAAAGAAAGAAAGAAAGAAAGAAAGAAAATAAAAAAGAAAATACATTATTTAAATTTTAAAATAGAGTTGCCTAAAAGAAAACTTGTATTTCAGTTGAGTCAATAGAGCATACAAGGAAGTTCAGAAATGGAAATAAAAGAACCCAAAATGAGAAAGGTAGGAAGGAATAGTTAGCAGAAAATAAAAATATGCATTGCCTACTGATAAATGATATGGAGGCATCAAATAGATAAGTAAACAGTTTGAAACCCATGAATGGAAATACAACAGGGATATAGCTAGAGATGTTTAATGCTGAGCTAGATAACTAGCCAAATACTTGGAGGCAAGAATATAAAGGGCATTCTGACCACCACATCTAATTGCAAAGAGGAATCAAGCTTTAAACCAGCACAAATATCATATGTATAAAGAAGAATAATTAACAATCAAATTGAAAGCTGCTATCTTGCCAGGTGATGTATGTTAAGACAATGAAAATGCAGTCCATAATTTGATTGCTGAAGAGAATTTCAGATTATTATAAGTGTAGCATTCTTTTGGGGAAACTTCAACTGATTTTAAATTAAAATAGGTTTAACAAAGTTTTTGTAAAAGTGAAGAACTTGTCTCTTTCTGTCTTCGGTTCAGATCAGCTACTTCTTCAATTTAAAGAATAAGTTTTCAGAAGCAAGGTTACTGAAACAAAGATGTCCTCAATCAGAACTGCTATTTCTTGTTTAAAATTAGACAAGCTGTGTCTTCTGCAAGATGATGAAGAAAGCAGCTTTTAAACCAGGAGGTTGATGCTCTCACTGACAGCACTAGAATCAGAAGCAAGCCTACAATACAGCAATCAGAGAGTATGTCTAAATGAATAAATGATTTAACACAAGAGTGACATATCTATAGAGCAAAACAGTTGGTGTTCAAGACCCTGCATCCAGACTGTGCATTTTGGGGTGGAATGTCAAATCAGGGGTTTTTTTGGTGCCTTGGAGCAAATGTTCCCATCTGCCTTTCAAATAGTTTCAAAAAATCCTTGGTTTGGACTTTTTGTCTTCACTGGCATTGGAACACATTAGGTGGTATCTGAAGAAATGATGTGGAACTATCTTCCTTTGAAGGGAATTAAGTTTACATGCACCAAAATTGTTCTACAAACAGAATCAATGCACAATAGTGACATTCAAGGAATTCATTTCAAAACAAATCGCTAATCTAGATACAGCAATATGTCTGGACCAGACAAGATTTACAACAGTCATGCCTCAGAAGAGTTGAAGTACTGAATGAAAGCAGCATCAGTCCCAGCTACAAGCCATTAGTGAAAAACTAGATATCTCCAATAAATTTAGATGACTAGTTAAATATAGCAATTGTAAATGCAGCAAGTTGTTTGAAAGACCTGTGTAATTTTCAAATATCGCTGGCAGCATCCAAGGTATTTAAACAAAATTACAAACTGGAAAGTGTTAAATGTGAAGTGTTTTGATATTCAACAAAATAAATTCTTAATATTAAGTAATGAAAATGTAATGCATAAAATTTAATTTTCTTCATCAACAGAAGTCACAAAAGAGCAAATCTAAATCTTCCACTGATGTAAAATTAACAATGTCAATGCTGATTTCTAGAATGGAAAAATTCATTAAAAGAAGGCAGTTCAGTCTGTACCACAATTCTGTCTGGAGCCTTATTTATTCTGTTTGGTTGGCTTATTTATTTTCTCAAAGGTCGTGTATGAAACTCACTAGCAGGTTATAATGATGAAAACTGATGGAAGGTACTTCAGCCTTTAAAGACATTAATTTACACAATTGAGTCTCCTGAGCAACTCGAGACATGAATTTTCAGTAATCTTTGCTTCGATTCCATATGTCTGACATATAGAGTGTTAAAAAAAAAAAAAAAAGAAAAAAAAAATGTCATGCATGAAGAGTACACTGATTCCACTGCTAATGTAATCCCACAGTTGCTCATCATCATCACTGTGGAATATGTGCACTTTGTTTTTTAGCCTGAATATTTTTATCTTTCAATCACTCAATGCCCTTCTCTGATCAGTTCAGGATTCTATACTTTCATTAGCTTCCTCCCTGACAAAGTACTTACAGACTATAATTAGGTTGCCTCTAAACCTTTTCTTTGATAAATTTAAATTGAATTAATTTTTTAAATTTTCCAAAATTTAAGGGAAGGCTGAGACAAATTTATGATTGACAATAGTAGTCCAGAAGGATGCTGGTCTCAGCTATGCAGGATCTGTATCTCAAGAGTGCACAGAGATGTGTATGTAATATTGGTGTGTCTGCCTTCAAAATGTGGAAAAAAGTCTGTATTACAGTTAGCTAGCTATAATAGTGCTCAAGCTAAATTACTCTAAAAGAAACTACTTTAAAAGAAGGAACATTATCATCAGGATCTGTCCCATAGACAGGCCAATGAGAAAAAATTACCAGACAAACTGATGATCAAGCATCATATTTGTAACAAGTTTTGTTAGTCTGTTCATGAAAGGCAATGAAGAAAAATGCAAGCAGAAGCTGTATACCTATCATTAACCCTAAAAGTCCTGGTTTTTGTTTGTTTGTTTGTCCTGCAAGCAAAGCACTGCTATAGTGCAGGAGAAAATACCAATCCTGGCTAGTGAAATGGTTCCTGAGCACACTGCATTAAGCAATATAAAATGGAATCTTTCATCTGAAAGACAATTGTAGAATTTAGAGAGGACCCAAATCAGAGACATTAGATATACTCTATTAACTACATGAAAGCTTTTGACTCAGCAGGTCAGCTGAGATCACTCAACTCATGAAGCAATAAATAGTTCCTTCTGAAAGCTATATACCTATTCTATTAACAGTTTTTTAAAAATATCCAGTGGAGAAATATTTCTGTTCTCTCTCATGCTATGATAATTATAAGGCATCAAAAAAGCACCACAGCTCCAAGGCTCAGTAGGCACCTGCAGGTGAGCACAATAAAGGCTGACAAAACTCTCTGTTAACATCAGCAAACTTGTGAGTGTTGCTGGATGAGTTTTTCATTGTTCTAGGGTAATAATTACCTGCTGAATGATTGCAGGATAAAGGTGACAAATATACTGCCCTGGAGACAGAATAAAATGTGCAAGAATGCATAAAAGGCAGCATAAAAAGGAAGTCTTCTTGTGTTGCACAAACTATCTGTCACAGAAATCACTAGGGCTCTGATGCAAAGTTGACAGCTGTAGTGTAAGAAACAAATAGAATAGAACAGAGTAGCTAATAATTTTTTAAAAGATGGCCTTGTGGCCACAGACATTCTCTGCATCATTAGTCGTGTCACTTCATTACATTCCACTTGCAACCATCTTGTTGTCATGTTGCTTCTACACTTGTCTACGGCTAAAGGAAATTTCTAAGGCAGTGAAATCTCTGGGAGTTCTCTTCTCTGGGAGTTCTCCGCCTGTCTTGAAGAGGCAGGATAATCAGCTTAACAACAGATGACTTGTTAGAAGGCAGAAGCAGAGACACATGCAAAGACTACACACAAAAACAGAGCTACTATTTTTGTGGGTCCACAGATTCAAAACACCTCCCAGTTTTGTGTGGTTTTGTGACACTACTGATGACAATGGTACTTGTGCCATCCATTCTACATTTTTGTATTGTATGTTTAAACTACAATTGCTAAATTCACTCTTTGCCTAACACCATAAGCCAGGAACTATTTGGTCTGAAACATCATGAAAAATGCCTGTTGCCCCAGCAGGCTGTTCATTCTGGTGATGTTAAATAGCAATAAAGCTGCTTCCCATATATTATAACATGTTTCAGAACCCTCCTATCTATAGCTTTGTGAATATATTTTTATTAGATATCTCTTAGCATCTACTTCTTATTAGATTACTTCTCCTTGGTTATAATTTGCTTTGTTTTATTTATACATGACCTAATATTGGTAAAATTCTGCTTTCTTCTCTCCATGTAAACTGAAAACAACATCAAAACTTAGATTGATACTGACCCCTCTTAGAGTAAAATTTGGCCATTTCTCCATAATTTAACTACATTTCATTGATCCACAGCTGTAGTAGGAACACACTAGGAATGGATTTTCAATACTGTTTTGCTATCTAAGCATAAAGGTGGAATTCGCAAATATTTTCTCAAGTTGTAGACAGAATTTAAGCAAGTACTTCTCACTGGTTTCACCAGGTAGTGACAACCAGTTCCCTTATGCTTTATAAATCCTTGGGGGATCTTTGCCATGTTTTTGACCACAGAAGACATTAAAATACAGAAATTCTGACACCCTCTCTCTAGATTCTTTCTGTGTAAGCAGAGCAGAAAGATGTTGCATGGCTCAGGCTGTGTGCTGGATGTTTCCCCATTCAACAAAAAGAACTCTGCATAGAGATGTGTTTCTATCTGGAATGGCCAAAAGACCTTAGCTCTTACAATGCCAGGGAAGCTCAACCTACAACAATGCACCCCAGAGGTGAGTCTTTAATAAAAACGATGTAGTACTCTACCCCACACAGTTGCATTGCAGTTTCATTCCCATGACTATGGGCTGGACAAAAACCTTAAATTCTCTAGCAGACTTTGTGACATGAATTTTAATATCAGAAAGCTGAAAATGGACTTGTGTTCCACATATTGCAATGAATTAATGGCCTCCTGCATCCCCATTTGCCTGCTGAGGCTGCACAAGGGGCCGTAATCCCTGGGGGCTACAGCCTCACAGAGCAGGACCTCCTTATATTTTTCTTCTGCAAACATCTTTCTTTGTGACCTTCAATGCTCCATGGTTATAAAAGGTTCTTAAAGGGTCCTTCTTCTCTCCCACAGCTTTTATTTCAGTGCTGTGATAGGATTTTAGTTTTATCATCTCTAGCTTTATTCCATCAGTAACTTTTAAAGTTATAACTAGGCTGTGTTCCCCCACCTCCTGTAATCGTATAACACAAAAGAAGTTATATAAATGAGGTACGTTATTATTATATATTACCACAAGAACAAGCATTATAATTAGTTACTACATCCACTTTGTAATCACTGTGGCTTTAACTTCCAGTCAAAAGCATCAAAGTCTAAAGAGAGTAACCCTACTATTGAACAATTCCTTTTCATTTTCCTAGACAATGAATTTTCAAAGGTAAAAGGGGGGCAGGGAAGAATGTTTTATTCTAAATCTTCTGCATAATTATAGCAATTATAGGAACCTTTCATCTGCTTGGTCAGCTTTTACTGCTCACATTTAGCTGTTGGTTAGAAGTGTCCCTGAAAGTTATAATGCGATTGATGCACCAGAGTCTGTCCCACCATTATAAATACCAGCCAGCCAGACTAATGATTGCAAAGCTTAGTGAAAAAGGTTAGCAATAAATATGGAGGATGTTAGTACATGCAACATCAAAGGAATTTAAAAATCTGTTTCAGCAAATTGCTGTGTGCTATTTGTGACCTGATGGAGCAGGTCCAGGGGAGGACCATGAAAATGATCAGATGGCTGGAACACCTCGCTTATGAGGACAGGCTGAGGTTATTCAGCATGGAGAAGGGAAGGCTCCAGGGAGGCCTTCCAGGGGCCTTCCAGGGGCCTTCCAGTACCTGAAGGGAGTTACAGGAAAGCTGGAGAGGGACTGTTTACAAGGGAATGTAGTGATAGGACAAGGGGCAAATCAGATTAGACTGGACATTAGGAAGAAGTTCTTTACTAGGAGGGTGGTGAGGCACTGGAACAGGTTGCCCAGGGAGATGGTTGAGGCCACATCCCTAGAGTCATTCAAGATCAGGCTTGATGAGGCCCTGAGCAACCTGATCTTAGTTGAGGATGTCCCTGCTGTAAGCAGAGGGGTTGGACTACATGACCTTTAGAGGTCCCTTCTAACCCAAGGCATTCTATGATTCTGTGATTTTACCCATTTCTTACTCTTTTGTTAACAACAGTATTAAAGCAGCACATAAATGCCACAGTAAAGACTGAAGCTCTGTTATGCTAGAAACTTGACAGACACAAAAGGAAGACTTTTCCTAGAAAGTTTTGCACCCCAAAGGTGCAGAACACAGAAACTATTTAAATGGGAATCTCATATCCTACCCTGATAATTTTTTCCCATACTGGCTATTGTTTAATTCCTACAGAAGTCTATAATTAACATGAAAGAAAAGGGTGATATTTTGAAACCATATATATACAATTTAGCCCTTCATGCCATAGATTATTCTGTCCTACTAATCTTAATTTCTTAATATTCTTAATATTACCTACTAATATTCTTAGCTATATGTCCAGTCTTCCAGGTGGAAGCTCAGAGAGGCCGTCTTGCATGCTACATGTGCCTACCTGTCATATGCACTGTGCTTTCTTGTTATTAACTCCATCCATCATAAATTTTCTCTTCCATTTCTCTTTTTATCTCATTCATTTTCCACCCTTGTATTATAACCTCCAAACCCCTTTTTCTTCATGGGTTTTGTGGCACTCGGGTATTATGGTCTGTTTCCCTGGCCTTTCATAATAACTTCCATCATACCTTCATTACATTTTCTCTGCCACTGATGCACTCTCTTGGGCTGGTTCATTTTCTTAGACTTAAAAATGGTCTCAGAAGGCTCCATTGGAAGGGAAAGGAAGAAGGGGAAAAAAATAAAAGGTGGGATAGAATGGCAAAAAATGGAAAAACTGTGGGATGAGGGAAGGGGAAAGGAAAAAGGGGAAAAGGAAATACAGGTTCCAAAATCTCTCTTCACTTATTTTTCCACCAACTTTCTTTCTCAGTGCAAATCCTTCAGTTATGACTTATACTTTCCATATGAATTACTTATTACCATCCCTTGGCTATTTACTTGCTTTTATTTCAGATAGATACTCTTTTCTGAAGTGTCTTCCAAGTATAACAATTCTTTCTGCGGCATCAATTTTCCACCACTTTTGACCAAGTCAAAAGCAATGTTCACAATGCAGTGTATGATGTTTCTGTGGTATACTTGAGCTGCTCAGGTATAGGGTTTCTTGAGTAGAGGCAAGGCTGCCTCGAGTCTGTAAAATCCAAATCTTTCAACATGGAGGAATTTTCTGGCTCTGTGATTTCCGTGCTATCACTAGAATCAATGCTATAATGATTAGTGGTACATTGCTATCCATATATTTTTCCAAAGACAGTATGTATATTGACTAACTTTTGCTGTCTCATGGAATGTACCCTTATCAGAAATTAGAGAACAAATCACTGATAAAGGAAGTAAAATGTAAGCATTAGCTAAAGGTTGTTGCTCCCAAGAGATTTTCTCAGGTGTATCAAAAATGCCCATAAACCTTCCCATACAATAAGGGTATTGCTTGGGTGTCTCCCATATCATCCACGCTTGTGACAATTTACCAGACCACAGCACAGGGTGTTGGGCCTACAAAAAGAGCAGTGAGTTACTCTGACACACATGACATTGACAGTCAAAATCTAGTTCAGAAGAGACCCTTCCAAATCCATCTACAGAGTCTCAGGGTTTCCTTGCCAAGTCTCCAAGCTCTCACATCTGCTGCATTCTACTAATAAATCTATTAAATCTTGGGTGAATTAGCATTTTATTCTCCTTCCTCATTACAAGAATATATGCGTTATTATCCATACCGTTTAAAGAGCTTTTTGCCATTCCATGTTTTTTTTCCCTTTGGTAGTGTTCTGGGCTTGATCCAGATGCCTTCACAACTTGGTCTTTCTCATACAGAGAGAGATTTACTTTCCTAAATCTAGGTACTAAATCCTTACATTACGGCTTAAGTGGACATTTACTATCGTGTTAGATTGCTATTAGAAGTATCATTCTCATTCAAAGTATCCAGGAAAGTACAACTTTAGAAATGAGCCATGCCATTGACTAGAATAATAGACCAGTTTTGTGCTGCTATATATATCAGGCAGTTCCTCTTTATTTAATGTCTCTGTCTAAGGATTTCAGATGTACTCACCTCTCAGTGCAAATAGTTGCTATCACCAAGCATATGATATGGGTGTATGGGAGAAGGTGCTCCTCTCAGCTGTTTATTAGATATCTTAGTGCTCATCATTTACTGGACATCAGCATCATTAACTAATGCTATGCAAATCCAAAGCTTATAAAAACATGGATCATTAGTGCTATTTTGCCAAAAATTTATGAAGATGCTCCAGGGATTCACTAAGCCCATTATTTATCTTCTGTTGTCTTAAAAGGTCAATGAGTAGCAAGCTAGCAAGTGTAAATTACATTGCAGAAGCAATAATGAGTATATTCTACACCAGAGACCAAATAAAACAGAGAGTATTCAGGATCATAAGGCACAGTGGTGACACTTGATTTTTAGGCCAAAGTCTAAAAATCAAAATGCACTAATCCATAAGTTTACTTTTCCCATGCAGTGTATAATTTTAACATAGGTATTTACAGTGTGGCCACCCACACCCATTACAGAATATGATAAACATATTTTGAGCCAAGACTCCCACACACACCTCCCAAATCATTAGCATTTAATTTCTAATTCAGATGCTGCTTTCTTCAAGCCTCTTTCAAATCAAGAAGAAAGTTAGTCATTGGGATGAAAATATTTTATATTCATTTGCTTTCTAAGGTAACAGGGTTTTTTTTAGTACACCCAGCCTCTGCTTGGTGATTTCTTTGTCTTTTTTTTTCTAAATTATTTCTTTTGTATTCCATAAATGGTCTATTTAAAAGCAGAAATAGACATGTATCTGTCACTATTCCTGCCATCAAGTGAAAATTATGCCTCACCAGCTAAAAGGCCTATAGTACTGTCCTGGAAAGGTACATAAATTTCACAATTGCCCATCATTCAGCTTTTAAGCTTCTGGACAAGAACTGCTAAGAAATGAGCAATCATTTCATCTCCACACACATAGAAAAGACAGTCTGTTCTGATTATAACTTAATAGGAAAGACTGATACTTTAAAACCAAAAAGTTTACAGCGGAAAAATGCTCTAAGTTAATAATCAGCATATATTGTATAGCACAGAATATTATATGCCTAATTTAGTTACAGGGAAAATCACTTAACAACAGTGCCAAGTTGTTTGGTTCTAGGACACTACATAAAACTGGTTGCTGATTCATGCTGGTTGACAGCCAGACCAGTTGGGTTTTTACTAGCTCTAACTCAAGAGTGCAGAACTGGGAGGATTTCCTCAAAGGCAGAGGAAATTAGGGACATGCAAAGTCCAAGGCCCTGGAGGCAACTAGAGAAAAACATAAAAACCAAGATGAGAGCCAAGCTGTGAGTGAACCAGACAGAAGTCATGGGGTGGATGATGTGGTGAAGCTCCACAGCCTGTGCTCCGGGTGTAAGACTGAGACTACCCTAGTTCCAGCTGGCTTTCAGTGATCTCATCTATGAGGAAGATCAGATTGAGGTTTACCTGTTATGTAGGTCAAGGTCTGTGATTTTATCTGATTTATTTTGTTAATATAAAAAAAATCTACCTCTCTACTTGTGAATTATTTGCAATAGACTTATGACGGTGTGAGGTTTCTTATTTTTTTAAACTTCTCCCTCTCTTTTACTTGAATTATAGTATGTCTGATTTTTTCCTGTTCAGTAGACCTTGTCTGGGCTAAGACTTTCTGCACTTAGAACGAATGGTTAAGTGAAAGATTGAATCCTGAAGTAAAAGAATGACCGTACAGCTCTTCATCTGAACAAAAAATTTCCTAAAATCCAGACACATCCTTTTGGTCCAGATCTATATGAACTACTCTGTATAATCTGGGCAGGGGGGGATGGGGGGGTGTGCTTTTTTTCATGAAGTTTCTGCTCAGTAATGAAGGAGATGTATTCTTTTCCATTATTCTCCTTTGGTACATCCTCCTTTCACAGTATTTCATATTCTTTCCCAAAGTTTTCCCAACAATACTGCCCTCACCACTCCACAATTTTTATATTTTCCTTCTCAACCTCCAGCTCATTTTTTATTATTCCTCTGATAATCAGTGAAGGTTATGACCAACATTTTTCAATATCTGGGTATGTCCCTTCAGTTTTCAACATTGCAATGTAAGACGGGGGTCAATGGCTTGAGCCACTGTAAATTCACATTAGGAGATTGGCTATTTAGCTACAAACTCTTTCAGATCAGACTGAGGGAAGCAGTTGTAAAGTCAACTGCACAGCCAAGGTCACAGCCAAAAAAAAAATGAGAACTGAAAACTCGATTTTGGGATCCCAAGATAAAATCATGATCAATTTTCACTAATTTACTGTTCTGTAAAGCCACTCTGGGGTGATTTCAGCAATCTGTTCTTATTGGTGATCTCCTGAAGCCTGATGCTATCAAATCCCACTATTTTATTGCCAGAAATAAGTTTTTTAATGCGCTGTCTTGGAAGCCCTCATCTTCTAAGAATGGCGATAATCTTTGATATTTCAGCAGACATTTACAAAATAATAGAGTTTCTTACCTCTGATGGAAATGAGATGTTTAAAAAGATTAATTTTAAGGAATACAGCACTGAATGAGAAATAAGCACAGATTTATTCCAGAACTTTCTTGAATTATTATTTCATAATAATTTTAATAGCCAAGTTCTGTTTTCAAGTGTTTAGGCTGATAATATTGGAGTATCTTTATAAATTCTGAAAGCTGGAAAAAAAATTATCATAAATCAAGAAAGCCAAGCTGTTACAAACCCTCAGAAATTTTAATATGAGGCAGAGTGTAACCATAAAATCATATGAAATCATTTTTCCCCCCAGTGCTGGTATAGAATCACCTGGAATACTGTGTCAAGTATTAGGAGCATTGTGTCAAGAAATATGTGGAGAAAGTTCAAGGGATGCCAATTCTCTGAGAATATTTGGATTGCTTAGCTTAAAGAAACCAGAAAGAGGGCACCAATAAATCTCCAACAGCCTGGAAGAATGTTGAGAAAAATAATCTATTTTTCATGCACACGGCCTGTGGGATAAGGAACAATGGCCTTAAAACTTCAGCAAGATGTAGTATTAAAGAAACGAATGTTAGAAAAATTAGTGAAATACTTGACTAGATTGCCTTGAGAAGCTGTATAGGGCTTCAAGAACAAATCAGACAATCATCAACAATGATATGAATAGGATTGTTCTACCTTGAAAAACAGGGATAGATCACATGAAGTCCTTCCTATTACAATTCTGGGTTTTTCTAGAATATGTTTTGGTTCTATGCTTCACCTGGAAGACTTTCTTTCAAACCAATCAAAATATGTTGAAAGAGCCAGTGGAGAGGAGAAATTTCAAGGGACCTTGACCTTGTAAGAAAGGGAAGGAGGACCATGCCTCCCATGCACCAAGCAGGGCTGGACAGAGCAGCAGCAATGTCTCTATGGTATGACCAGGACATGAATATGTCACAGGAGGATATTAGCAGCACCCTTCTTTTTCCACTCCTCAATAACACTGTAGCAGTTTTCTTCCTGTTGTCTTTCTTTACTTTGTCTTGTATCTCCTGTTTTCAATCCTCTCTTTATTCATTATTCAGTATTCCTTTTGAAATGCTTTGAAGCACTGAATTTACCAAGCAAGATGCTGTTTATTCTCCTGGTGTGTTGATCAGAAGACCAAAGGAAAGCAAAATAAAAAACCTGTTCTCAGACATGTCCTGCTCTCCTTCACTTTAATAGGACTGGTACATGCATTTGAAATTAAGATGTCTTGTTCAAATAGCAAAAGTGTGCGCAGTGGTTTGTTTAATAAGCAAAGAACCTGGAACTGAGAATCTGTCTGACTGTGTGTCCTTTCCAAGTTTATTGTAAGAGTAGATTTAAAAACTAGGCACCAGTACCTGTCATGTACCAGGCGTTTCAGTCAGTGAAGTTATCTCCTTCACACCAAAATGGTGTGAATAAAGTTTAAAAAAATCCACATGCCATTAGCTGATCTCTTGAATGTTCCTCCTTCTTAAGATGAAATAGTCTGTGCATAATAACAAGAGATAAAGGATAACCTCTTCCAGTGCTTGTTATAATGAAAAACCAGAATGAGTTCTTTTGGTGCCTGTGTAGACATGTTACATCATAGCACTTCTGCTGGAACATACCAGGATTTCATTTCCTATGAGGAAAGAAACAGGTATACAAGGACATTTCAATTAGAACTTGAACATGTTTATGTATGAAGAACAGCACAATCATCCTTCTTCAGGTCATTCATGGAAACCTAATCCATGTTGACCTACAAAACTCTATACTGAGCACTTTAACTGGATACATTGCAACATGTAAACAACTGGACTGTAATTGTTGACACTGGCAGTGAATATAGTGTTGCTTTTCAGTCGTGCCTTGAGCATCTTCTGAATAATTCAATTCATCAAATGTAAAGCTTACAGTAAGTAAATCTACATTACAAAGGAATCGTTAAACACTATGAATGAAAGCTTGAAACTTTTATTTAGGCTCTGACTGCAATTTCACAATTTTAATTCTAATTATTTTTTTTCTCTTCATTTAACACAAAATGCAAGCACAATTGATTTTGCCACTAAACTATTTGAGAAAAATATATACCAACCTTCCCAAAAGAAATATTTTAAATGATCCCATGTTGGAAACTGCTTCATAATAATGGGAGCATGGGAGACATGTTCTGAATCTGCTCATTGCCCGGTCTATTTGTACTTCTGCTTGCCCCAAGGTTAAGGACCTTGGACTTGTCCTTGTTGAACTTCATGACTCTGACATGGACCCACCTCTCAGGCTTGTCAGGGTCCGACTGGTTGGCATCCCTTCCCTCCAGCATGTCAACCACACCACACAGCTTGGTGTCGTCAGCAGAATTCACAAGGATTCACTCCATCCCACTGTCCATGTTGCTGACAAAGCACTGGTCCCAGTGCCAACCACTAAAGAATGCTACTCATCACAGGTCTCCACCTGGGCATTGAGACATTGACCTTAACTCTTTCAGTGTGACCATCCAGCCAATTGCTTATCCACCAGTTGTCCATCAGACAAATCCATGTCTCTGATTCACAGACAAATCCACGTCTCTGATTCACAGACAAGGATGTCATGTGGGACAGTCTCAAATGCTTTGCACAAGTCCAGGTAGATAACGTCAGATGCTCTTCCATTATCCCACCAGTTCTGTAACCCCGTTGTGGAAGGCCACCATGTTAGGAATAATTTGCCCTTAGTGAATCCATGTTGTCTGTCACCAACTACCTTCTTAATTTCCATGTGCCTTAGCATTATTTCCAGGAGGATCTGCTCCATGATCTTGCTGGGTGCAGAAGTGAGACTGACCTGTAGTTCCCCGGGTCTTCCTTTTTTCCTTTTTTAAAAATGGAAGATATGTTTCCCCTTTTCCAGTCAGTGGGGATTTCACCGGACTGTCATGACTTCTCAAATTTGATGGATAGTGCTTTAACATCTTCATCTGCCTGTTGCTTCAGGACCCACAGATGCATCTCATCAGGTCCCCTGGACTTGTGCACCTTCATGTTCCTTAGATTCACTCAGTCTAATACTACTGACATGTTTTGTTGAAAGTGAAACAGGACTGTACATTTTTTTTAAACAAATATAGATCTTCTAGAATAACTTATATTGAAAAAACCAACTGCTTCTTAGAAAGAAAAGCACTTAAATTGATCTGAATAACACATTGCTGTCCTTTTCTAAAAGACTAGACAGCAAGTATCACTGCTAGGGGCTGAAGGAGCTGCAGAATCAACATTCTCCTGTCAGTTTTGATCTAGCATCATGTTGTTTTGCTTTTTGTATTCTAAGATTTTAGCAAACTTTCAGCTCTGAGACATAAATGATGTTGGCTCTGCTGCTGAACTGTTCATTGGATGCTGGGTAGGTCACGTATATGCCTGGAGCCCTGTTTCTCCCTTGGGAACTTAAAGGACATAGTGCACTGCTTGTCTCACATGGGTTTCACTTCTCAAAAGATATTTAACTCATGCATAGTCTCATAAAGGTATGGCATGACTCAGTGTGAGCATGGACACTGTGATCTTGGTGTCCTTTGTGCAGGGACCTATTAGTTATCTGTAGTGCTGGTGCCACAGAGGTGTATAAAACTCTTAGACTGAGCATTCCCCAGTGACTCTTCTCTGAGGCTGTGGATACCCTCCAAATATGCCAGCCCGACTTGGTCCTGCACAAAACTCAGGTTCCCTGGAATTTTTCTCTGTTGTACTTTCCTGAGGATGAGAGTTCAAACCCATGTTAGTCTGCGTGGTTCAGAGCTATCAACAGACTGCAAAGCACTCCAGGGCTGGTTTCACCACCATTCTTGGTAGAGTTGTTTTATCTTTTAAAAAATACCAGTCGTTAGAAGAGATAATTACTCAGATTTTAACAACTCTGGAAGTAAATACATTTTTTTAAGTAATTAATTGAGATATTTCCAGTGTTAGGTGACAACTCAGTGAGATTTTCTTTAGATTACTGTAGTTGATTTAGGCAACTCATCTATGAGAGTACTACAATACCTATTTAAGTGTCCATTATATTTGGGTGAAAACATCTCTGATGAGGAAGTGAGTCAATGATGCCATTTTCACAGACAATGCCGTACAACACTGACATGTTGACAGTCATTGATGAATAGAAGTCATCACCTGTAAGTCATTGCTTGTGTCAATCAACAAGAATGAGTTTTCTGACAGAAAAGATTTCTTAGTGTAAGTTTCAGTTATTGGTGTGGCATTTCCATGTATTCTATCAACTTGTTTTTAAAGAGACAGACATTGTCAGATCAAATTTGGTCAAATTTGACATCATAATTAGAAACTTTTAGTGAAGATTGTGTGAATGCTTGAAGGCTAAAGTAAATGTGTCTATAAGATTTAATAAATGTTTCTGTTAAATTTACATTCATTCTCTAAGGGATTTTTAATGACATAGAAATAGTTCACTTAAAGACATAAGTATAATATGACCCATATTTTCAAATAAAAAGTCTTGAAAGGAGCATTGGTGCTTCCTCATGGTACTAGTCTAGTTTTATAAAATCACAGTAAGATGCAAACCTCTTAATGTGAGATTTCAAAAGTTAAATTCAATTCATTTAAATTATTCTTCTGTTTTCCCTATTCTTGTTTCTCCTGTCCTAGATTGTGTAATTAGGATTAGCC
Source organism: Chloroceryle aenea (assembly GCA_013399075.1). Classification (NCBI taxonomy): domain Eukaryota; kingdom Metazoa; phylum Chordata; class Aves; order Coraciiformes; family Cerylidae; genus Chloroceryle; species Chloroceryle aenea. The sequence continues at coordinate 92,606 of VWZY01006509.1, forward strand.
TAAAACCAGAAAAAAAGCATGCTTTATAACTCTTTACATTATATAGATATGTATCACATATGTATAAGTAGATGTATTTTATCTCATTTAGACAGTAAAAAGTACAGCTCAAATGAGAGTTACAAGTAAATCTAGCATTTCTCCTCTACCTCAACAGAGTTAGGACTAAGCTCACTGAACTGAATAGGAGTCTGTGCCTATATTCATTGAATGCTCTGGACAGTAATACATTTGGAACTGAGATTAAAATCAAGGGCAAGAAACACTACTGCCTATGAACAAGTAGAAAAGGTCCTTTTGACTTTCTTGGAGATTGAATCATCAGTATTTCCTTGGTAGTATACCTTTTCTGCTCTAAAAGGACACTGCTCTATTGCTTAATATGTTCTATTCTTGAATACTAGTCAATGTCCACTTTTCCACATTGTTACTGCAGCTAATCATCTCCACCTGTAACATGTTTATTAAATATTCTCTTACCTGAAACCTATTTGTTTTCTAATCTTTCCTCAGGGATAGACAGGCATGCACTGAAATGTTATGTGGTGATTTATTCCATTATGTTACATTAAGGTACTTATTTTCCTCATAGAATGGAAGATCAAAGAATGGTAACTTGCAGACTATCAAAGGGTCTAGAACACAAGTCTTATGAGGAGCAGCTGAAGGAACTGCCCCACAAATGCATTCTCAAGCTGAGTAAAGCATTTTTTTTCATGGTTAAGACTAAAATGAGCTTCTTTTTTCCTCTAAGCAACAGAGGGAAAAGTTTTGACTTTCACGTAGCAAATGAGGAGAGAACTTTTCCCAGACAGTTGCTAAATACGCACAATCACAACTCTTTAAATCCCACCCAGTAACCATGCAGTTTCCTCTCCATGGAAAGCTGAAGGAGATACGAGCCCATGCTGTCCATGTTTCCAGCTGGCCAAAAGCCTCAGGACTATCTTAGTGCTAGAAGATAAAATGTCTTCAGTGAGGAGGTGAAGTGTGTTAGCTCAGATTCAGAATGACACTGATACAGTCTCATAATTTTTGTCTGCCTAATGTCTGGTCAGGGCCTCTGGGCTCTGGATTGGAGCACATTCTGTACCCTGTGTGACTATGCAGCTATCAGGCTGAGGAAGAGTATCACACTTGGATAATAATTCCTGAGTTTACAAGGTTTTGATTACCTTTGCTATTCAAATTATTTTTCTGCTCTTTTATGGCTCTTCTGATCTTGTTCTACAAAAGCCTAAAACTGTCAACCAGTTTAAAGTAATAGTAACTTTATCCCACCATTATGTCCAAGATCTGGATAGTAAAGCAGAGCAGTATCTATTAGGTAATAATGTCAGTTTCTGATTAGAAAACATAATATTGTACTGTCAATTAATTTGTTCACACAGCAGCAAAGACGTATCACATGAAGTTTGGGAATGACTCTCTGGTAACCAAAATAAATAAGAAAAAGAAAATAGTAATAACATGGGTGGGTTAAAAATAAAACTCAAAGCAGAAACCAAACAGAAAATTTTTGTTTCCAGATTCTTCATAGCACATAATCAGTTTTTACTATGCAGTGATTTCAGTGAGGATTAATCTGACCACTTTTTGAGAAAGGTGATGTTAATCTGGAATAGGCATTTCAATTCAGACCTGTTTTAGTCATTCATCATGAGTTTGCTGTTTATTAATTTCACCCTCCTCTTGCTCTTCTGACTTCCCATACTGAAGACATTTTCAGGTGAAAACTGTCTGCAGAAGGAGCTTCAAGTCTGAAAGTTTTTTCAGATCCCTGCAACATCAAATTGTTGCCCTTGTCAAACAGGCTTCTGAGGAGTTAAGACTTCTCTTTTGTCTTCCTGGACCTAGTAGGAATTACTCAAATTTATAACCAAGTTTTCTCTGGCTGCTACTGATGCTAGAAATAAAAGCAGTTTAAAATTCATGAGAGGCATCTGACTATTTTCCATTTCTGGCTGAGGACTGAGTTTTGTTCTCATCAGTCACGCTCAGAACAGCAGTGTGCAAAGCAATGCTGCTGAAATTAATCATTTACTCCAACTGTGGCTGCAACTGAAATCTCACCCAAACAACAGAAAGTCATTGCACCAAGTCCACACATCCAGTCCGTCTTCAGGATCAGAGGACACAACAAGAAACAACGGGAAACTATAACAGAAGATTAGGTTTTGGAAAGTTAAGGGTAGCAAAACAAGTCCACAGACAAGTTGTTTCTGCAAAGGATTGTGTGTCCTTGGATGGGGCTCCTTGAACAGAGCACCACGAGATGCTGAGAACATGAGCATCTTGAGCACTTTTCAGGATGGGAATGACTAACAAAGCTATATTTTGAATGGGCTGTAGCTATTGTTCAGCCCATAGGGAAGTGTTCTAGAACTAGAAGATCCGGATATATCTGTCAACCTGGAGGTGGTTTCTTTAGAAGAAATGACTGCAGTTAAATGCCCCATAAAATGATTTTCAAAATAGGTAGTAACTACAATGTTAGTCCTGATAAATCAGGCTGCTAGGCCAAAGGTTTATTCTCCGTGACTGACTTGAGATCATCAACTGTCTTTTTAAAGAGTATGGTTGACCATGTGGTATAGAATCTGAACTTCTTTCAGTCTCCAGTATATATTTAATAGCTCCCTCCTGACCACTTTCTTCTCTCTTTTCCATTTTGAAGTTTTGTTGTTGTTTGTTCTTTTTTTAATAGTGCTTCTTATTTCACTTGAGGATATCCAAGCACTTTCTCCTGGTTCACCTGAGAGTTTAGTGTTGGCAAGGCTGACTTGAGGTCTCTGACTTTCAACCTTCTGTTAGGGTTACTGGCAGCTAAAAAGCACAGGAAGCTTTTGAAAATCTAGTTGGAAAAAATACAAGTGAAGAAGGCGCTTCAGCCACCTTTAGGATGCAGCTTTGAACGTACTGATAGTACTCAAACAAGCACATGAAAGACACTTTAGAAAGTCAGAACATCAGATATAGACTGGTAAAATTTTTTAGACTGAAGAAAACATTTAATCTACAAGAAACTACTTACAAGAAAAAGGGTAAGGGAAGAGCAGGGAAGACAAAAAAATATTAAAATGCAATCAGAAAAAAAGCGCTATCTATAGCTATCTTCTTGAATGTCTTCTCCCTGGAAAAACATTGGCAAAACTGTTCAGGCTCAAATATAGACTTTCTTGAAAATGCTCAGATAAATGATTGAATTATTATCTATCTTAAATGTGGAAAAGAGATATAAAAAGAAATATCATTATATTTAAGGCCTGATCCCACACCTGNTAACATGGGTGGGTTAAAAATAAAACTCAAAGCAGAAACCAAACAGAAAATTTTTGTTTCCAGATTCTTCATAGCACATAATCAGTTTTTACTATGCAGTGATTTCAGTGAGGATTAATCTGACCACTTTTTGAGAAAGGTGATGTTAATCTGGAATAGGCATTTCAATTCAGACCTGTTTTAGTCATTCATCATGAGTTTGCTGTTTATTAATTTCACCCTCCTCTTGCTCTTCTGACTTCCCATACTGAAGACATTTTCAGGTGAAAACTGTCTGCAGAAGGAGCTTCAAGTCTGAAAGTTTTTTCAGATCCCTGCAACATCAAATTGTTGCCCTTGTCAAACAGGCTTCTGAGGAGTTAAGACTTCTCTTTTGTCTTCCTGGACCTAGTAGGAATTACTCAAATTTATAACCAAGTTTTCTCTGGCTGCTACTGATGCTAGAAATAAAAGCAGTTTAAAATTCATGAGAGGCATCTGACTATTTTCCATTTCTGGCTGAGGACTGAGTTTTGTTCTCATCAGTCACGCTCAGAACAGCAGTGTGCAAAGCAATGCTGCTGAAATTAATCATTTACTCCAACTGTGGCTGCAACTGAAATCTCACCCAAACAACAGAAAGTCATTGCACCAAGTCCACACATCCAGTCCGTCTTCAGGATCAGAGGACACAACAAGAAACAACGGGAAACTATAACAGAAGATTAGGTTTTGGAAAGTTAAGGGTAGCAAAACAAGTCCACAGACAAGTTGTTTCTGCAAAGGATTGTGTGTCCTTGGATGGGGCTCCTTGAACAGAGCACCACGAGATGCTGAGAACATGAGCATCTTGAGCACTTTTCAGGATGGGAATGACTAACAAAGCTATATTTTGAATGGGCTGTAGCTATTGTTCAGCCCATAGGGAAGTGTTCTAGAACTAGAAGATCCGGATATATCTGTCAACCTGGAGGTGGTTTCTTTAGAAGAAATGACTGCAGTTAAATGCCCCATAAAATGATTTTCAAAATAGGTAGTAACTACAATGTTAGTCCTGATAAATCAGGCTGCTAGGCCAAAGGTTTATTCTCCGTGACTGACTTGAGATCATCAACTGTCTTTTTAAAGAGTATGGTTGACCATGTGGTATAGAATCTGAACTTCTTTCAGTCTCCAGTATATATTTAATAGCTCCCTCCTGACCACTTTCTTCTCTCTTTTCCATTTTGAAGTTTTGTTGTTGTTTGTTCTTTTTTTAATAGTGCTTCTTATTTCACTTGAGGATATCCAAGCACTTTCTCCTGGTTCACCTGAGAGTTTAGTGTTGGCAAGGCTGACTTGAGGTCTCTGACTTTCAACCTTCTGTTAGGGTTACTGGCAGCTAAAAAGCACAGGAAGCTTTTGAAAATCTAGTTGGAAAAAATACAAGTGAAGAAGGGGCTTCAGCCACCTTTAGGATGCAGCTTTGAACGTACTGATAGTACTCAAACAAGCACATGAAAGACACTTTAGAAAGTCAGAACATCAGATATAGACTGGTAAAATTTTTTAGACTGAAGAAAACATTTAATCTACAAGAAACTACTTACAAGAAAAAGGGTAAGGGAAGAGCAGGGAAGACAAAAAAATATTAAAATGCAATCAGAAAAAAAGCGCTATCTATAGCTATCTTCTTGAATGTCTTCTCCCTGGAAAAACATTGGCAAAACTGTTCAGGCTCAAATATAGACTTTCTTGAAAATGCTCAGATAAATGATTGAATTATTATCTATCTTAAATGTGGAAAAGAGATATAAAAAGAAATATCATTATATTTAAGGCCTGATCCCACACCTGCACCTTTCAGTAGAGGCAATGAGTCAGAGTAACTGTTTCAAATTTAAGTTGGTTGAAAAGGTTTTGAAAGGGGTGGTAAAATAAATAGTAACATGTGTGGGACCAGATGCTACTCATGCAAGAGCTCTGAAGAAAATTAAATGTAAAATATGTAGTATGTTTCCTTGCATTTAAATCAGCCATAGTACCAAAGGAGTAAAGGTCAGAAAAAGTGACCTAAGTTTCAGAAAGATGTCTACGGGGATTCATACGAGCTATACCACAGTAAATCAGACTCGTATATAGAGCAAGTAAAATGAAATTACACAAAAAATAGAGTTTAAAGACATATGAATAGATCTGATAAAATGAGAATGAATACAAATGATAAATGGATGTTATGCTTCAGGCATGCTTTCCAGTTTGTCCATCATGAACACGGACATGGATCAGTGTGGTCCAGAAGGTACAGTGGAGCATCTGAACTTCCAAAAACTTTTAACAAGAACAACAAAAGCTGATCAGGAAAAAAAAGCTGCCATGGAATACAGGAGCAGGTCACACTGTGAATTAATAACTGTGCAAGACGTTAGAAGCAAAGGGTAGAGATAAGCAGCTAATCCTCAGAAGGATGATAGATTCCCAAGGGGTTTGGGCTGTTCTGCTTGCCCATGAATGACATGGAAAGGAAGTGAATACTGAAGGGGTAATATTTTCCAATACAAAATTATTTCTTTGTGAAATATTGCAGAAGGTTCTCATAAGAGTGTGTGAATGGCCACTAATATATCAGATGAAATTAATATATGAAAAATAATTTACTTGAAAAAAACAACACACTAAGAATACATAGAAATAAAGAAGTGCTAAATTAGATCCAAAAAGGACCTTGAAATCACTAGGAACGATGTTGTGAAAATATCTTCTCATTGCTTAGGCATAAAATTGACAAGTATTTGTGATTATGAGGAAAAAATAGAGATATCATTGTGATGATGTTTTAAACTATAGGGTACTTTATATTGAAAGACTATTAAAAATAAATCTGACCATTCCATTTCAATAAAGGTATAAAAAAATTAAAAAACAATTCAGAGAAGAGGGACGATGATAAGCGACATGGAGCAGTATCCATATGGAAGCTACACAACAAAATTGTGAGTCACTATCCTAAGTAAAAATGATTGAGAGAGAAATACCATAAAGAGCTATAATAACATTAATGGAATAGAGCTGTTGATCAGGGAAATAGCTGTGCTTTATTCCTCATACAATAGGAGCTAGAAGACACCTAATGAAATGAGATTTAGATTAGATATTAGGAAGAAATTCTTTACTATAAGGGTGGTGAGGTACTGGAAGAAGTTGCTGAGAGAAATTGTGGATACCGCCTCCCTGGAAGTGTTCAAGGCCAGTCTGGATGGGGCATTGAGCAACCTGATATAGTGGGAGGTCACCCTGCCCATGGCAGGGGGTTTGGAACTAGATGATGTTTAAGGTCTCTTTCAAACCACACTATTTTATGATTCTATTAAATAATCACACAAAATTAAAATTGGATGAACTAAATAGGATGAATTAAATAGATGAACCAGGGAATTATAGGCCAGTCAGTCTCACCCCTGTGCCTAGGAAGATCATGGAGCAGATACTTCTGCAGGCAATGCTGAGGCTGAAGAATAACAAAGAGGTGACTGGGTACAGTCAACATGGTTTCACCTAGGGCAAAGTATGCCTGACAAACCTGGTGGCCGTCTATGAGAAGGTCACAACATTAACAGCCAAGGGAAGAGCAACTGACGTCATTTACCTGGACCTG
>VWZY01006509.1:99787-118674 GCA_013399075.1 Chloroceryle aenea
TTTGCTGACAACACCAAGCTGTGTGGGGCAGCTGACATGCTGGAGGGTACGGATGCCATCCAGAGGTACCTTGACAGGCTGGAGAGGTGGGTCCATGCCAACTTTATGAAGTTCAACAAGGCCAAGTGCAAGGTCCTCCATCTGGGTTGGGGCAAACCCAGGCACCGATACAGGCTGGGCAGTGACTGGCTTGAAAGCAGCCCTGAAGAAAAGGACTTGGGGGTACAGGTGCATAATAAGCTCAACATGAGCCATCAGTGTACACTTGCAACCCAGAAAGTTAAGCATATCAAGAGAAGTGTGGCCAGCAGGTGGGGGGAAGTGATTCTCCCCCTCTACTCCACTCTTGTCAGACCCCACCTGAAGTACTGCGTTGAGTTCTGGACCCCCTATTACAGGAAAGATATGGACAGGCTGGAACATGTCCAGAGAAGGGCCATGAGGATGATCAGAGGGCTGGAGCACCTCACCTATGAGGACAGACTAAGGGAGCTGGAGTTATCTGGTCTGGAGAAGAGAAGGCTCTGAGGAGACCTTGTGGTCACCTTCCGGTATCTTAAGGGGGCCTACAACAAAGCTGGTGAGGGACTTTTTAGGTTGTCAGGTAGGACTAGAAGGAATAGAGCAAAACTAGAGGTGGATAGATTGAAATTAGACATTAGGAAGAATATCTTCACCATGAGGGTGGTAAGACATTGGAACAGGTTGCCCAGAGAGGAGGTGGAAGCCCCATCCCTGGAAGTTTTTAAGGCCAGGCTGGATGGGGCTCTGAGCAACCTGATCTAGTGGGAGGTGTCCCTGCCTCTGGCAGGGGGGACAGAACTAGATGATCTTTAAGGTCCCTTCCAACAATTCTATGTTCTGTGATTCTAAAGCAAGCAATTAAACCACAGATGTTTAGACATGTATTCAAAGAGCAAGTGCAGTAAAAATTCAATGAACATTACAACACACTACACAGATGAAATGTTTTGGTCAGGATGTCCTTAATGCTGCAAAACATTTAGAGATTGAAAGTGGTACAAGTGGAAGGAAATCTATGCACCTCCTGTATCCTTATATTATTTCCCTGAGTGAAGGAGAAATGATATTCAGTTTGATACAGACCTCATGTTCTTACTCTGTCCTTCAAGTGCTTTCATCTGCTTTCATCCATGCACACATTATAATAGAATCAATTAAAAACTTAGGGCCCTGGAATGGGTAACTAGATAACATTTTCAGAGGACACACAGTCCTTAAACTATTTACTTGTGTTGGGACATGGAGTCGTCTAGAAATGATATTGTATTTACAGGATAACAAAGAACCACAGAATAATAGGTCTTGGAAGGGATGTCTGGAGATCAGCTAGTCCAAATCCCCTGCGAAAGCAGGTTCACCTATGGCAGGTTGCCCAGGACTGCATCCGGGCCAGTTTTGAGTATTTCCAAAGAAGATTCCACAACATCTCCAGTCAGTCTGTTCCAGTGCTCTGTCATCCTCACAGTAAATAAAGTTTCTGTATGTTCAGACAGTGTTCCTGTGTTCCAGTTTGTGCCCATTTCCTCTTGTTCTGTCACTGAGCATCACTAAAAAAAGGCATGTCCCATCCTCTTGATACTTGCCCTTTAGATATCTATAAGCATTGATATCATCCCAAATATGGTTTTCACTTGTTTGTAATTAGGTAATACTCCAATATTCACCATATCCCCTTACACACTGCTCCTGTCTGCATGCAGCCATACCTTAACCTCACATAGAGCCATTTCCTTCTGCATTAATTTCGATGGTAACCTTTAATGGAACTTATCCACCTCAAAAAAATCTCTGTACTTTTTATGGAAAAGAGGTTTCTTCTCAGTCGCATCAGTTATTTGCCCTACCATAGCACAGCGGGCAATTGTAGAGACAACAATGAGCAGCAGGGAGTGAAAGGCAGGTGGTGACTATGTCAACATTGCTGCCAAACGTGTTTGTCAATATACAACCTTGGTACATGTCATATAATTAAGGAGAGAGAATCTGGCCCTGAATTATTCATCCTCATTCCACTATGCATTCAAAGACATTGAATATGGACAAAAACTGGGCTCCTCTTAATTGCCGTCCGAATCTCTCTCATCTCATGAGACAGCAACGGTTCCCATCAGTCTAAGCCGACAAAGTTAATGTGTTTTGCAACATGATCTGTTCCTTTAATAAAGATTCTGGTCTCCCTGGGGTTAGCTCAGTAGTTCTGCATTACACATAATCTCCTTAATCAGAGAATAAAGAACTAGGTTAAAAGAATGCTACGGCAAGCTCATAACCAGAGGGATATTCACAGTGCGGGCTACAGCCTTTGTTAACAAATCATGGCAGGTCACACTACACCTCTGGGTTTTGCCTAGAACAGACAGCTCCCATGCAAACCTGCAAGGTGCTTTGTTGCTTCAAGACCCTTGCAATGGCAAGAGTGCTCAGGTCCTCACAACTGCTAACGGCCTTTAAGGACTAAAGTATGAGTATAAATTATATTGCTTTCATTACTTAGTTTCAACAACTTAACATAGTTTTAATTATTTTTACACACAGTTTGTAGTGCCTTATTTTTTTTATTATTTAGGAACATTTCAATTACATCTAGTATATTCTGGTTTTCTATTCTTTTGATGGCCAGATCCTGCAAGTCTCCTGCCTTTTTATGATCCTTATAGTGTAAGTGTTCTCACCATGCAAGTCACAAGGTATCTAAGTTTCCTTTTCTCAGCAACGTGTTTTAACACTGGCCTGAGATCTGTTTATATCAGAAAAAAAGAGAAACATTAGGAAAAAAAAAAGACTTAAACAAGCACCTGGACTATACTTACCTCCTTATAACTCTAATTTCATGTCTTTTGCAGACACCTTCAGCAGGCTTATGCATCACCATTTCCATGAAATATGATCATCTTTTATTTATTTTCAATGCTGTAGACATGTCCATCCTTATTATTATGCCTTTATTACCCTTAAATATTTCCTGGATGTTAGCATATCTTGAGTCTTATCATAAACTTTTATGCCCATCTTGACACTTCTTTCTAGGCATGCTGTTAGTACAGTCAGCATAGATACAGAGACACATACAGGTATAGGTACAAATACAGATAAAAATATAGATCGCATGAGGGTGGTATATTCATCTTAGCTGAAATGCAACTGATATAATTTCTGAAAGTCAGTGTATTCAATAAACTTATATAATGGTAAGTCAATAAAGGCTGATATAGATACAGCTCAATATTCTTCACATTTGTTTGTGTATCAGTGAATTTCTGAAGGATTCTCAGCATTATGTGTGATGGTCTTTGAGAGTTTCTATTACACAAAGTTCTTATCAACTGATGAACTCTAGAAATAATACAGGACTGCTCTCCAAAATTCAGAGAAGAAAACATATTTAAATGAGCAAAGCTGTTTCAAATTCCACAGACAGATTATTTTAAAGCATCAGGTTATGAGGAAACATTAAAAAGCAGAATCAACTTTAACAACTGAGAATCATTTTTATGATAGCCATAGCTTGCTGTGAAACCTATTCTACACACTCACTTAAATCATGATGGTTTTTGTGGTAATTCTCACTTCTGCTGAGAATATCTTTACAATGATACGAAAATGAGGCAATAAATAGACAGACAATAGTTCTGCTTTAGACATTTTCCATGAAAAAGTTGTGAATCATTTGTAATTTATATTCAAATTATGATTTGAAGAGGAAATTTCTAAGATTAAAGTCAGCAAAAGGGAAGTAATTACTAGATATTTTCATTCATCAATACTAGATATTGTTTCAGAAAAACATGGTATTTTACTGAAAATTTTATGCAGCACACATCCTACCACTTTGGCCATTTTGCCTAGTTGGACTGTTGGAAAGGGGGATTGCTCTGTAAGGGTGCTAGACTGGAAACCACGAAATATGATTTCTCTTTATAGGTTTACCTATGGAGTAGTGATAGGTATTTCAGTAGTATAAAGACTGAGATGTTCAATATATCTGCTTGTCTGCCAGTTTGACTCAGTTCAGCAGGGATTATTCATCTGCTTATCCTTCCTTGAACACACCTGGACCCAGGCTTATAGATAGCTCTAATTTTATGAGAGTATATTTATTCAAGTTTATTTCATTCCCAGAGAAATAATATTTGCTGATTTAGTGAAGTGCTGTTTATTTTCTTTACTGAAATGATGGTAGTGAAAACAGAAAGGATGGGAAGGAACAGGTTCATTTTTAAAACCAGTTTTAATAGAATGTACAGTACAATGACTATATTTCCTGTTTCTGATTTGCACCAAAAAAAAAATAAATCTTTATATTGTTCAGAGAAAAAGCAGCTGGTCTGGCCAATGAAGTAGAAATTGGAAGACTATATATGATGAGTTTTATGATAGCACTGTTAACATTACCAAGGCATCCTTTAACATAAAAAGTCCAGTAACCATTGACTCTGTTTTTTCTGCTGGTATGTTGGAACCTAGGAATCTGTGAAAGACTTGGTAGTATTTTACATCTGTGAAAAAAAAATTTCCATTATCATGTGCTTTATTGTTAAGCATTTTATCTCAAGGGCCAAAGCCAATTTTATGGTCCATCATTTTTTTTCTGCAATGCTATCTGCCTGAAATAGATGGTCAGATTATTTCCATTCCTTTCACCTTCTCAGAACTTTGTATTGCTCCACACCAGTGATATAAGAACATCCCATTTTCCACCTCCTGCAGCCCTAGTACTCGGTGTATTTTATACTGTTTAAAATTGATTTCTCACTGGTAACTCCCATACGACCCAGTGAGCTGCCAGGCATGCTACACTGTAGATTCCTGATGAACCTCAGCTGCTCTGTCGGGTTTAAGCAGCTTGCAGATCATAGAATACTTTGCACAGAGGAAAAAAAAAAAAAACAAAAAACACCACAACAAAAAAACACCACAAAACAATAAAATGTCCTGATTCTCTTTGTCTTTACCTGGTTAGAATCTTGCTGTGCATCATTCACCTGCTCATTTTTCCCACCTCATATTCAGAAAAATAATTCAAGAAAACCTTTCCAGGTGCAATTAACCATGTTTACTTGGATTCAGAACCTGACAAAACAAACACAAATTTAAACAATGACAAAAGAAGTCAAGGTTAATATCGAAGAAATTGACAAGTTCCCTTGTTCAAGAAATAACTAAGTTGCTTGCGCATCTTACTCTGCTTTCTCCAGACATCCTGACCAGCTTATTTCATACTTGTGTCCCTCAGTTCTTATTTGTGTTACAAGAACAGCTGTATCTTCATTTGCCCACTGCTTGTCTCCTAGAGAAAATATAGAAAATAAGAATTACAAAAGTTGTGTGTTCTGATGTTGCAAAATCATTAGCTTAAGTCAGGCCACAAGGACATATCAAACTTTTTTTTAATAAGAATTTTTTTCTTAAAAGTATGATGTTATGTGTTGAGAAGTTCTTCCAAAACTGTCCAGTTTTCATTGAAAACAAATGCTAGTTTTCAAAAATCTGTCTTAGTGTAAATTTTTTTATATAGTTTTTTTTTAATAAGATCTAGGAAAAAAATCTCATCTTAAAAAATTATTTTTGTTGAAAAATTATGTTTTCATAAAGACAGACCATGGAAGAGGGGAAAAGTTAGCTATACCTAAAAAAATGTTTATATTGTTGAAGAGTTTGCTAAATTAGTAAGGTATGGGACAATCGAAAAAGATTACTTAAATCTGAAAAACTGTTAGCAGAATCAAAGTCAGCCAATACTTACTTGCTAATAAGAAATTAAATGAAATTATAAACATGCATAAAGTTAAGCACATGCTTAACCACTTTGCTAAACTGTCATTTGAGTCATGACAGCAAATATTTTTCTTTTTATTTTGTGCAAAGTATGAGAGACACCTGAAGGTACCTGTTAGGTTGATTAGTATTTGAAATAACAGTCTATTAAAATGTAAATTAAATAAGTGCTACTGTCTGGAAAATAAATGAGTTTTTAGCAACTGTCATCAAATCTGGATTCCACCTACAGCCTCTCTGAACTCACATCAGCTGGATTCCAGCCCAGATGAAGTGGGCAGGAGAGCACAGGAACCTAATGAGAATAAATGGGAATTAGTTTAGCACTCTCACACAGCTAAATTATCCAAAGATTAGTTACCTGTTTGAAGCAGACTACCTGAGGATTTATTCAGCAGTGGAGTGTGCAGAAAGAATTCTGCATTTTAACCAAGAAGGTATTTGCCATGGACTTAATAGAAAATATCTCAATTTGCATGAGAATTCCCCTCAGCAATATCTCAAAGTTCAGCTTCTTCCCTGGAAAACTCCCAGATTCCAGCCTGTGCAAGAAAACATGGGACTGGTTTTAGTGTGTGAATCACAGCCTCTCTGTCCTTTTCATCTTTGTGTTTAAATATACATGGCTTTTGTTGAACACAGCACAGGTTGCAGCTCTGCAAAGACTGAAAAGCAGCAACTTCTCAGTCCTGAAAGTTCAAAGCAGGGCTAGAGATATGTGCTGGGCACTATGGTCTGGGCAGATTTGTGGGGACAACCCTCCTAAAGCTGGGGCAGGGAAAATGTAGACTCATCCCCAATGGGCTGGCAAAGAGAAGCACAATGGTCACACTTGCTCTGAGAGAGCGCATACCTCACCATGCTAGCAGCACCAAGAAGTCACAGAAAGTTGTGGCTGTCCTGTCCTTTCCAGGAGGTTGCAGCACTGTCTGGACAGGCACTAGACAATATGACATTTTAGCAAGTACTGCAGGACAAGGTTATGAGAAAGTGCTAGATGTCCACCAGGTCCCATCAGATCAACCCATTCAAATACCACCCCAAATGCAGGTATACATATTGGTACAGGGGAACATATTGAAAATGTAGGTCACAGTCCTGGGAAATGGAGTACAGCCCACAGAGTGGATCGCAGAGTGCCACTGAGTTCCAGCTTCTGTGCATGTATATGTGACTTCTTTAAACTAACATTTTTAACTTCATTATTTATATGAGCTCAAGATTTTATGTATAAGCTCACATATGTCTGAGGAAAGAACTGCCAATTCAGCCTTTGGTTCAGGTGCAGCCCTTAATTGATTTGCAATCTTCTGTCACAGGCCAGGGTCCCACACTGCTAATCTGGAGTGAATATGTAGAGAATAATAGTTTTACAAAAGTCTATCAGGCTATATGGTTCCCCTGGATAAACATATCTCTAATAAATGTAACCATTTTTGATAACTAACATAAACTGAATTTATCCAAAAAGTGCATCTTACAGCATGACTAATATGTCTAAGGGACAAAACAAAGGCTCTTCAGAGGTACTGAGATACAACATAAGCACAGGCCTAAATTGCAACCCTTGGTGCTCATTAAAGAAAAGAGATCCCTGTTTGCTTTGAGGTTACCTAATGCACTGGGAGAGTGCATGAGAAAACAGGCCTCTGTCTGCTGTAAACCTGCTGTAAAACTGCTGTACCCTCAACACCATGGAAATGCCCATTGCCAGAAAGCTGAATAATGATAGTTATATTCTTTTACAGAGGAAAGAAAAAGCACAGAGTGCAATACACTGTTATTCTTATTCTTCCTGAAAAATAGCACAGAAGTTGAATTGTCCAGGTGTTAGAATGTAATCATGGGACTTGGGGAACAGGCATTTATTTTTACAGAATACAAGGGTGTGAGGTGGGAGTTAATATACATACAGCTGTGTATCTCAGAGACTTTGCATGCAAATTGACAAGTCTTATATGGGAAAGGCCTCCCCTAAATGTCCTTCCTCAAATTTATAAGGTGGTTGGTATGAAAGAATGCTCACAGTTTTCTAGTCTTTATCTTGTATCTTCCTTGGCAAAAAACAAACAAACAAAAACAAACAAACAAACAAAACCCCTACCCAATATCTAATTATCTAATTGCTGATAAAAATCACTACTTTAACAGATGCATTACAGTGATCATGGCCAGAAAACCAATGTTCCTTGCAAGGAGAATCATGGAGAGGTGAAGAAAGCTTTGCTTTTTCATAGCTTCTGCAAATAATAATCTAGTGAACCCATCGAGTTTAAAGTGCCAGCCATAGTTTCTGTCACTTGAATCCAGTAAAAAGTAAAACTACTTTCTGTGGCAAGGACTTGTCTTTGTTCTTTGCCTTTGGACGCATTCACACAATAGATCTATGAACCATGACTCTGATTTCTAAGCTCTATACAAAAATAGCTGTTATCTGATTAGAAAGTAAAGACTAAGCTCATGTCCTTAACGTGAATCTGATTTTGCTCAGTTTCACAATATATTCACAACCTGAATGAGAGAGAAAAGCATACCTGGCAGAAAAGAGATGATGACCCCTTTACCTTCAAAATATCATTTGAATTCTAAGAGCACAAAGGAAGAGAAATTAGGCCTGGTTCTTATCTTTACCTGAGCTTGATTAGGTCATAGAAAGTTCAGGTAATACTCATGCCTCACAGACACAATCATCGCAGCAGTAGACAAGCTAACAGAACAGAAAGAAATGAATAGAAATTAAAACTTTTTAACGAATATTCCAGCTGCCTGATTGCAAAGAAAAGGTTGAAAATAAAAACTGTCTAGAATTATATCGACACATTCTGTTCTTATTAGCATCCAAATGATGTAAGTCAGCAGCACAGTCAGTGAAAACTATTACCTGAGAGCACTCCCCTGACTTAAGAATTTTTGAGAGGGAAGCTTTAATTTAAAAGCCATGTTAATTTATAAACCATGATGACCTTGCATTTAAATTTTTTAAATTATCATTGTCATGCATGAGACTGCATAAACAGTCTTCCCCGTCTTATTTCTTTCTGAAACAAAAAGGCTGTTTTGTTTACTGTTGTTTTGGGTTTTTTTTAACTTAATGCTGTTTCAAGGTAAGGTTGTCCAAATAGGCTAAAGAGGTTCAAAAGTCAAAGCTGGTATTTGCAAAAATTAATACTGGTAAACATAGGGGTAGGGGGTGCAGCATAGGAAGCTGAAAGACATTTTGGAGTGATTTAATTTTCCAAAAGTGAATGGTTACACTGGACTCTGACTATGTTTTTTAAAGACTCCTAAACTGAAGGCTCAAAATTAAAGCAGACAAAAGCATGAGCTTCCTTTTTGCCTTTATATCTTCAAGTCTGAAGTTAAAGAGCATATCATTATAACATTTCACAGTCTACATGGAACCTTTTAATGTACACAAGCAGCTGGGACTATTCATGTTATTGGAGAAGCCACAATTGCCCATTGGTTAGATTAGGTCAACTCACTGAAAATTCAGCATAGACAAAACTCAAAAAGAGAACAGCAGTCAGGTCTATTAAGTTGTCAGTTGGAAGAAAGAAGCAATGAACATTTGGCTTAGGAAATCACACAGTGAACTGGACATACACTGTATCAGATAGCAAGATAAGTTTTCCCACCAGCTCTTTAAAAAGGCCTTACATTTTTATCTGGTTTTGATGTCTCAGAGCCTGATGTCTTTCCTGACTATAAATACACTTGCACTATAACTATACTTACTTTCCCTTGTAAAATATTTGAAATCTTCTGATGAAAAGCACTATATATTTAATCTGCTATTTCTGGAGAAGCCTAAGGTAAGATAATGCTCTCTGCATTGAGATGTCATGATTCTGTAGAGAGAGCTGGCCTTGCATCAAAGAGCTGTTTGCACATTAAAAAAATCTGTCAATCCCACCGCTGCTGATCAAGGAAAACTAGTATATCAGGTAGTAGCATTTGTGACTGGGGAAAGAAAAGGCAACAGCAAAACTGCAATAAAGCAATGACATTGATTCCAAGGTGGAGCATAAGTTCTTTCCTCTTATGAAATTCAACACACCAAAATATCTTCACACTATCTTCTTGATTTAGCTAATCCAAATGTAGACAGAAGTGACACCAGATGAGTCAGGCACACCGTCTGGACTCAAACTCTGAATTTGGAAGTGACAAACTCACAAAAGTTTGCTTCGATGTTTCATTTCAACAGTTAAAGCAAAAGCCAAATTTCCCACTTGACAACTTGAAGATGAAGATATCCAAAGGGTAAGAGGTTTACTGAAGAGATGTGCTGCTGAGAAATAAAATTTATCTAAGAACTCCAATTTTAACCCATGATAAATTCGTGGAAAGGACTAGCAGAGACATGTGGAAAGGACTGTTATGGAAATTGTCAGCAGTGGTTGCTTTCTTCCATCCACTGAAAGGTGTGTACTTAGATTTGGCAAAGTATTGGTAGCTAATGTGGATTCATTGTTTGCCAGTGAAACTTCAGATAACTGTTAATCCTTATTTATAATTGCTCAAAAGTTGTCAACAAAGAGAAGCAGACAGGCCTCATTCTCTGACAGACCTAGAGACCTCCAAGTCTAGCTGGACTGCCATGAAAGCACTATGACATGTTCTGTAAAAGGCCAGACACAAAGGCTTTTGGTGTGTTTGTAAGTCCTAAGATGTATGTTTGCACAGCACCTCACACAGCACATGAGTGAAGGGCTGAGCATTTCTGAATATCTTACTTAGGAATCCTCCCTAATGATTTGAAAAATGATGCTTTAAATATCACTAACAATGAATCATATGATGTTCCTCAATGTTGAACTTGTTTTTTCTATTCCTTTCCCTTTTTGTTGCAATACTGTTAATTCTTATAAATGCCTCACTCTATGTGTATGTTAGGAAAGAATATCTACATGAACTTAAACCAGAAATTCTCAGTTCCATTAAGCATTGCACCCTTATCCTCACCTTAGCCTATGATATAAATGACTGTGGAAGAGAGGTAACTAATTGGGATATACCATTTTCAAAGGAAGTTATCTGATCTTCACACTCCATTTAATGTATTATTCCACTAATGTAATTCTTAGTGTGAAATCAGAAAAATCTTTTCCAGCGAGTGGGTGGGAGGAAGAGAAGTACAACCATAGTCAAAGTAAAATGAAGCTACTAATGATGTGAGACTTAAAAAAAATGAAATTGTAGCCCAAAGGCTATGCTGTATCATAAAATGGACACAAGATTGCAGTTTAAGTATCTGAATAATTACTGTGTTTGGAACAAAAATGCACAATGTTTGAGAATCCTGTCAGAATAATTGTAATATTTCTCCCAGAATTTATGACTGGTGATTGATTCATCTGAAGGTTGCTATGGTAAAAGCTTAGGTTCCATAGCACGTTTTAGGGAGCAGATGCAAACTAAAAGGGAGACCGATATCTATAAAATACCACATAATTTTTTCACGTATATTAAGATATTAAGACAAGAAGAGAAATAGGGGCCAACATAACTAAGTCACCTCTACCTACTGACTCCAATGGAATTAGAAAGTCAGAATTTGACTTGAAGAGATTTACATCAGGATTAATAATCATCATGTTATTAAACATGCTCTTCTCCCATCTTTAAGTGCCTGCCTCCTCCTTGGGAAACTGATATTCTGACAAGATTTTCTTTTTCACTGTTGCAAAGACAATCAGAGATGTTGAAAATAGTCTTATTCATATTACTGCTTGCTACTGATGCCAGGCAGATCCTTAGACACAAGCTTTTTGATGCTACACATTTCAGAAAACTGCAATGAAATTGTGTAAAGGTAGCAGAGGGGTGGAGACACAGTTCAAGGAAATGGTAAGATACTATCAGCTCAATTTGTCATACTAATGAACAGGACATGGTCATATCCACCACATGGCCTACCCGTCTGTAAGAGTTTTAGATATCACAACAAAGTAACATTTACAAAGGTTTTCAAAGAAACTAACAGTACTTGGACTGGGGGACTCAAGGAAAACCATTACTTGGATAGAGCTATTCCTGATAGACACCACATCGAGCAAAAGGCAAGTCTGCCACAATTCATATGCACAAAACCTCTTCAGAAGACCTGATTTGGGCTCATGAATAAAGTATGTTCAGTATTTGATTATTTATCTTAGATGACTTTTGACTATCTGGAAAGGAGATGGAAATTTTCTGGATAAGTCTCTACTTTTTTTAACTGTCACCATTGATTTCAACCATCTCTAGTGTTTACAGACCACTACAGAAGCTTATGAGAATGTGATAGTTTCACTGGCTCTGTGTCCAGAACAGATCCATAAAAACACCCTCTGTACTCATTCCACTTGTCTTTGATTTAACCCATTTTTAAAATTCCCTCTGTGAGCTCCTCATGTAATAAACTATTGTCAGGAAAAAAAGGCTAAAAGTTATTCAAGTTTACTGCAATTACTAGAATTATTTCCAGTATATTCTTGCTCAGACAAAGGGATGTGGCATCACATATCATGGAAGCATGAAAAGAAGATGTTAAAGATAGCCCCTAAAAAAGACATCAGAAAGTGATCAATAGCATAATTGTTAATGAGATATTAAATGTAAGAAACAGTACAGTGTCAATGACACATAAGTAGCCAACACACATTATAAAGCTAAGAAATGGAAAAGGAATGGGACACTCCATGAGCAGTGAAATTATTTGAGACAGGCTTCCCATGCACTGATGTCCTATGTCACCGCCCACTGCAATCACTTCCTCCTACCAGTTCCTCAACACTTCCAAAGCCATTTCCTGAACTGTCTCACTAACCTGCCCTCACAGCTTCTCCTAAACACCTCAGTTTCTGTGCCCACGCACACATACCCATTCAAGAAGTCATCTATATAGTGCCCACATCTTTCTTTTGCAGGGGTGAAGCTGCATACTTTGAGACTATTTCTGAGCTATTTGGTGTACACTGGTGAGCTACGAGGCAGACACAAAGTGATGAACTTGCACTGCAGCCAATCACTCAACAGAAGTGAGGATCCAGGGTTCTCTCCTCTGTCTGTGACCAATTTTCACCCATGGCACAATTTTCAACAGCTGCAAACTAATGTTAAGAATGCCTGATGTGAGCATTGATATAGAGGTCTAAATCAAATATACAGTTCATCCTTATATTTTCAGATAATTTAAATCTATACAAGGAACAAAAGCCTCCACCTCTCATTTTTAGTGGTGCCAATGGGTTCATTGGAGTTGGATCACCACTGTTTTTCTGTGGACTTAATCATGCCAGACAATTTTATTATATTTTAGTCTATTACTTATTTACAGAGAACACAGACTTTTTAGATGCTTCACTGATCTATCTTATCCTGTCTGCAAGGAGCAGTAAGAAGATTGCTTTTTTTTTTTTTTTAAGGAAAGTGTAATTTTTAAATTAATTTTATAAACAAAATCCTTAGTGGATATAAATATTTCATCTGTAGTTTTCTTCTTTACTCCCCTTGTTCTTGAGAAACTTGTATTGCTTATCTTTCCATGAAAGGCTTGTCAAGATGAGAAGCCATCACAGAAACATTTCAAAATTTCCCCGACAATTGTCTCATTCATAATCTAATTGTTCTGGCAGGCAAGAAACTCCAAAAGTCCCTCGATGTGCCATGACAGTTTTTACATGGATCTTGACAATACGTGCCAAGTGCTTTTCACACCCTTGAAGTTATTGTCAAAAGAATAGAGAAAGGAATGAGAAAACCAGGGACTTTGACCACATAAAATGCAACTCAATAATTTTACTTTCTCCAAGCTGAAATGCTAGCCTAAAATAAACAGGTGAAAGGCACACAAGAGAGACATTTGTTCTTCTGAAAATGTCTTCTTTTCTGAGCTTAACTAACTTACCTCCTGGTATCAAGGTGTACAGTGAAATTAAGCCCTTTTAAGTTATTGTTTCTGTCACAGGAAAAAAAAAAGAAGGTTTATCCTGCATCAGGATAAGTCCCACCAGTATAATTTTCCCAGTAGCACCTCCTAACGTAGGTGTAAAAAGGAAGATAAGTACAGAGCAAGAACAAGCACCACTGACAAACAGGTTCTACTTCTATAGACATGGGTTTCTCTGCCAACAGTCCTGCTAGTAGGGTTTGGAGGGGATGGAGAATAGGGAAGCAACAAAAGTAATTGTCTTGGTAAGAAAGCTGTGTCAACTGGTCTTCTTGCTCCATAAAATTATTGCTGAAGGAATGGAAAGGAAGGGGTGTCCCATAGCCCACAGGTCTTGATCTTAAGCAGTGCTCTAAAAGAGCAAAAAGTTACATGCAAAATGACTACATGATCTGGGGTCTATATACTGTTTATGCCTTAAACATCTGAGCTGAAAGTTTATCCATAATGCTTAATATTTGAGGTCTTAATACATAACCAAAGAGCCACTGCTAAAAAACAGAGCATGAAAATGAAGTCACTCTGCTTTTGCTCATCTCCCTTCAATTTTTTTCTATATTGTAACATATTTTGAAAGCTAACACAGATTTTCAAAACAAGAAAGTGCAAATAGGAACACTTACCTAACTGCATTCATGCAAGAAGTCTTCTGAAGCCCTTTTGAAGTCTCTTTGTGGATTTTGAGTAAAGAAACAATACCATATGGAGTAGACAACAAAACAGGCATCAAATTTGCCACTCTATGACAGTGAATACTGCAATCAATAGAAATGTCAGCTATCTCACATTAACATCAGAGCAGGTAGATTTGTATGACCACTTGCTTGCTATGTTAGACTTCATTGTGCTTAACAAAAAAAAAAGAGGTTAAGGCTGCCTGATCCAAGAGAGAAGAATGTAATCTTTCAGTGCTACTAATCAGTTATGATGGGTTTTGTAGGGAAATGACAAAAATCACATATTTGAGCACATTTAATATTTTCAGTAGGAGACATCTCAAAAGAAAATTCAGTCTCCTACCACCGATATGTGCCTGAAAAGGAGAATGAATTTTCCTCTGGAAGGGCTCTCTCCTCTCTCAACTAGACTGGGAGTGAACAGAAAGCTTAGACTAAATGCTGGAGTTAGGTAAAATAACTCTCTCAAAATGTCTCTTTTAACCACAGCCCTCTTCTTGCTACTGCAAATGGAAATTTCTCACAGTCTTGCTCACAGACGATCATGCTCTTCTTCCAGAAACACTTCCTTTTGCTAGTATTTATACTGCACAGAAAAGCAGTGAAATGGCTCAGGATGAGACTTTGGAAGTGATGAGGAACAGCATCATGCTATAAAATATACCTCACAAATGACCTGTGGTTTAAATGATTTAACAGTACAGGGTTGCTATTTCATTGGCTGGACAGATCTGGTCAAATGCCTTAGCAGCACCATGAACGTTAATACCAATTCTGAGTGGCTATTCCATTCCATGTTCATAGCCCTCGTTATTCAAGTTGCTGTGTGACTGTCAGAAGAAAACAGATTGCTGTTCATTTTAATCAGTCAGATCACAGTTTTATTGAACGTGCCTGTTTGATGTGATTGCGTCTTGTGCAACGAAGCGAAATGAGACAAAAAGAGCAATTTTATATCACGTAGATAATAACAGATGCGCCCCTCAGAATTCATTATAGAAATCTGTTTTGCAGCCGTATGTTCCACTTCATCTGAAATCCTTTTGTTCTCATCAGCCTCTATCTGTGTGAAACTACCACTTTGCATTTTGCAAGCATCAAATAATGGAATCGGATATTACTTTGTCCATATCTTTGGAACTCCTGCTAAATATTGAAAACTAAGAAGTATAGTTTTCCATAACCTATTGAAACAGCCACCATGTAGTCACCTGTTTGTAAAGCACAAGGTATATTTACCCTATATGTTACTATACACCCTTTAAATATCACTCTTTAGTAACAGGAAAAAAAATAAAAATAAAAAAAAAGAGAGAGATCTTTAGCTGTAAACAGTTTTTTAAATATTTTTTTCCCTTGTCTTTTTCTTCTGCCTCAGTCTAAGCCTTCAGGATGAACATGGCTCTATGAAATCTCAGCTCACCCTTGGTGTCATTTTTGTTTAAGGGGCATTCAAATCTGCAGCCATCCAAATCCCCTAAGGAATTATATGTATGTGTATGAATCAAAATTACAGGTATCATATGCTGCTTCTTTTCCTCATAACCTTTTTTAAACACCTACGTGACTATGCTGACTAATATGTATTTTACTGGCTTGATCCTTAGCTGATGTATATTCAAGTACCTCCACAGATTTTAATGGAGTCATGCCAAATTACATTACTCCAGTGTTTTGGCTGAAATCCTATCCCCCTTGCCATCATTGGCAAAGCTCCTGTTGTCTTCAGCAAAGCAATTATTTCAATATATATGCTCAGAATATAGTGATCCTCCTCAGTAGAAGGTGGTGCAGTCAGGTGAGTGGTATGATGCCTTAGTTAGAGGTGTCATGTTCAACCTGTGAGGTCTGCTAGAGGTCAGGTTCTGTTAGGTCTGCTAGCTTCAAAGATGTTTCGGTATAAATTTGCGCAGTGACTCTGAGAATTTCTTTACTTGTCTTTGTCTTTCTTCTTAAGTTACTGTCTTCTTTAAATATCTCCCTTTAGCATTTCTGTGATTAGAAATCGTATTTTCCCTGGGTCTATACAGGCATATGAACATTATAAAGTTGGAAGAACCCATCACTGGGACCCAGTCATATTTCTGTATCTGCTCTCAATAACCTACCCGCAAGGTTCCATAGCTTCTATTCAAGGGCACTTGTAACTCCCCCATGTTCTCTGAGCCACTTCACCTCTTCTTGGAGGCCCTGTTTGTTTCCCATATCCATATGTCTACAGCACCCACAATATCAGGACTCTACTGAGTTATATTTCCCATCTATATCTCCTTCTTTCACACCCGCATGAGGTTTCCACAACCATAAATCTAGTTCTCAGCGTAGGGCCAATCCATGCTTCTGAGTGAGTTCTTGCAAATGTCCTCTCTCCACAAGCCCTTTCCCCTCTACCTAAATTCTTCCTTTTT
Organism: Chloroceryle aenea; assembly: GCA_013399075.1. Taxonomy (NCBI): domain Eukaryota; kingdom Metazoa; phylum Chordata; class Aves; order Coraciiformes; family Cerylidae; genus Chloroceryle; species Chloroceryle aenea. The sequence goes on from VWZY01006509.1 coordinate 116,608, forward strand.
TCCTACTTCATTGTAAGACCTCAAGTCCACATCCAACTCACAGCACATCAAAGGCTTGATTCTTCAGCCTGCATTTCCACAGGATGCCTAATTCCCTTAGATAATCTTGCAACATAGACTGGTGGAGAAGAAAATTAGACAACTAAATTTTCTAGGTTGGTTTTTTTTTTTCAGCCCAGCTATATGTATACATCTGATCTGTATACCTTGGGCCTTCAAAATCTATCAGATCTACTTACATCAATTTAGACTAAATTTATTAAGACTAGGCAGTAGTATTAAATAGTACCTTGCAAAATCAGATCCTGATCTGGGAAGAATTTTGAAATCAAGAAGTATTTTCATTCACTTAAGAAAAAAAAAAAAAGGTGGGGTTCCTTTTATTTACTTGGTTTAGTTTGACTTGGCATTTTATTTTTTATTTTTTTTTATGCATGTATGGATTTTTTATTGTTGTTGGTTTTTTACTGTTTCATAGAGACACTCAGATCATCTTTTTTCATTTGTTTGAGATTTCCTCTTTCCTCAGTCTGGACAGCAAATCAAAAAATCAGTTATTCAGACGATACTAGCTAGCTTTTCTAAACTCCACTGAAATACCAGCAATAATAATAATAATTGATTTCCAGTCCTGTTTCAGCAAAAGATACCACATGCTTAAGCTATTGCCTTGTTAGACAAGAGGTATGCTAGATGATAAAGGGACTCTCTCATGCATATTTGAAGAGAGCAAGGGGATTTTTATTTTTTGTAAACCTGGAGGAGTCTGATAACAGACACTTTTTAATCAGAAAACTAGGCTTTCATCAAGTGTAACTTCTGTATCTTGAAAGACAGATGCTGAGGTTCTGAAAAGTCAGAAAAAAAAGCTGTGAATTATGCTTGTGTCACCAATGAAGGGACAGATGCAAAATCCATATCAAAATGTTATGAATTATATTGCAGGCCTAATGTTACGTTGTGGGGGACATTAATGTCATTGAAAACACACTGACTTAAAAGCCTAATATAAACATTACTAGCCGAGACTGAAATAAAGGCAGGAAAGTTATCATTGACAGTATAAACATATTGGTCTTATATTAGTATTATAAATAAAAAAGTTGTTAATTTCACAATGGCTATATATATATTTAGGTAATGTGCTCACACATTGGCAGTCTTTGTATCAGTATTTATATGGGATCTCATAAAGCAGCCAAATACTTCCTGTTAACTTTTAGGAAATGATAGCACGAACACGGCTATAAACATGATTCTGTTGCATAAATCAGATCTGTACTTGTGTAAATTGCATTGGCAATTTATAAATGTAAATGTAAATAGAAATAGCCTGGCCATGCATCAAAACCACCAACATAATGAAAAACAGGCTCTCGAAATCATAGCCAGGTTCTGCAGGTATGTGGTCTTAGAGCACAGAAGGCCAAATAAGATTTTTTTGTAAGTGATATTCATCATGCTTAGGCCTCAAAATTCTCAAGGAGTGTATATTAAGGGCAGAAAGGTATACAATATGACCCTTCCAGGTATGCCCCAGCCTTTTCATTTTATTATGAAGGTCCGGTACTACCAGAGGCAATGGGAATTTTTCAGAGGAGACTGGTTATTTCATAGAGTCATAGAATCATAGAGTAGATTGAGTTGGAAAAGACCTCCAAGATCATCGAGTCCAACCCCTGATCCAACTCCAATTACTATATCATGGCACTAAGGGCCATGTCCAATCTCTTTTTAAAAACCTCCAGGGATCGTGAATCCACCACCTCTCTGGGCAGGCCGTTCCAATGCCTGATTACCCTCTCTGTAAAGAATTTCTTCCTAACATCTAACCTAAACTTCCCCTGGCAGAGCTTAAGCCCATGTCCCCTTGTCCTGTTGTTGGTTGCCTGGGAGAAGAGGCCAACCTCCACCTGACTATAACTTCCCTTCAGGTAGTTGAAGAGAGTGATGAGGTCACCTCTAAGCCTTCACTTCTCCAGACTAAACAACCCCAGCTCCCTCAGCCTCTCCTCATAGGACTTGTGCTCAAGTCCCTTCACCAGCCTGGTTGCTCTTCTCTGGACC
>VWZY01006509.1:118986-157400 GCA_013399075.1 Chloroceryle aenea
CTCTTCTGACAGTTCCCTCATTACCCTAGGATGGATCCCGTCTGGTCCCATAGACTTGTGGGGATCTAGATGACTCAGTAAGGCACTAACTACTTCCTCCTGGAATACAAGGGGGCTATTTGGTTTCCTATCTCTGTCTACCAGCTCCAGAGGCCAGTTGCCTTGAGGGCCACCTGTCTTACTGGTAAAAACTGAGGCAAAGTAGGTGCCAACCATTGTCTCTACAACACATTTCCATGACCTCCTGCTTTTAGTGGACTTTTTTTAAGGTCCATTTACTAAGGCACCTTAGGACTATGGAAGCATCTAAAGCTTGATGAATTGGGAGACTGACAATCCAAAAGAGACCTGGATGCAGAGAATCTGCATGATACCATCTTTCTCATGCACAAAAAAAATTTTCAGATGTACTTTTAAAACCATGCTGAAAACTGACAAATTCAGTCATCTGTCCTTCCACCGTGCCACATTAAGTACTTTTTAAAGGGATGAGGTGGGACTACATATGGACCAAAGATTTTTACTTTCATGCTTTGTTCTTATAATTATGTACGGTATTGGGACTCATTACCACAAACAACACCCCTGACAGACAGTTTGACTCCCAGTCCCTCTTCTGAAATCATGAGACAGATTTCTCTCTGTTAAAGTCACCCATCTGATTTTTCATACCAACTGCACAGGAGTCAAAGATGCTTGTAGCTCTGCCTGAGTGGTACTGCTGACGCCTGTTTTGAAAAACTCTTCACTTATCTACTGCAGAACCACACTTTATTGCTCTGTACAGAGACTTAATTGAACAAATATTATATCACTCCCTAAGTGAGGTATTAATATTTCTTTGAGGAATGTGATGTTTCCTGATGAGAAACCATCTGTTGAATGAAATATGTGAGACTAAAATGAGGCTAAAAAGGAGACTGCAGATATGATAGCTCCAGATTGGAAGCTTCTTGGTACCATGGGAATGCTAATGAGTGTTGGTCCTGACAGCTGTAGGTGTTCAGCTCCCAACAACTAGTAATGCACATTCATACCTTTTTTTGATTTTATCTTTTTTTTTTTTTTTTAAGTGAAGAGCAATCTAGAGCAACTTGCTCAATATATTTAGAGATAGGTAAATTAGAAAGACAGAACAGTTTCTCTTACAGTGTTATAAGTGAGACACTGATGGATACTTGGAGATGTGAACTTGTAGTAACTTCTGCTGATCACCCATGAGAACAATTTTTGAGACTCAAAAAGTGTTAGAGACTTTTACGTTGGTTTGATCTTTTAAATCTACTTTTACATCTCCTGATTTTGTCAAGTGCAAGGAAGAGACATTCATTTGGATGTCCAAAGAGGCTCTTAAATCTTATTTCCACTCCAGTAGCCCACAGTGTGATTAGTTAGACATCATCCCCTTCTTTGAAAAGGAATCTGTATCTTAATGCATGTTTGCAAAGGCATACCTGGACAACAAGAGACCAGAATTTCATGCACAGAAGTGTCTCACTGGAGAATGAGTACAACTGACTTCTGATGGATCCTACAGGCAAAGCGTGCCCAGAAAGCTCATAAGGATGCAGGAGAATTGTAGCCATTTGCTTGTCCCCTTCTTTTACCTCAGATTAATGGCATTGCAGTAAGAATATGTGATTTAGATTCCAAACTGCTCAATTGCTTTGAATATCCCACCATAATTAAATCAAGATGATTTATTCTGTGTTTCTGAGACTATTTCTGGCTCTACTCTTTATGATCTTCCTGCATCTTGCTTTTAATATTTGTACAATGCAGAACTTCTAGTTGTTTGTACAATATTGAACTTCTATATAATGTGCTTTGAGAACCTTGGAAGAAAATAGATAACTAAAATGGTATTTTATTTCTTTTGAAACTGAGAAGGCATTCAGCAACTTATGCTGGACTGAGATCTCACATATGACTTCTGTGTTTCTTCATGTCACCTAGTAATGGTCACAGACAAATAAGTTCCTTTCAGACTCATCTTTCACCAGAACTATGACATCCATTAGTTTATACAAACTTAAGAAGGTAAAATCTTCTCCTAAACATCCTTGGTCAGTTACTTCCCTTTAGTACTGCTAAGAAGAGGAGTATCAAAAGATGAAGTAATTTTAAAAATCCTATTTTCTACGGAAAGATGAAACAGTGATTTTTTAACTCCAGTTGTGACAAGAAGCAGCTGGAGTTTGTTATCAGTCCACCTCAGTACTAGTACAATCAGATGGTGCTACTGTGATGTGCTTTCACAGTTGTTTTGACTGATTGTGCATGTTGGAGCTTCTTAATGCCAGCATAGTTCTCTGATTAAAATCAAACAACCAGCAAAGGAGGAAAAAAAAAAAAGGAAATAAATACAAGGGAAATAAAACCTTGGGAATATACATAAAGTGCATTAAATCTGAGGACTGTAAAATATACGAGTGGTAAAGAAACTTGTCTTCTGCAGTCCTAATACTGACCTCCTCTGGTTCTGCAAACATAGATGAACATGCTGTCTCTGGCAAACTTCCAAAAGATTGCAATGTGAACAAAGCACATTTTAAGGACTTTGCCACAGGTGCCAACTGCTAGTATCTATGGCCAAAACTTGGTATTGTGAATATGCCCCTTGTAGTTCTTATGAAAACATATATTACAAAGTTAAGTGAGTAAATAAACTGATCTGCCCTGAACAACAAATATGGCCCTAGGGCTTTAGACCTCATTAGCCTAGATTCAAACCAAAGTGGTGAATTCCATTCTTAATTGATTCTGCAAAGATTCCTAATGAGGCTGTAAAAGGAGGCATCCTGAACATAATGAATGGCTTTAAAAAAAAAAAAAAAGAAAGAAAAAGAAACAAGAACCAACCACGATAAAGGGAGAGGGAAAGACCATCTTCTAAACATCCATGTAAGTAAAAAAGATGGACAGTGTGGAATAAGACTGTGCTAATGTCTTTCTGCCCAAACCAGAGAGTGTATCTTAATTTGTATTTTGCTTTATTTATGAAAGAAAGCAAAAAATAGGTTATATAAGAGAAAATTAAATGTAGTGGCAAAGTGCTCTGAGATTTATGCTTGGTCAAACTAGAAAACCTTGTTAAAGTATCACTCATTCATTTCACAAATGGAGGATTCAAACTTAAAATGTAAACCATTGCCACACTGCAGAAACTAAAACAAGAGCCTCTGAAATACCAGTGACACAATTCTACTAGAGTTCCCATCAACTTCAGTGCTGTTATCATCACAAGACCAGCAATCCTGAGTGCTTATAACTGTGCAATTGATAGTTTTATATCTGGCAGCCCATTCCATTACTTGGACCAAAGGAAGAGCCCTTGGACACCCTGCATATATACTGTAAGTCTGGCAGGGATTTGAGATGGATACTGTAAAGGTACGGAAATTTACTCATCTCATTTGTGCATGTGTTATAAAGTCAAGGAAAAAAAAATCCTGGATCTTTGTTTTCTTAACCATTCTATGAGTCTTCTGGTCAAGCATCTGTGTATCTTCAAAGTCTGTTGGAAAGAACCTAAAAACTATCAAATGCTTCAGGCTTTATACATTAATACAGGTTACAGCCAAGCTGATAACGGCATTTAAGCACCAGGATATAGACTCTTAATTAAAGCCAGTAAATTCAAACAAAGGATTTGTGCAGTGTGAAACTTTATTGTGGATCAATGCTAGAGTCAAGAACAAACTTTCAATAAAGACATTTCTCATGAATTGCTGTCCTCTAGATCTAAATGAATCCCACGAGAAATGCACATGAATAATAGACTCTGATGATTTCTAAAGCAGCTCCACTCTATCACAGGGAACCTTAGTGCAAGTGTAATTATTAGAGTTCCTCCTGACTGAATTTCTTTCCTTCCCCTGTCCTGGTCCCTGGAGAACCACATAAAGAAAAGGTAGAATGATACCAACACTCCTAAGATACCATGAAGAAAATGGGAAAAACACCTAAAATTAGTTGTTTCCTCATGAGCAGTAAGCAAAGATATTAAGGAGGTCAGGGAGCAATTCCAGATAGTAAATAGAATACTAAGAGTATAATGAACACCACAGATTTTATAATGTGACTGTTTTCTTACCTAAAACACTGAAAATCATATAAAACATTGCGGAAGGTAGAAGATATTGAATGCCTTAATATAACTGTACTATTAAATCACTTATAACTGAGAATTGTACCTTTATATTTTTGTTCTTTCTCTCAGCTACAAACTAAGTTAGTTAGTGTTTGAAAGCTGTAGGGTAGCATATGAAATAAATAGCAAGGTGAAGATAATAAGCAGAAACAGAAAAGCACAGCTATATCTAAATTGCAGGACCTTGCAGCATGCCTCAGCTCCCAAATCAGGATGGGAAATCCAGCCATGACTAGACTACTAGACCCATATGTAGATATAGGTGCATGCAGACATTTCACTTTTCCAACGCAGCATCCAGCATTGTTTCACAGAACAGAAACAGAAGACATCTGCTTGTCTTGGTAAAGCAACCAAGGCAATAGGATTCTAGGTACAGCCTTAATGGACAGAGTAGTTGATAGCTAAACCATGACAGCATAACCAACCTGACACAGATAGCTCTTGAAGGTGGTGATGGAAGAAATTTCCACAGGTGAAACAGGGTATAGTTGAAATCTCCCTTCCCCCCTCAATAAAAAACACAGCAGGTAAAATACAAAGGTAAGATCAGTGTTCATCTCAGCAGTTTCCTTCACTAAGGTCTTCAGCAGGTACAAATTTAGATGGATAGAAGCACTACCCAGACACCTCCATGTTCTTGAATTTTGCAATATTGTATTTTAATACATCTACTTTCTTTGCTTTAATAGAAAATCCCCAAACTCTATTATTTCTACTCACAATGCAATTCAGTAAGAGTAGAGCTGCTTGGATTGGGTTGTCTTTTTTCTTTTAACTGGTAAATGACAATGATATGAGAGATCTGGAAAAATTATTTACCGTGAACATACTTCTGCCACCTCCTTAGCTCCTAAGACACAAACAATGATTTGCAGGGATTTGGGGTCAGATACCAGAACAAGTTACTGAATGTTAGCTGGCCCTCTGTAGTTCTCCACATGCATGCTTCTAGTCTGCCATTCACCTATCCTGGCCCCCTTTCACTTAAAAAAATAACATATTTGAATATTTATTTTGATGTATATTGTTTTTCTGAATGTCAAAATTTGGAGGGAAGAACACAAACACATTGACTCATCATAAGACTTTTTTTTCAGTAATTACAAACCCAGAAATTTTTTGGTATTTACCCGTGTTTTGAGATTTTACTAACTGAATATTGTAAAGTGCTTAGCAATCCCTGGATGGAAGGTAGTTTATACCACACTAAGCTAAAACATAAATAAGAATAAAGTACAGCTATATACCATATCTGAAGGATGGTCTCCAAAGACAGAAAATCAGGGGATTGATTTTTAAGTTTATAAAAGTCAGTGGGGAGTTCCACTCTAAAATCAGTGGCATGTGCAATGAGCTCATGCAGATGGATGAGGAAGTTAGTGTGTAGATAGATGTGGATTTACAGCCCACAAGGTATTCTGCAATAACTTGCCATGAGGGTTTTCTTAGCCTACTCTGAGAATGCCTTTGTGTGCAGTAGTCTAATAAACTATTTTGCACTTGTTCTCTATTATGTAGGTTTCTTATGCCAGCTGACACACCAATTTCTTCACATTACCTTTTCTGTGATAATAAATCCTATAACAATGTCTGGATAAGTTGCACTTAGGTCTCTTTATATTCACCAAATATGCAGTCAGGCTGGCAGTACAAGCATATGTAAAGCAATTCCCTTTTGCTGTAAACTGGAATGATTCCCTAGGAGCCAAGGCAGGTCCAGAGATTCATATCTGCAGCAAATTTGACCTGGTTACCATGATATGGTCACCGTAGTGCTGCACAGACTGAGCATCCTTCTGTTTTCTAGGGAACATGTCTACACAGTGTGAAAATTTAAGAAACAACAGAATTAGTTTTATACATATTGAATGCCATGAGCACCACAAGTCGTTGGCACAGGAAGGTCTCAGCTGCCCCCCAAGGGGGAAAAGCAACCACCAGACATAATCCTTTGCCCTAAGGTAAATCTACCCTAAGAAATTTCACAGTGGTTCTCTTCCAGGAGTTGTTTTCCTAAGGGTAAAGGAGTTTGTGCAGTTATACTAAGTCAGCTGCTACTAAACATTTGCCTAGAGGAGTGTGCAGGGCAACCCCAGTTATGCAAGTTTAATTAGGCTGAGTTCTCCAGTGTTAGATGCAGTGCTCCAATGTGTTGTGCCATCCTCTGGCAGGTCAGTGTATAAAATGTTACTGGGTGTAGTTCATGTGCAAGAGAAAAAGAGAAATCTACTATACCCACTTTTGAAAACGATGTTTAAATTAAAAGGAAAAAAAAAAGAAGAAGAAAGTTTGACAACCAGAAGTGCCAGGCTAGTGGAGACACACTGTCTGCACAGCAGCTTCTCTTGGTAAGAGATCTTGAAATCTTCAGCAGTGATCTGTTATTCTTACAAGACACAACAAAGCTCCCAACAGGCAGAGAACAGCTGAATTAATGGATTGGAAAGTGAGAGTCTAATGTATGAGCTTTCAAAAGTCTCCCAAGACTATCAGCCTCATTGTGCATATCCCATAAGCTACTGCTATTGGGTTTTGGGTGTATACGATACCATCGGTGGAAAAAAAGCACAAAGGTCAATATGGCTGCAAACTATCTCAGAGCATCTGGGTAATATTTCTATGGAATTTTTTTAACTCCAAGAGAAACAAATATTATTTACACAGCAAATAGCTTAAAAAAATACCCAAGTAAGCAAAAATTGGCTCAGTTCAACTGCTTTACAGTTAAATCATTTTTTATTGAATTCAAGTTTCATGGATCATTAGAGAGCCAGAAGCAGAATTCCAAGAGCTGCTTTGGCCTAATGAGTCTTCAGCAAATTGTTTTCTTAAGCCTTCTTTCTTGGCTGTGAAAAGAAACTGCTATATGTAATTTCTCTTTGTTTTTTTCTTTTTAAAAAAAAAAAACACAAGCTTTTAATTGAATGTAATTTATACCCAGTGTAATAGATTGTTGGTACTCTATATTTCCTTAATCTTTTTTTACTATGAGTATAAGAGAAAAGGTACTGACACCTGCACTTACTTTCTTATGGTCAATTATGTGTTTTTTTATATACCAAAACCTACTGAAGTCAATAGCTTTAAACTCCCTGATTTCACAGTCTTATACTCTTTTGCATCCTCCAAGAACCTACAGTTATAAATCACTGCAACCATTACTCCTTACACCCTAACTGATTTTGGAACACAAGAGAGGCAGTCTATCAAAAACCTTATAGATGATACAAATGTGCCTCCAAAGCAAAATACTTATTAAAATATAACCCTATCACTTTAACACACAAAGAGTGAGTAGAAAGTTAATGCTTTACATAACAAAGAAATATTTTACATCAAGTTCATCAAAATCCCTTCTAGCATCATGGCTAGGGTATGCCAGTATCTGCAGCCAACAGCACAGAAGGGACTGGCAGCATGTCCAGTTACCCATGGCTGCCTAGCTCAGATGCCTGCACACTTCTTTACATCTGGGTACACTGTGGGTAGTGTGTGGTGCACAGTCAGGGTGAGCTCTGACTTCATACTTTGGGTTTACAGTCAGATATCTTAATTGTTCTGCTGTTGTGTCTAATACATTCCCAAACAGCCTGTCCCTGCATCAGACAGTCACCCTGAAAAATAGGAAAGGATGCCAATCTAGACAGAGAGCTCCTTCATCAAAGAAAAATTGCCTCACTAGGAAGTTACCATTAGCAGTTGTCTTGGACATATAATTAGAGGTCTCACTTTCTAATGTCCACACAGAAAACAAACCAACAAAACAAACAGACAAAATCTTTTGCTTCAGTGCAAGGAAGATTTTAGCACCAGTTTGCTAAATGGCTGGGCTGAAGTTTGTGTTTCAGAAAATGGAATGAATATCACAGCGAGAGACTCAGCAGCTTGTGCTACAGATCATCTACTGTTAATCCAGTCATTTTGTCTGAAAAGGCAATCAATCTTTGTAGCTCTGATTGTTGTGCAGCTAGAGTTGACAAAAAAATATTTCTGTAAATAAGCCCAACAACGAGGTTTTGAGAGAGGAAGAAATTACTTGTCTGTAGAGTTAAACTTGGTGATCACTTTCAGGGAAATAGTAGAGAGAGATGTTTCTGAAATAAGTATTTCTTTTCTCTGCTCTAAATTGCCAGTGGCAAGTATGGATGGAATGGACAAGCCTTGCACTCTAGTGTAGTCCCTACAGTACATCATAAGCTCACCTGTGAGCTGCCAGTCACAAAAACCTTTTGTGGCACCTGAGGTTTGCCCACATTGGCCAGCTGTGCTTCATGGTGTCTGCTCAGTGGTCTGTGTGGTGAACTCCAGATCTGAGTCTCTGAGAGTATCTCTGGCCAGGTAGCCCACACTGCGTCCTTTGACAGAAAAACACAGCTGTGCAGTTGTGCACCCAAGATTACCAAGCATCTGACCACAGCCCAAGGGCAGCAAGACTCCACTGCAGTCTTCTGCTGAGGAGTGTAGAAGAGTTTGTCTGAGCAAGGACTAAGTTAAGAACCTTAAGATTTGTCATGTAAAATTTCATCCTTTGGAAGTAGTTCACCAGCTGTCAGTGCCAACTGTGTTATTTCAGATTTTAACTTCCTGAGGAATTGGACAAAACCCCTAAGAACTCTTTGTGAAAATGTTCAGCCCAGGAGTCAGAATTCTTTTGCATTTTGCACTATGGAAAGCTTGCTGAAACTGCTTAACTACAGAAGGCTGATTACTGCATATCTTGAATTTCAGACAAATCACGAGATGTTAAAATTGGGACTCAGTGTGATAATGATGACTCTGACCACTTAGTTCACTCTAGGCTTCAAGTACTGTAGTTATTCTCTCAACATTAAAAGAAAAGTGGCTTTCTCCCCTGCTATTTCCCAGAAAGCAGAGGAATGAAACCTAACCAGCTTGAAACCATTCAGACTAAAATGCAAAATGATGATTTTGGCAGGCAATGCATATGTACAGTGGATAAAGTGTGGGAAATTAAAAGCCAACTGCAGGAATATACATTAACTAAAAGCCACAGTAAAGCACCTTGCTATGCAGCAGGTTTAAAAAAATTATATGCAGTTTAAAATTGTCTTTTTTTTTTTAAATTTCATATATATGTGCATTTTCATGAATGTGTGTGTATGTGAATTACAAGTAATAATGAAAGGGGTTGATATATTACTTTTATCAGATAAATGAGGAAAAAGAAAAAAAGCATTTTAAATACAGTCAGAGCATGTAATTGATCAGAACTAGTCTGATTAATCATTATTGTTACTGTAGTTATTATTGATAAATGTTAGCACTAGACTTAAATGGCTGAGCTACTAAGAATTCGAATTAACTGAAATGCATCTAATTTGCCTGCATATAGCAATAACCATTTTTATTCACCAATAATTCTTCTCTAGACTGCTGGTTAACATCACTCTCTTAGTCCATGTAATATACACAGTTCCTGTTCTACTTAGAAATACTGAGGGATCATGAATCTGATCTTGCCTCTGCCCCAGGCTTCCTGTTGACTTCAGTGAAGCTATTTTGCTATACCTCCCTATCCTTGTCTGTGACACAGTGTAACAATCCTTCCTGAATTCATATGGGCAGAAAGGGACAATACTTATTGCATGTATTGCTGGGATACCTCTCAGAAAGCAGCTCTGATGGGTTAGATTAAAGGAACAGACAACACAATGAGATTGAACTCTGGCAATGAGCTCAAGCCTAGGGAAGATGAATATTACTTAGGCATTTTTCTGGGATCTTTCAATCTTTTGAAAGGATGCTCAGTAAAAAGGTAACTAGCTTTACAAAAGCAGAGAGGATAAACTTTGTGTAGGGCTTGGGAGACATGTCCATTTCTTCCTGATTCCAGATAATGCTGTGACAGAAGATCTGCTTGGTTAGAGGATTTTCTTCTTCCTACCAGGCTGCAGAATTCCCTTGACCTTTTGTGAGAGTGAAGCATGAACAGAGCCTTTGGCAGTGATCCTCTTCAGTGTGCAATATACCTCTATCATGGGGCAAAGAGCACATTTAAGTCTGGAGTTACATGTTTTTATTGTCTTTTCCCTTTTCCTTTTTGTATACAGTACTGGCCTAACTGTAGCTTGGTCTTGCAAGCCCAAGATCCCTTTAGGTGGGTAATTCAACCAGGCACAATTCATGTAGTCAGCATGATCTACAGAGGGTGTATATGAGCTTTCTTGCTTGAATACAGTCCAAGACTTAGTTAGAGTATGGCCTTCAACTATAAGGAAAATAGATCAGCCTGGGTCTGACTATGAGCAGACAACTGGACTGTCTTGAGGGTATAGACAGGCTCACCAAGTTTCACCTGTGCTCTAGCTACTGACACAAGCATAAAACTCTACAAAGGTTTGGGCTCCATACTGGGTGGCAGCATTAAACACAGGAGTTATTCCCACTGACAGCACTTTATCAAAGGAAAATTTAATTTAAGGAGGCATTTTTTTGTAAGTAAATAACAAATGGAAATGTTATCCCTCGTAAAATCTACCTTCCCTGTTAACTAAGTAATCGATATGTAAGATAAGTCAAAAAGGTCTTTTCAGATGGCCAGTTATTCTCAACACTGTGATTCTGCATGGAGTGTATATTATCTTTGCCAGAGAAAGCATTTTCCTATATGCTATAGTTAAATCAACTCTGAAGTGTGAAATGAGACAAGAAAAAATCTAACACACTTCCCGGAAACTTTACCAATGCTTTTTCCATCCTCAGAGAACAAAATAACCTTTATTTTGAAAGGAAGCGTTTCCAGGTCAGAACCACCTCTGTTTCTAAATTACTTCTGTTTTCCCATGTTCTTAAACTTCAGATGAGGAAGCAAGGTGGTAACCAGTAACCTATGTTCCTTCATAATCCTCATGTAAAAGTATATTATTTCAGAGATATCTCTGGATATTTATGTACATTTTGGTTCTACAATTAAGTGCAAATGGATAAAGTTAAAACAAAGATGTTCATTTTACCTTTATACCAACATCCTTCTGCAAGATGTAAAATAATTTTGCTTTCTGTCCATAGTGGTTTATTTTCATAATTTATTTCTTCTTGGGTTTACAGTAGGGAACATAAGCCTTCCTCTAAATTGAAAATCAGTTAAGCAGACTTTACCTATTTGTGCTCAAACTTATTTTATCATTGATACCCTAAGGAGTGTTCTAGCTGCTTAAGTCAAACATAAATTTACTTCTAGTATAGCTATTTCAAATTGCCTGATGTTAAAATGCACGACACTAAAAAGACAACAAATTCTCAACATCCTTGTCAGTCTCTACCTGTCACCAAATCAGATTTTTTTCTGCTGTCTGTGAAGTTGAACAAGCAGAAACCCAGTTGCTTCCTGCAAACAGAGCCTACAGCTATTACAGACAATTCAACTTAGAATCTCCATTAATGTCTCATCTAACTAGTTCTTGAATGTGTGTAGCAATGGTGTCAACAACATCCCCTGGAATTAAGACCAGCTACCCAATTCTTTCTTCCAAGAACACTATTCTTATTCTCTGTTGCAAGCTCTGATCTAATTTCCTCCACTTGATCTAATTTCCTTCTGCATGTAGGATGATCATTTACAGAAAATACATATTTTCAGATATAAAGAGGAGATTAAATACTATAACAGTAAAACTTAATGTATGCAATTCTTTGTAATGTTTATTATTACATATTTTGTTTTCCACCCTTTTATCACAACGGCTTATTGTATGATAAAGTGTAAATTCAGGAACTTACAATATATTTTGAACTGTGTTCTTTTGGATGGAGAATTGTTTTAACTGGTAAAACAAGATATTACCTTGAAATGATGGTAAAAGCTGTAAGGTTCCATAATGACTCCTGAACTGCCTTCAAAGAAGTGTATTGAAATTATAAATGCTAGTTTTTGAAAACATGTATGAGATTTTGATTGTCTCGTTCACATAACAAATTTCATAGCCTTTTACTTGGTTGCTACCATTAGGTTTCTACCTGGAACAAAGACAAATACCTCCAAGAGAGAGCAAATCTCAGACTTACATCACCCATTCTTCATATGCTGCTAAAAGGTGCTTTTTCTTCAACAATGGAAAGCTAACAGTCTATTTATTTTTTAAGCCAAATCTATTGCTTATACAGTATTTATCAGGTCTTCACCTTATTTTGAAATACAAGGTTGTTGAACTATTCACAATGCTTAGTATTCAAGGATAAATAATTATAAAGATGATTTCACTGCATAACAAACTTCAGGCTAATAAACTAACCCTTCTGATCCTTTTTAATTTTTTTTTAAATGTGTTCTAGTCATGACTCATTTGCCTAGAAAAAATGCACTTAATAAGCATTCATCACATCATATTGTTTCATTTTTATTTTGTTGTGTTTGCTTTAGGTAACAAGAGGAGGAACAACAGGGTAACTTTTCATTTTCTCCCTCCAGAAGAAGAAACAATTGAATCTGGTACTTTTACTCAAAGTTCTGTGTCTATCACTCATCTTCTCCTATTCCTCACTGCTCAGCTGTGCAATGACTGCCATTTAGTAGAGGCATAACAGCTTCTGAAACAGCCTGAAACAAGAAAACACAACTAGTATAAGGCTGTGATTTTACCTCTATTCCTCTCTGAGCCCTACGCTAATAATGAATATCTTCCAAACCACTAGAAGTATCATGCGTGAGTCTTAGTAGGCCATGTGATTTATGTGATTCAGTAGACCCCCATCTTGTGTGTTGAGATGTAATTTTTTACCCACCCTACCTACAAGCATTTATATATAATGGCTTCTCTCGCCACCTGTACAACTCAACCCTGCTCCCTGAGCACAGGCAAAATGAGTCAAGACTCCAGCTGTGACAAATCCTATGGTGGGAGAAAAACCACAAATTGAAGTCATAAGCTGGTAGAAGAAGGTAACACAAGAGTGAAAGAAACTTGCATTGAGGTGCACAAAAGCAAAATGCCATCAGGTGGCCCAGTCTAGTCAATTTATGCCAGATGATGGTCTTCTCCATCAGAGACAAGATCTGTATCAGAGGTTACAATTACCCAAGCCAATCATGTGGCCTCTTCTCATGTTCCTGGAGTAGTATTAGCTGACTTGGAGCTTTAAATGTTCATATTATTTTTTGGGGGGAGGGAAATAAGAAAAAAAAAGTCAGTGAGGGTAATAATGGCCTTTACCTTAGATTTTGCTGACAAATCTCTCACCCCACAGTAAAATAACTTGGGAAAGTGTAAGAGAGAAATAAGGGTCCAAATCACTTTAGCTGTAGCAAGCCAAATGCATTAATCTGAAGAATGAAACAAGCAAACATAGTTTCTGTAGATGCCGACTAAACCTCATTACTATGCTATAATATCACCTGGAGCAACTTGTCTATTTCAGGGCTACAGTCAGAGTTGACATGGGAAAACTCATCAAAAACTTCTAAACCTAACTGGTTATTTCAATAGTTACAGTAATATCTGCAAATATCATTGTACTCTACCTGCATCTCTGTGAAGTGGAAGATATCATCTATTATACCCTGACTAGTAACAGTTCACACAGGATTATCAGGAGCTATTGCCAATACATTGCTCTCTGGCCTAGTTTATCCAGAATTATTGCAACAGTGTAAGCACAATTTAGATCTTACCACCCTGGATCCTCACTGTTTTGCTTTCCTACAGTATTTTTCTTTTGAAGAAGTGCACATTGCTTAACTAACTCAGCCTTATAATGCCCCTGAGATGAAGGTAAGCAAATTTATGTACATTTTACAGGTGGTGAAACAAAATATAATATTTTTCTCAAATAAATTAGTTATAGCCTTTTTGCAAGTAAAATCTGACTCAGAAGGGTATAGGAGACAGAACCTACATAGAAAGCCTCACCACATACATTTCAGCATTTATTGAATTTGGAAGAGTAATCATCTGTGGATATAACCCTCCAAAACCTTATCACTAATTTTCAAAAGTCCTGCAATAAACTCTTCCTAAGCAAAAAAAGTGTAAGGTCTATCAAGCTATTTTCCATGCTTACATTAGAGGAAAGTGTTGGCAGAATCATCTTGTTTCTGTAGACTCATACTTTGGAGCAAAATGGTCAGAGAAATTGTTAAGTTCTCACTTTTTTCCACTGCTAAAAGAAAATGCATCATAGTGTACTTGAGGTTCCTGAGAATGACTAAATTTGTCTTTTTTATTGTGCAGCTGAGATATGGTGTGAGGTATTCTACTGCAGAAACAAGTGAGGTACTGGCATTTTTTTCTTTATTCTTCTCCAAATAGCTGATCTATGGTACAAACATCCATGTCATGGGAATGAAAAGAACATGTACTATTGCTTTACCCTTTGAATGTATTTTGCCTGCACAGGTTAAATGAGACAAAAGACAGACGGAGCTATTTTATGTAATGAAAGATCCTGATAAACAGATTAATCACAAATATCTTTTGAATGCATTCCATCTGGTTCTCTAAGATAATATTATAACTTTCTCTTCTGTAGTGCTGACGGGCTCTGTCAGTTGGAAAGATACTATTAAATAGAGCAAAACAGTAAGGCCTCTTTCCCGCAGTCATAAAAAGAAAAACAAGCTTCACCTTTTCTAACTATTTTTCGTACTTCAGCATGTGTTATTTTGAGGGATTCTGTGGAACATATCACTGTGTCAAAAAGAAAATTGAGGGGCTGTCATTTTCATCACAAATACATAATTTTACTGGAGAAAAATAGAGAACCTGGATGTAACACTGTACAACAGCCTTCTTGTCTATTAGTGTCTAATCTGACAAACTCTTAGTGGCTTGCAAAACTTTAAAGATGACAGTTCAGGAAAATTATCCCTGCCAGGTACAGTATACCAGGGGAAAATCTATGAGAGCATTCAGTCTTACAAGCCAGAGTTATCTATTAAGGCTGCCTTTGAACAGGAGCAGGTATCCTCTATGTTTTAATTTTATTACCCTTTTTTTGGTAATCCCTCTCATATTTCAAGCTGAAGAGGTAAAGCAGGAGAGATGGCAGAAAGCTGAACAACAGGATAGTGCTGTCAACCTGTCATCATGTGACCTTCAACATACTTACTACTTTTCAGTTAACAGTGATACACTGTGAAGAAAAAACAGCTTATACCTTCTCTTTGACTGGTGGGTCTCATCCTCTCTGTTAAGTGGAGAACACACTGATTTGACCATCTTCACATTGAGTTACTAGTTTCCATTTTTCCTAGACTTAGATAAGATTTGGATTTTAATATGGCATAATATGATATTGTGAAGGGTTAAATGCTCTTTAAACACTTAGGTAAAGTGTGACTAGATAAACACCTCACATTTGTTGAAGCGAAACATTATTCTGCAACTTCTCAAAGTCATGGGTGATTTTCTACACTGTCAATCCAAGACAGGCTTTAATATGATAAAGAGCTCTGAAACTGCACTGCTATCACAAGTCGAACACACTACCAAAATCATTTTGATCCACTTCTCCTATCTCATAAACAGCTGGCATTTGGCATGGCTGAGTGGATGGAGACATTTCTGAACTGACTTTAATGACCTCATAGTACATTTGCAATATATGAAGCTTAGCAGTTAATCATGATTGAAGTTGGCACTTGAAACAAAATTCTCACCTCAGCTTTGTATTACAGTTGCAGCAATATCTTCTATAGATATAACTTGGAAGCATTTTTGCTCTAATCTCAAAGGAGTACTGACACTATAAAATAATCTCTGAGGAATAAATGGGTTTACAAATAGTCTGTGCTATATTTGGGTAGTTCAGGTTCACTGTTGCTTTTCCCATTTTCTTGAGAACTTCAAGCTTTTCAGGTGGCCTTTCTATCAATATATTTCATAGAATTTAATTGGATCAGAAAGATGGAATTGTACTAATTGTCTTTTTTTTCAATTTTTAAGAGAGAATCCTTCTGTTGCTGAAATTCTTTCAAAGCCATAGACTGATTGATACCCAGGAATTTTTATTTCAACAGAGAAGTTCAGTATTCCCACTGGTGCTGTTATCCCACTAGTTCAAACTCCCAGTTCAGGATCACTTACTGAGACTCCTAGACAAGCTTTGGGCTACACAAGCTAATTCTCAGCAGCTAAGGCCATTGCATCAGTATGGCATCCACTGCAAAGGGTACGGAATACAGAGGGCTGGTGAGACCCTGTGCCACTTATTCTGTCTTTTGACCTGAAAGTCACTGACTCTTCCAGGTAATTTGGGATTTCTAAATGCTTTTTTTTTTTTGCAAGCAGATTTAAGAATATTTGTTCTAATGACATTATTTTTAATAACATCTATGCCCAACTCAGAGCATAACCATGACAATACATGTATTCATATTTTCAGTGATGAGTGCTCATAGTTGCTTGTGGTGGTTTGACCCTGGCTGGATGCCAGGTGCCTGCCAAGCTGCCCCCTCTTCTTTTTCTACCTTTTATAGTTCAGCTAACGTCATATGGTATGGAATATGCCTTTTGGGTCAGCTGTCCCAGTTATGTTCCCTCCCAAGATTTTGTCTGCCCATCCCACTGAAGGGGAAATGTTGGAAAACCAGCCTTGGTGCTGTGCGAGCCCAGCCCAGCAGGAGCCACAACATGGGTGTGTTATCAGCACCTTTTAGCTCTCAATGCAAAGCACAGCACTAGGAGGGCTGCTGTGGGGAAATCTAACTCCATTTCAGTCAGACCCAATACATTGCTTTAGCTGATATTAAACCTGTCATATTAGCAGGTCTTTTGTAACATTGTCCTTATGCAGCTGTTCATCTTCAACTTTAGAATCAGTCTATCCTTACTGCTATGATAACCTCTACTAATATAAACTCTACATTGTGCAACTTAACAAACACTTCACAAATGTTCGTATCATCTTCTGAATATTGCAGGCATAAAATCACTTCCTCTTTGTTGGAGAAGTCTATGTCATTTACTATCACCATTTACCACTTTCCAGAAATTTGTTCAAAAATATCCTTTGTCATTATCATTATCTCATTTTCCATAACTGGACTTGTGATTTTGGGTTGTGTCCTTTATGTCCATTTTGAAATACCAGGATCATATTCTGCCTGCAAAGAAAACTCCTTACTTAAGACTACTTTCAACTTAATTCACTATGATGTTGAATGTTTTTGGGAAAAGAATGTATGTTATTTTCATTGTAATTTTAGTCTCTCTCTTTTTTTTTTGGGGGGGGGGGGTTTGTTTGGTTTGGGTTTTTTTTTGTAAAAATGCTGTATACCCTCAAAATATTTTGAAGAGTATCAACTGCTTTATGATGTCATCAAAAACCTCTTCCTCTCTTTCAAATAGTGAAAAAAGAACACCAAAAATTAGTTGAGGGATGGAAAAAACTTCACAGTAAAAAAAAAAAAAAATCAAATTTCAGTCTAGTTATTTAAGTAAAAAAAAAGAAGGTAACTTGATAAAACTATCCTTTCACTATCAGCAAATACTGGATACCTAAAAGGCTTTTTTAATAACAGAGGAAAACATAGATAGAAGTGGAAAGGAGAGAAAATCACATGGGAGAAAGATACACTTTTTAACAGTAAGACCAAATAACTTATGAATGAGGACCAACGCGTGTATGTCCTAGTATCTCCACAGCAGGCCTATGTACCTTGCAGATTTCTTTGTTTTACCTTTAGTATCGACTAATTCTATTCAATCATGTATTATTGAGCTCACTATAGATGCCCCTAAGTGTATCCTAAGTGTAGTGCATCCTAAGTGTAGTCAAGTACCTAACTTGCAACAAGCTGTAGAAACAAAGTCTGGCACCAATAGACTCAGGAAGCAGAAAGCATGGCTTCATCCCCAGAACTAAGAATGGTGAAAGTTTCAACTAGAATTGACAAGATCACAGAATGAGTAAATGTTTAGCAGCCTTTGGTTCTTGTGGCGGATGGTGGCAGAACCTGATGAATGCTATACCCAAGAGCATTTTGTCTTAGAGATATAGTTTCTTCCTTCATAATTGGACCATACTATTTGTTTGGTTTTGGTTTTTTTTCTATCATGCAAACACGTTCATTTATAAAAAAAAGGAGGGTAGAACAAAGCAAATAAAAGAGCTTGCATGCACTGTTGCTGGGCAGGCTGGAACAGAACCCTGGGCACTCTGGGAACTTTGCAAAAGGATCAGGAATGTGGCAGAAGGATGAAGCAGAGCAACCAGTATCTGAACTGTTGATTACACTGGTGACAATTGCTTTTATATTTAGTTGATGTAATGGTTTGCATTTGCCTCTCAGTCAGACACTCACAGAAAAAATTACAATTAAGCTTAGAATAGAGGCTGTTTCACCAGTAGATGGGAATAGAACTAGAGTCAGATATTGCTTGAGTCATGGTTTCTGGAAGGTCTCATTTTCTCCATTTCGCTTGTGAAAAACATGTTAGTATTTGACATTCAGGTTCAGGGAGAGGCAAGGAACAAAGGAATATTCAGACTCAGAAAATTGTCAGGCAGTGAGTCAAGAACTAGATCTCCCTACGGAGAAAGGACAAAACATTTCTGAGCACAAGTAGAAAGGAAAATGACCTTGTGAAAGAGGAAAACAGACTTTCTGGCTGAAGAAATAGTGAAAGAATGGGCAACCACATGCACAAGTTTCCTTTGAAAAAGCCACTTCCTAAACAAAACAGAAAAAAATCATAAAGCATGTCTCAAAGGAGACATTCAACACCATCTAAGCTGCCAATAGCTATCAATAGTTTATCTGCAAGGCACCAAAACAAAGGTTTCCTTCCCTCTCTAGTGCTGGCCGATGGGAGAAGTTAACATATTTCTGTTATCAGTCATCTCAGTTTGTGTAAGTGACAGCAGAGATCTGCGTGGTGGATGAAAAGCTTTTTGACTGACTGATGGCAGCTTGCTGTCTTTATTCAGCTTGCTTTAAAAATATGTGTGCATGTATATACACATATACTCACATGTGTGTTTATATACACACATATATGTGTGTGATGAGTAACAAAATCTAGTTAAAGAACATTAGCAGATGAAAAATCAGGTACTCATAAATAGTAGGTTTCAGTACGAAGTTTGCCTGTTCACCAATGTTCACTGGTTATTCACTCAAACTGGAAAGACATTATTTCAAGTCTCTGTCAGAGTTTACTTGTGTGACTTTGGGTAAAACACCGATAGAGGAATTCTGGTGCCTAAAACAGCCATGTAGTGCCATTTGAGATGCTCCACTGCACACCTACATGGGTCTGTCACAAATGATGCAGGACTTAGGGGAGCCATGTTCCTATGGTGTGGCTGCTGGAGGCCAGGTAAGAATATCTTAGAGTGCCTATAATGAAATTAGACACCTGTTTCTATATCACTCTTCATTTAACTCTGTGCTTCAGCACCACATTGTTGAAGTTCTGACCACTACCAACAACTTTCTTACAACTATTCACAATAGTATGTGATACCATTCAGCCATCATAGCGCTGTAAGGCCCTTCAGGCACACTGAGCTCTTTGTGCACATGAATTTTTTTACTTTAAGTCCTTTCTTCTTTTTTTCTTCTTTTCTTTTTTTCAAGATGATCAGTCTATCAGATAAATCGCTGATATATATACATAAAAAGAAGATTTTGATCTGGTAACTGTGAATCGCTTGTGAGCAAATACCATAGTAGAGGTCAGAGGTTTGCTTCAGTGTTTGATGTTGCTTTATCACCTGTGGTCAGGTCTTGTTTAAAAGAAAGAAAAAGGAAAAAAAATAAGCTTCTTGATTTCAAAAGGCAAAATGATCCCTAAAATCACACATGTTTTTTCATACTGATATTGGCAGGGTACCCACAAAAGAATGGAAGGACAGAGTTTACATTTAAATTCCTTTTAGAGTAAGATTCAGTTTTCATTTATTTATAATGTCATAGATAAAGAATGATTATTTTTCTAGTGCTATGTCTACAATGTCCTCACTTAATTGTAGCAATCTCATAGCAGCCCTTCCTCATGAATCGCCTTGGAAGAAGATAACATAATATCTGCTGTTCGGCTCCTGAAGCACAGCTGCAGCCTTCCAGAGAACCCACACCAGCAGTACTGATAGACAGAGAACATCCAGCTAAAATGAATATTTTTTTAATAAGAATAAATTAATACAAAGTGATCATTTATTTCACTTGTTGCAACAGTTCTATGAGAACATCCAGGAAAAAAAAATAAAAGAAACAGAAAATGCTAAGTGGTTAATTAAAGTTCACACTGAAAGGAATGAATCACATTGCAAATAGCAAATCAGAGCAATCTTGTGGAAGGCATACATGCAGAAAGTTTCACTGAGGGCAGCATAGTTCTCGGAAAAACACTAACATTTAGCCTTCACTAAATGTCTGGGCACTTCTCAAAACCAGACAATTCATTCTGGTTGTAGATTTGATCCCATGTGTTTCTGCTACATCTAAAGCCAGCTGGAGACCAGACTTATTACTCTTGTACATCATGAGGTTTTGGTGAAACCAATTAATTTACCAGTTGTGGAAGACATAACATGAGGAGGAAGGTTCACTAAGAAGCAGCTTTGAAAGTTAAATGGTCGGAAGCACATAAATCGGGAGGAAATCCAGTCAAAACCTTGTTCTCTGTCCAGAAGTAGATTGTAAAATGCCAGCTGGCATTTCAATGCAGTGTTCTTCTAGAAAATACTGCTTTGGTGATTATACAGTGGCATGTACCAGCTATCTCAGAAGGGCTGTATGTCAACAGGGGTGACCCAAGGAGCAGTGTGTCCTTTAGAGTCTGTCAAAAGCAGCTCCCTGTTCAAGAAGAATCTGTAAATAAGAAAGGAGGATGGAACCATGGCATGTGACAGCCAATTGTACAGACAATACTTTTGATTTATGCCAATTTAAAAGATCAGTGTTTGGACTCCAAGTGAAAATTATGTATTATTATGACAAATATTTTTATTGCAAAACAGCACCATCTTCATCATTTTCATATCAGTTCTTCTGCTTGTGTCTCTCTTTTTTCATAGAAGGCTATAATTTGCTACTGCTCTCATGCCGATGAAATTCAGTGCTGCTGTATTCAGTGCCTTGCCTGCCTCTTTGAACCCTGGCTTTAGCACAGATGTTTGCTGAAACTATTTGTTTGAATCTAGTTTCGTTGACTTATTGTAATTACACAGGCAATACAGACTGGATTAAAGGTATTCTCTTAAAGTATAATAGGACTTTTCTCCCAGAAGAAGACTCTTATGGAACATTCCCATATTCTGAAAAGAAATGATCAGTTTTTAAGATGGGAAATTATCACTTATCTCTCCCTGAGAGGAGGGGTTTTTGGCTAAAAATACCCTGGAACTCACAGCAAGTCACCTTTTCCAGTATACCCCTTGACAAGATGTACCTTTGGCTCTGCTTCATCAGAAGACTGAAACAAGTTACGCATGCAAAGAAACTCAGTGCATTCTCTGAGCTAATGATGAGTATAGCCCAATGATTGCTTTTCACACAGCTGAATAAGAGCAGACTCTCTCCAATGGTTGCAAACTTGCTTGTGGTGCTGCATACTTCTGAAAAATCTGAGCATTCTATAAAGGCTGCAAGGAAAGGATAGTGTAGATGTCATGTTATTCATTGATTCATGGATGAAACAAGAAATACAGGGATAATTTGCAGTGATGGTTGAATGGGGGGGGGGGTGGTTGCCAACTTTGTAAGATTTCTCT
Source organism: Chloroceryle aenea (assembly GCA_013399075.1). Lineage (NCBI taxonomy): Eukaryota > Metazoa > Chordata > Aves > Coraciiformes > Cerylidae > Chloroceryle > Chloroceryle aenea. The sequence continues at coordinate 140,819 of VWZY01006509.1, forward strand.
TGGGTTATTTCTGAAGTTTCTGGATTGCATTATAATGTTCCTCATTTAAATATATTTTTTATTCTCAGGCCTAGCCTAATGAATTATCCAAATCCTTCAGAATGTGTTTGCACTCTTCCTTATTATTCATACTTTATTCCAATTTATTATCTTCTGCTGTGAAAATCTAGCTTTCAAATCCCTCCTCCAAATCACTCATAAGAATAAGCTCATCATCTTTGTAGCAAATCAAGCATATCTCAGAATTAATGGTCAGTATCATTTAGTATATGCCATACTTCTTTCTCCGTTTGTTAACTTTTGGACTTTTACATTTAGCAATGGTTTGCTTTTCTTAGTATGAAAAACTGTAGATGGACAGCAAACCTGGAGCTGACAATGCCACACCTAATCAGAAATCACCTGAGATCAAAACTTGCCTCTGGAGGTGTATTTGTCATGCAAGTCAGAGTTTAGACATCATGTAACTATATCTGAAAATATGCCTGCTGATCTGAACTGTCTTCCACATGTTATTTTCTCAGGCTTGGAAATATGTCAATGATTGATAATAAGAAAATGTTTGAAACTCCTCAGTCCTTTTCTCTTCCAATATGAAACTGAATTTAAAAGATTAATAGAAATCCAGAGATTAACATTCAGTATTTGGCTCAGTTACACCTTCAGTATGTGACTTTGAGTAGGTCACAACCTATGTTTTGCCTCATTTCTCTTTATGGAAATCTCTATCCATAAAATAGGCATGAAGCTTAAAAGGATCAAATGAAAATGAAGTAGTGACAGAGTTAGCTAGACACTCTGCATCTGCTCAATGCCTAAGAGGTCACCACATTGTCAAAGTCACCAGCTCACCAGACTGGTTTGCAGGAACAGTCGCAGGCAACAGACTTCAGGCCAGAGAGGTGGCACATGTTAGGAAAAAAAAAAGGGGAACTTCAGGTATTTCTTGATGTGGCCATACCTACAGTATCGCTGCATGCTGACTCACCTGTCTGCCTACATCTGTCCTTGCAACACCCCAGCAAGGCTGGAAGAGAGGAGATACAGGAATTTTTTCTGAAAAGACCCTGGGTTTCAACAAGGACATGTTACACTGACCTGAATTCATGGCTGACACCAAGGCATTGTGAATGTTTGAAGGCAGTTCTTAAGAGCATCCTAAACTTGAAGCACCTCCAAGGACCAGGCTCTCCATATCTATTGAGCAGAATCAAGCAGTTTGTAGAGTTTGTGACATAAACTTTGCCATCAAATGGTCTCTAGCTGCCTGTCTATCAAAGCCACAATCAGACATGACACACAAAATACTTCCTGTGACAATAAAAATCCCTTATGCTCTTCATAAAATGCCATTCTCCTGCCGCTTTAAATACAAATCCAGTTTGTTTCTTTCTTCAAGTTCTATTATTCTGGTTTAGAGACATTACACAAAAAGCTTTCTGAGCGAATTGCCAATTAAGACTAAAAGAAGGAAAAAACAGTCCTTGGTGCCATTTCGCAACCTTCATGCTGTTAAAATGCAGCTGTCACTTCTAGTCACTGCCTTTCCCATAAGTCTGTGTTAAATATTAAAGCTCAGGTACAGTCTACCTGATCTGTGTCTGAAGTACAAGGGCTTGCAGCAAGGAGACCTCAGAAAATGGTAGAAAATGAGCTACAAAGAGAGGTCATAGAAATACTCACAACAAAAACATGTTTAGGCATCCTCTAGAATAAAACAGAATTATCTTCTTTTTTTTCATCCTTTAATTTGAAGTTAGTTCTGCTTTGCATTGGGGAAGTGAAGGCTGGAACTAGCTGATGTACAAGAAGTTCTCTCCAAACAAATTATTCTACAATTTTATGATTTGTGACATTTTTATTAACTTTTTAAATTAATACAGCCTGAGTGACTGAACACAGCAACCTAGTTATTTCACCAACTCAGGCTGTAGTTGGCTAATACACTATACATTGTCAAATACAACAATATACAAGTACAGTTGCTGGAAGATATTCTATGTTCCTGCTCTCACTATATGTGATATAGCAGATAACATTACATGACATCTTTAATGAGATTTGTCTCCATTGTTCTTCAGGTTAGTTGTCAGATTTGCTGGGTCTTTTCTCTCCTAGCATATCTTTTTGTTGTTGTAATTTATTATAATTTTATATAATTATTTTGTTTTGTGAATGTTTCATCAAACAACCTCTCTGTTTGTTCTCTTTTTCTCCATATAAAATGCCTGGGTGATAGTTATCTACTTTTCCTCATTTTGTTCTTTATTCCCACTCTGAATTTTCTTTTCCTTGTTTTACTCTATCACAGTGGCTTGCAAGAAGCTGTGATCCAGTTAATAACAGATCTAAACCACCAAAGATTCTCTCTTTAATAAAATTAAGTCACCTGATAGGACAACATCCAAAACAGAGAGCGTGGCTAGGTGCCAAAATGTCATTGAAAAAGAAGGGGAGTTTGACACCTGCCTCTTTCTTGTCCTTCTAAAAATGTCCCCTCTGCTTTCAGAGGCTTGGGAGCATTGCAAGACCAAGTCTGACGGCATGTGTAGAGTGTGCTGAACATAAGTCTACATGATTCACGTTCACCATTTTATTTTTCACATCCTAAGCATACAAGTCTTCAACTAAAATTGTCAGGCTTTCTGCCTCGAAAATGTAAAGGATATGCATTTCTTTTCCTTAAAAGTGTTGGCTTTGTTATTTACTAATATAAGAGCTTATGGAACATTTTGTCAGTCATTCTTTTTTATTTGAGCTTCTGGGAAAAAGACATCTTGATAATGAAAAAGTGATGACCAAACTATGACCTGCACGTTCTTTACACTGTTTTTAAAAGGTGTTAAAAGTGAACATGGAATCATTAGCTCCTCTTGAAAAAGGTGGCCTTTGCACATTTGTAGTAAACCTAACAAAACACTAAAACTTCATCCAGCCTGGAGCCTCAAAGGACTTCTACAATCCTAATGTTTAATAACACCATTGCGATTGAAGATCATTGCAGTCAGTGGGTGGGTAACAGGAGGTAATATGTGCTCCTGGAACCAACATGAAAGAGAAGAGCAGGCTAATTTATATATATATATAAATAAAAATAGAAAAACAAGGAAGGAAGTCTTATAAAATATCTATTCTTGTTCTTGTTCCAAAGAGGCAAATGTGCCTGTTGGAGGGCAGGACCAGTTTCCTGGCTGGGAAGGCTGTGGTTTTTGAGTTTGACATTCAGTGTAAGAGTAGGTTGGAAAGCAAATGGCAGAGTGGTGGTGATCTCAGCCTTTCACCTGCATCTGCACTTTAATTTCCCTAACCGTATCACTTTTGTATGATACTGTGGTCCAGTAAAAACAGCATGGCAAAAACTGAATTAACTCCACTTTGCTCTAATTGAACTGCAAGATTTGAGAGGGTGAAAGGCATCTGACAACCAAGGTGCCATTACCAAACAAACTGATCTAAATCCCTCTGATCATTGACCTCCATGCTGTCCCCTAAATCATCACATGCAACAAAGCATTACAGTCTTCCAGGTCCCCCGGAAGCACTATTAATGTCATAAACATCAATACACTAAGCCATCAGACTGACAGCAATTTCCCAGCAGAAAAAGAAACCTAATGTATGTTGACATATGACAGGCACAGGAGCTGTGGTGCAACCCTTTGAGGATTGTGTGTGCCATTTTATCCTTTCAGAACTGTTGAAACAATGGACTATCCTTGCCCAAAATGGGCAAGTTTAAGCCAAAATCTGTCAGGTCCTCTTATTGATAACGTTTGACAGGGCTGAGATTTCCTTGATCTTTTCCTAGCCTTTTTGTCCAAATGGAAATGGCTTTTTTTTTCTCCAATTGTTTTTTCCACTCCACATTGCACACAGATGGTCTAAATATGCAAGAGATATCAGTTCCTGCATGAAATACCAGGAACAGAGACATGTAGCTAAGACCTTTCAGAATTTCTGCCTGTTTTTTTTCTTTCTAAAGACAACCATCAAACTCCTGAACACAAAATTCTGTGTGGGCATCCTGAGATCAGACATGAAATATTCATGCTAATGTAGCAATCTGCTGCTGGGTTTTGGAGGATCAGTTTATTTATTTATTTACTTATTTGTTCTGATTGTTTTACTGAAGTTAATTAGGTCTACCAAAAACAAAAGCTAACTTGTTTACCCATAGAAGCCTTATCCTCTATTCTACAAGCATTTTCATCATGTCCCTATTACTGTTCGTTAGAATTCAAGCTGCTCTCCTGAGGTGGTGGAACCAAGTTAGCCTGACAGGCAGTAAAATATTTGCAGACACATAGCTATTTATGTCCTGGAATAGTTGTCACTAAGAGCAATTTTAGAGGCAAGTAGAGGGCTAAAAATAACCTTTTTTAAGATTTTCTTTTTTTTTTTTTGAAAATTGTTTCTTATTTTACAGAAGTTGATATTTTCTCAGTTGGAAACTATATTATGCCTAAACTACAGTGCTAGTCTGAAGCTGAAAAGTAAAAGACTAAAGCCAACGTGAAAGTCTGAGAGACAAAGTTTTATTAAATACTAGGACGACATGGAAAAAAGTTCACAAAATTTCTTATGGCAAATTCTGTATTTCTCATTAGATCATATTACTACTTTCCTTTGCTAAAAGTACCAAAATGAAAACTATCAAATAATTTCTTTCCATTAAGCAAATTCACTGTTTCTGTTATTATTTATCATCCAAAGAAAGCACCAGGTAAAGACTTGGGAAACATGATTAATTTCTGTTGGTAATTCTGTTTAGTCCTTAGACAACTTTAGTTTATCTTTTAAGACAGACAGCTGTGATTTCATGGGCTCCACCTAAGGTGGGTGCGTGTATATCCCTTATCAGAGGACGAAGAATCTACCTGCTCAGTTTTGCTTCCTGATACATAAACTCTTCGGGTGATTTGGTAACGTGCTGGTATTCTTAAATGCTGATTTACCTGTATGGTTCTTCAGAGTTTAATAGACTCTACCACTAGCATGTCTCATCTATGTAGATCATAAGTGCTTTAGGACAGTGACTGTAATTCAATGTATGATTGGAGTCCAAGGCACTAGATCTGGCCATGTGCATAGGCTGCAAACTGCAGAACATTAGAAGATAGAGAAAGGAAAAAAGATAAATAAAACAAACAAACAAACAAAAATACATGAATAAGAAAATAAGCTAGTAAGTTTCACATCATTATTTCTCCTATTCCCTAACGCATTGGATAAATGTAGCAAGTGCCTCCAGACAGACGATATTGACAGCAACGTACCTCAGATCTGTTCATGCTTCAATTTCGTATCACCTTACACATGCATTGGCATTTCCTTCTGTCTCAGCTGTTTGGACACAGGAATAAGCATCAGGGCTGATGCTTGGAGCTCCCCTTCCCAGAGTCCTGCCTGGTGAGTAATACACAAAAGCACGATGGACCTTTTAGTTTTCCCCCCTAGAGGGTGAGCTAGCACTGAGCCGGGCGGTGTGTATCACTGCTGACAGCTGATACATCAGACTGGTTAGTTTATGGTCAGTTTGGTGGTTTGTTTTTTGGTTTGTTTTTTTTGTTTTTTGTTTTTTTTTGGGGGGTTGTTTTTGGGGTTTTTTTGAGAAGTGGTACATGGAGAGCAGTGACTTAAACTGAAGACGTTGTCTGACAGCCTGTTCATAGAGCTGATCTCCAAGATGGGAGCAAGTATCACCTGTGGAGGAGCTGATGATCTTTTTGAAAGAAGCACCCTGGAAGTGTATTCAATAGGAACCTCTATTAAGGAAAAAAAAACAAACCACACACACACACACAAAAAACCACACACACACAAAAACCAAACAAAACCAAACAACAACAACAACAACAACAACAACAACAACAAATAAAACCACCAACAAAACATATTCTAGAAAGTGTGATCTCAGCACAATCTTTCACACTTTTAGCTAGCTTGCAAAGAAATAAAAGGAAGGAAGAAGCAAGTTACGGGTAGAAAAAACCTCTAAAATATCTAAAAAAATATCTAAATTCCTAAGGCTGCTCTTAACTTGCAAGGCCATTCTTATTTAAAACCCACTTCTCCTAATTTGTAGGGGCAAATGCTATTGCAAATTCAATAAATGTGTGCACATTTTCTGTATTCCTCAATCTTATAGTCAACCTAAGAGTGCAAGCCTGAGAGGAAAGACTTAAGTCATTTAGAAAAGCCTCCTGGGCAGGGAGGAGAGGCACTTCTCCTTTGTCACATAACAGTTTACAGTCTTTCACAAATGACTAAACTCACATCCTTAAAAGTGCAAAGTGCCTCACTCTGCTACCTACAAAATGCCTGCGTACTTTGGGGCATCTGGGTTTAAGCCTCTGAAGCTGTTCTTCGCCTATAAAACGAAATAATAATATCTTCCTGCTTCAGTAGAGTGATGTGGGATTGTATCAACCCACCGGTAGCCAGAAGCAGTTCATTACTGCCCTCAGGTGTGAAACCAGCTGCTGGCACAAAGCCACTGCTGTAAAAGACTGTAGCTGGAGTCACCAGTGCACTGTTAAAAATAGAGACTGACAGGCCTTGGGGGGCTGTTAGATGGGCTGGAAGATTAGTAGTGTGGGAGGGCAGGAGGGGCAGAAGAAGTAGGGGAAATCTGTGAGGCTCTTTAATTTTCCAACAGAACCAGATTTCTGGGCTAGGATTCAGAGCAGGGACTACAAAAAGAGAAAAGGAGCAAGGAGTAGTAATTGGGTGAGTGGAGGGAGGCTCTGTGCTAAACATGCAGTTCTGGGGTTTAGATTAAAAGCTAAATGGGTTTGCCGTGTCTAGGCTGATTTTTTTTTTTTTTTTTAGTCATGACAGAAAATGCCGGGTTGCATTATGCCTTAGACACAAACAAGTGTCCTAGATCCAGGTGGAGCAGTCTGACAGTTTTAGGTTCCAGAACTATTTTCCTCTTAGTTTATGCAAGGAAGCTCTTTCTTGGCCCTTCATAGAATGAACTCTGCCAGCCTTGATTTTTCTTATAGCCATTTCAGAAAAATTGTTTTCTTTTTTCATAGAAAAAAAATAAGAGAAAGGGTTAAGGTTCTTTTAAAGACCTTATGTGGGACTTTAAAGCACTCAGAGTGGAACATTTCACACCTTAAAAGCTGCTCTAAGTAACTTTACATTCACACCCTTACAGTCCTGAACTGAGCTAATGGCCACTGTGTAACTCAGAGCTGATGAAAAACAAAGGAATATCATTAAGTTAGTAGGCATGAAACTGTTGGGTAATAAGAGGAACTCTTCAGAGGAATTCCTCTGAAGAATAAGGCATTCTGTTATCCTAGCTACCAGCAATCCCTGAAGAAAATTATCTCCTTTCTTTGCCAGCCATGGCCACAGCTCCCTTGTCTCAGATACAGCTGAAACGTTATCTGAAAGCCTCAGCTTTACTCTTATCGTTCAGAAAGAAGTGAAATGATATGATATGATAGTGACCAGAATGCTGTCGCTTGAGTACCCAGTTTACAACTTCAGCATGGTAGGAACTGATATTCAGCATACAACTCTTGGAAAAAAAAAAAAAAAAAGAATCAGTACATTCCTCTCTTAAAAGACAAGCTTGGTATTCTGCCATCTAATCAGTAGTGTTCACTAGAAACATTCTAGCAGTGCTTCTGTTGTAACACAGTACCTGTTCAAAAATATAATTTTCATGGATATCTACCAATCTGAAAAAACATTTCCATATTGGAAATGTTTATTTGGTTCAGTAGGAGAACTGAAAATTAAAATCTGGGGATTGATCCCAAAATAAATAGGAGGCTCCCCTTCGTACTTTCAAGCCGAATATGATAGAGAGGTTCTGGCTGATCAAGCTCAAGAGCTCAAACCTGAGACTCCCGTGTCTAAGACAAGGGTGTTTTATTCATGGGCTCTCTTTTATTCAAATAATCTTTTTCCTTCTTCTGTCAAACAGCTATGAAGCAGTTTCATAATTTATTTTTTTTTCCCTCTAGATGCTATAAGAGAAACACAAATTGGTATGCTTTCATGTGAAGTCTTCTTCCTTAGCAAGTCTCTAAAAAGCAGTATGACTGCAACTCTGCCACTTCCTATGGCAATCTGGTCTGGTGTTAGATAAGTGACCTTTTGTGCCCATTAAAATCTCAAGAGAAGTAGTGGGATTGTGTAGATCTTGTCCATCTGATTCCAACGTAACTTTTATATTGCCTTAGAAGTGTGCTGAGCGACAGGTCAAAATTCCTTTTGGATAAACTAGAAATAAATTATTAGGGCAATGATGTACACGCGGAGATGTAAAAAATCAGCCCTCAATATCTGTAGGAAGTCCATGTTATATTAAGGATCTGAGATATTATTATCTCAAATTTCAAAGTCATTTCAAGTCAGATAACTACACTTTGTCTCTAGGGTCAGTTTACAACCTGGTGCCCTTGGGTAAATCTCAATAATGACTTGTCTGAATTAGGTCCTGCACAACAGTGCACAGGCACCCACTGTCTGCTTTCTGGTTTTCTGAAATCACTGCAGATTATTTCAGATGTCTGATATGCCTTTGACTTCTAAAATCATAAAAAGGAAATGATCTATGAATTTTTCACTTTGTCTGTGTGCTAGGTTCAGTTTCAATAATTACAGAGAAGCTGCAGATATAAGACAGTTTCCACTCCTGTGAGTCTCCAAATAGAGAGCACATTAAAGCACATTCTCTGGTTCAAATACGTTACAGGTGTTAAAGCTCATCAGGAATTCTTTTACCCCTGGCAAAGAAAAAAAATAAAAGACAATTGTGATCTTCACTTTTAATTTAATGTCTGTCTGCTTAGGGTTCTTTAAGAGGTAGAAGGGAAGGGTAGAAGCTGCTGTTCTTGAGAGAGTTATCAATATATAGCTCTTCTCTTGATACATACCTGCAATAACAAACCGCTACTTATTTTTACTAAGCTTTGATAATTTCTATCAGTGGCAAGTCATTTGCAAAGCAAGAATACAATAAATACTCCGTTTATGTTGGGTACAGTTATCAACTCCCAGAAGCAAGAAACAAAAATAAGTATGTAAATCTAGACATAAAAAATCTAGAGATATCAGTAAATCTAGAGATATCAAAAGTAACTGTCAGTTACTTTGCAGTTTGCTTTGGCTTGGATAATCTGAGTTATTTTGCTGTTAATCCTTTACCTTTTGTTTGGCCTTGAGACTGTTACACAACAACCACTAGCAAATCTCCATTCTTTGTAGAATCATTTAGGTTGAAAAAGACATTTAAGATCATCAAGCGCAAGCATAAACCTTACACTGCCAAGTCCACCACTAAGCCACCCATCCCTAAGTGCTGCATCTACATGTCTTTTAAATAACACCAGGGATGGTGACTCAATCACTTCCCTGGGAAGCATGTTCCAATGCTTGATAACCCTTTCAGTGAATAAATTTTTCCTAATGTCAAATCTAAACCTCCCCTGGTGCAATGTGAGGCCATTTCCTGTTGTCCTTTTGCTTGTTACTTGGGGCAACAGACTAACCCCTGCCTCACTACAACTTCCTTTCAGGTGGTTGTAGAGAGCAATAAGGTCTCTCCTCAGCTTCCTTTTCTCCAGACTAAACAGCCCCAGTTCCCTCAGCTGCTCCTAGTTAGACTTGTTCTCTATACCCTTCACCAGCTTCATTGCCCTTCTCTGGACCCACTCCAGCACCTCAATGTCCTTCTTGTAGTGAGGGGCCCAAAACTGAATGCAGTATTTGAAGTACTGCCTCACCAGTGAGGCTGCTCAGTGCTGGGGCTAATCAGTGCTGGGATAAAACCAAACCTCCAGAAGCTCAGAGGCACAAGAAAAAGATTGTGGCGTGGTTTGCTGGGTTTATTTTGGTGTTTTGTTTTGTTTCCCAGCTGTGAAGGTCATAGAACTAGGGGAGACCTTCATCCAGACAGATTCATATACTGCCACATCACTTGTGGAAGAACTGCAGTGCTGGATCATTATCTAGGTTTCACTAGAATAAAAGCAAATATATATTTTCATAAACTTTTAATTTCACGAGATAACATTAATGAAACTTTCATATTTGACTATATATAAGACTTGCCTGGTGAAAATTTTTTAAGTTATCTCTTAGCTGCTGTAACATGGCTTTTAGAAAATGCCACTTGTGTATGTATACGTGACATTCATTCGGTCTGTTGTTGAGACCACTTGTCTCCAAACCTTGTACTAATCCATAAAGTACCTCTATGCCTCAGATGGATAAGCTTATTTTTGTGGTTTTAATTCATGTTCAATCATGAAGATTCAAGAGCCACCATCCCCTGCTTATTTTCAGTGCAACATGGAGGGAGCCTGTAGCTCCTATACATTTCACTATTAACTGTTTCAATTACCCACCAAGAAAATGATTGTGGACTTTGGAACAGAGTCCTTCTTAGGGGTACGTGCTGAAAAAGCTCAGTCTTCTCTTTCTTTTTTTCCTCAGTCACGCATTCAGTCCTTCAATTTCTAGGAGCCATATTGATGTCAATTCATTCACTTCCAAGAAATTATGGCTATTCAGTGAGCTGAGATTGGCCCTTTAAGCCACCTGATTAGGTAATGGACTCATAAGCAGGAGATTTCTATTCTGTCACTCACCAGTAACAGTGGGTCAATTGCTGTATACCTGCATTAGCCCTTCATTGAAGGGAAACTTCTGTTTGGGGAAGAAAAAAGTTTTGCGTGAATGATGTTGATGGCATCACACAGCCTGCATGTGTTGGAAATGTGGAATAAAAGCTGAGCCCCAGGCTGAGAGTCTGCCCAGCACTGATGATGTGGGTGTCAACCTATAGTGCAACAGGGAGTTAAATTGCTCATAGACTAGACTAGGAGCCAAAGTTGCACCCCTGTCTGTTATGGAGCCCAGGGTGTAACTGCAGCCATGAACATGGTACTGCCTGCCTCTTCCAGCTGAGCGAGGTGCAAATCTCAAGATTAAAGACAGTAAACAAATTGCTATTTCAGACCCATTCTGAAGCATCACTTCATGATGACTCTACAGTTTATCCACAGGTGAGAGAGGAAGGGACAAATGGTTTCTCATAGAAAATATCTACTGGTTTTAGTGGAGTGTTCTAGTGGTTGCATCATGGGTAGCTAAAGCTCAAGGAATCTCTCAGAAAAAAATAAATCTTTCTATAGTTCAGGGAATTGCATTACATAATGCTGAGAATTTGCAATTCAAACACTGGATGCAGTCATCTTCTGCTAGGCCTTATTGCAGAAAAACCTGAATGATTTCTCATCAACATAAGATGTATATCACAAGGAAAGTGAGTCAGTGAAAAAACATTAGGGAAGATCATTTACTATTAATTCATTCAGGGAACAAAAATTAAAATGATGGCTAATTTATTCTATGCATGGATAAAATCTGAGCCCCACTGGTAGTGCAGAGGATTTTATCATTGACTTGAAAAGGTGTGGAATGCCAAGAGTTTAAATATACATTCAAGCTAGTTTAAGCAAATAAAGCATTTATTTATCATTCATATTCACAGAATAAGCTTGCCAGTTAGCTCCCTGAAATATTTGTTGCTATTACACTTATGCATAATTTATTGCTAAATTTGTTTACATGTGCTGTGTTTGGAAATGAAGCAGAATGAGAGCAAAGAACATTATAGTTTGCCCATTATAGAAAAGAATAGTGTGACGAGGCTTTTTTATTCTTGCTGTGTTAAAAGTCTGAAGTGCCTTTACAGACTTACATAATAAATATAATGTTCATCAATCCTTCTAGCTAAATATTGATCATTATCTCCCACATTAAGAACCAGTCTGTACCCATTTACTCCACAGGAAGGAGTCTGTGGGTGGGTGGAGTAGTTTCTAAAAAGTTTGTACCTTTTCTTTCCCACAAACTGCCTTTTTTGTGCTTATAGACTGAGATACCAGAGGAACAGAAATTCCTCTCAGATGCTTTCTTCTTAAAGACTGCTGGATTGTGAGACATTCCCAAGGAGGTGGAGTAGACATGCTCATGCCGTGAAGGCTTCAGGTGTCCCTGAGGTCAGCAGAGAGGGTAGCTGTTGAACAGAACACCAGAGGAGCCTGAGGCACTCATGGGGATCCCTGTAGTCTCTGTCTCAGCCTAGCTCCAGGTAGCTCCATCCTAGCAAACATCAGGTCCTCAGCTATGGTGCCATTAGCACATCTCTGGCAGCATTAGCAAGCAAAGAACCTTGCAGCAGCAGGGAATCACTCCCTGCAGCTCCCAGTTCTGTAGCATAATGTGGTTCTATCAGCTCAGCCAGCCATCTCAATGAAAAAGGGTCCAACAGGGAAACTGCATTTTTGGCTCCAAAACTCCCTGAGAAAATGAGATGTTTCTATTAAAAACTCCTTTCATGCCTATCTGTAGGTATTGTAACCAAATAATATCAAAGTCTACTGAGTTATTCAGCTCTGCAGTAGAAATGGGAGAGAAATTCTTAGAGAAGCATCTTAGCTTTTTCTGTAAACTAAGCATGGAAGAAAATCAGTGCCTCTGTCATGTAGTGATTACATACAAACTTGTGCACCACAGAAGGCACAGATGGGCTCAGAGAATTCATGGAAAATTTTGTCTTTCACTGAGGTCAGCAAGTATATCTTCCAGGCAGTGGAAATCAACTTGAAAAGAGACAGATTTCTAGAAACACAATTTCCCCTTCAACAACTACAGACTAGCACACATTGCCTTTTACATAGATGAGCTTAAAGAAATAAGCACCAGGATGGGAGCTGGGAGATCCTGGCAGAATCCTGACTCTGCCACTGATGGCCAAAACACACAATTTTTCCCATCTGTTTTCCCATCAGTGAAGTGAAGGCCGTACTTCCCTCTGAAGAGTGCTGTACTGTTTAATTAGGTAACGTCAGGATAGTGTTTTGACCATATAAACACCATATAAATGCTAAATGTCTAATTCATCATGCCCTGCGCTGCAGTGATGAGGCAATAGGGTATCCCTTTGATTTCACACGAAGGCATCCAGCCCAAACTTCTGTACTGACAACCCTGGATGAGTATACAGACCCAGTTACTCAATCCCTGAATACATGCCATTTATCTGGCATGTTGATCCTCCTGCCCATCTGTCCACATGGCCCCATGCCCTCCTGAAGCATCCTGTGTCCGTGTTAGGAGCTCACAAGTGCCAACAGGAGGTAGAAGTGTGTGTGCACAGACAGAAGTGTTTTTCCTTTGAGAAGATCACTGCATAAGGTGACACAGCCTTTGCATGGTGTATTGGTTGTAATGGGCAGCCTTTCTGTCACACGTCAATGGCAGTTTCTGGCAGAAATATGCTCACATGGTTGTGTCTTCTCTACAAATTAGGAGTCGTAACAACTGGTATGCAAAGACTCTTTTTTATTAGTCACAAAATCTGCACTGTTAGGGCCCACTTTATAATTTAGCTGATCTCATTTCTATTTTAGCACAGAGCCAGGACAGCCTTTTCAATTGTGTTATTGTGGTACTGCCCATGAACAGCAACTGCTGCCTAAAACGGAGAGATTAGGGCATCAGCTGAACCAACTCAGAGCTTCTTTGACTGAATGGACTTCAAGGATTATCAGACAAAATTAAATGCACCAAGCTTCAGAATCATAGTGCGATGTTGTTTCAGCACAAGAACATAATCCACACAGGCACAACGTGGATTTCCATTTTCCTCCATCATTCAGATGACATCGTGGTCTTGAGGTTGCTGCTGCCCTTGAGCTTTACAGGCAGTCTGTGCCACAAACAGCAAAGACAGTCCCTGGATCAATGCCTAGAGGTAAGTCAGCCAAGGGCCATTGTCATGGTAATGGTAGAGTTGAAGAAAAATGTAGATGAAATAAACCCAGACATTGAGCCAAATAGTTGCTTTCTCTGCAGTTCTTAATCCAGATCTGACTCCAGTGAGTAGAGGTGCCAGCGTGCACAGTTGGGTGTTTCTGGCCTGGCTCTTGTTTGTTTTCATGTTCCTCCATTCCCTGGCTCCAAGCAAGGCCAAAAGAAGGGTGCCCAGAAGCTGGGAGGGGAGATAGCTGGTCAGACCATCCAGGTCAGGCAAAGGAAGCAAGCGCTGGGGATCAGCAGAATCCATCAAAGGTGCTTTGTGGGATTTTTTTCCCTGACCAAAATACTGGAATGTTAAAACTGGAAAAATGTTCATAGTTCCTATATTGCTAAAAAAAAACAACGTGGCCATCAGCATGAGATGTAATTGCCACCCTCGATCTTTAGCAATTGTTTTTTGAGTTTGGAGAATCCAGGATGGTGTGATTCATGCAAATTATTTTTTTTTTCCAGAAAGGGAGCACTTTTACATCTAGTGTTTTTGTCAAGAAAAGCTGGAAAATCTGACCAAAAATATTACAACAAGTAGTAGGAAACAAACATGACAGCTGTGATTTTAGGAACAGCTTCCAACCATTCAAGAGACACATATGACTCCAGCAGCCAGAGTACTATGCACCATCAGCCTGTGTCAGTGAAGAAAGAAAACACTGCAAAGATCCCAAGCATTGCTGAGGTCTCATGAACTTGCTGTTTTCATGTGTCTGGGCCTAAAAGAGAGTGAAATGAGGCATAATAATCTTTTTGTAGCCTGAAACTCATATATTCTAATCCTCTACTGAGAAAAGCAATAAAATGTAGGCCAGTGGTTTAAAATATATAAACCAGTGTTTCACTGGTGCAAAATCATTATAGTGTCTGTACATAAACTCTTGCACCAGTCTAAGCTGTTTAATTGGTAAAATATATACCATACAACATGAACTTTAGCACTTAAATTTAGTAGTGGCTCAGATTAATCTCAGGTGATATTAATCACTAATTAATACTTTTGGGGAGTTTTGTTCATGCAGAAAGAAATGCTACTCTAATTACCACTTGTTTGATAATGTGCCTTTATCTTTATTTTAATGGAGCTGCCAGTTTATTTAGATGCAAACATCTAAGGAATTTTACATCCCCAAGAGCAACTGCTCCCTTAAATACTTTCAGTGATACAGTTACTTTAAAGCAATAAGCATTGCAAGAAGAACTAGCATGAAATTACATTATGTCTCCAGAGCTTTGTAGTTATATAAGAACTCCTGGCATATTCTGTTAATTAATGGAATATGTTTACTGTGGGTTTTTGAAGTTATTAATTATTTTTATTAGTTTAAAATTCTTCAGCTGCCATGTCTGTATATTAATTCTATTATTAATTCAATGCAGAGGTGTATGGTATTTTATGCATTCCTATTCTAACCAAGGGATGGCAAAAATATAAGAGGAAGGAGACTCATTCAGTCAGATGTCACCCTATACTCCAACACTGCAGGTGTATCTGTATTTTTTATATATATGTGTATGTATATATTAGCAGTACCCAAAAACCATGAGAACAAATTAACATTTTGTGCCACAGATTTGCTACAGTAAATCTAGCAATTTTCCAGTGTAGGTTTATTTTTAACATACTAATATTTCTAACCCACATTAATTTATAAATGTCCTTATAATGTAGAACATAGTACTAATTAGAACTTTTCAAATTAAAAAAAAAAAAAATCTCTACTTTTACTTTTTGAAACTGGACTGAGGAAGCATAATTCACAGTTAGAAAAGGTTTCTTTTTGTGTTTAAAGGATTAGGAGACAGCACTTTCTTTTACTTTCCATAATTTCTATTTCCATGATTTCTGACAAAGACTTAATTGATGAATCTTTCTATCCGCCTACAAAATTAATAATCGATGTATAAAAATTATTAATATAGAAGACCTATAGTATATAGTAATTTTATCCTTCCCTTTCTCAGTGTGGTCAGATCAAGTGCAAAAATACTTTCCTTCAGAAAGGTGTCTGAAAATTAATTCATTAACATTCATTAGGAACTTGTAATGAAAAGAGAAAATGTTGTACAAAGAATTGCTATTTTCTTTCTTTACATTCCTCAGACTAAATTGGATTAATCAGATTGGAAAGGCTAATAAAATATTAGAGTTTATTCTTATCTCTTTGCTTCCTCCCATCGGTTTTAAATGAGTACACTGAAATGCTACTTTGCTGTTGCAACAGCAATATCTGAGGCACTCAGAGCTACCTTCTCATTTTGAGGCAGAAAATGCTAATAGAAAGTTCTTATTTTGTTACTGATCTCCGCTGATGGGCAGCAAAAGGGAGGGAGTGACTGAATCAGAGATATTTCTTCTATTTTTTTTTTTCTTTTCCCATTTTTTTCTGTGACACAATGGCTGTAATAAGTATTTGGAGGGTTTGTTCATAAAAAGTTAAGTTGAAATAATGTGACAATTATAGTAACAACACTTAATGGTTTTGTTTATAAAAAAATGACAATAGTCATGGAGATGTTGCTTTGCAAGCTTTTGCAGCAGCTTTTGCAGCTCATGGAGCTGGAGGCTTTTGCAGTGTGAAGCCTCATTAGTAGGACGGGAAATAGGTGAAGGAGTTTTGGTAATGTAATGGAAAGCCTTGTAAACATCTATAGAGCATGCGCAGGACACCGAGGTCAAACACTGAGGAAGATGTCTTACTTTCTCCTCAAGTCCCCTGAAGACCACCACCAGAAA
>VWZY01006511.1:14967-41745 GCA_013399075.1 Chloroceryle aenea
TTTTTTTTTTTTTTTTTTTTTTTTCCTGCTTTAATCTTATTAAACTGAATTAAAGTCTTCAAGCAGCAATAAATACAGTCACAGACATAGCGAATTAAGTATAAAAAAGGCAGCAGAACTACTTCTGTGACTCAATGCATTCTAAGAAAGAGCATACTCAGTAGAGCAATAAATTGGAAATTAGGTAGTAGCTTGATTGTAACATCTAAACAGTAGACTGGGTGGACAACTACAAGGGGATGAAGTGTCTCAAGAGTCAGGTTCTATCATATAGAAGCTCTCATACTATTTTCAAATCTTTTACACTTGTGGATAGGTCTCCTAAGCCTATTCTTTAAAAAAAAATGAAAGAAAGAATCAAGGAAAAAGGGGAGCTGAGTCAGAACTACATACTGCTAAGCTGCAATAGTTAAGTGAAAGGATACAATAAGCTAGGACAAACAGAGAAAGGCACGGGAAGAACTAAGAAAAGCAATGCAAATTACCAGGGAGAGGCAGACAATGTTAACCAACTGTTTTTGACAGGAAGGGCAATTTTCAATTGCTAATGTCTTGCTTGATTTCCATTATTATGTGTAGATTTTTATTCCTGTGAGAAATATAAGCTGTTGTGGTATTTTACAACATTCTGAGGTTGTAAATGAGTTCATATTACTTTCCCTTGATTTGACTTCACAGACAGAGATCTGCTTATACTTCCACTCTAATTTGCCATGGTCTGACAATAAAAAAATTGAAAACAGCTATTCTGATACAAAATATCCCTGTCTAAATCAAAGACATCTGGGAACTTGTATGAAGTTTTCACAGTTTAATAGCATAACTAGTATTTAGACTAATCTTTCCCCCTAAATTCTTATGTTCTGTTATCTCTGGTTCTTCAAAATTAAAAGCATGGCTGCATTTGGTAAATGTGTGATCATTACTGAGTTTTCCTTTACTCTATCTAACAGATAAATCTAAGTCTTATAAGAGCACAGTGTTCTTCAAGCTCGTAATTTCAACATCATGTATTGCATTTCCAAGAGATGCTATTGTACTGTACTCAAAATTCTGTTGTTTTTTAAAAAAGCAACATCTTTTCCATATTGCATATAACCTAGAGCAACATTTTTGATAGATTGAACGATGTTAAGGAACCTTCATACTGTTATACTTTAAAAACAAATAAATAATTTTTGTGTTTTAAATATATTAAAATTTGCCTTCTCATTCATGCTATTTTTTTTTCACTGTGTTTACAGCCCCAAAATGTTTAATTTCAGTCTCTCTCAGTTCAAACTTATGTTCATTAACATACATTCATTTGAAACTCTACAGCTCTATGGACAATTGACATAGCAGGAAGCTGCTATATTTTACTTATTTCCTAGCAGATTAGTTATTTGCCTCTTTTTTTTTTTTTTTTTTTTTTCCTTTCCTGGATAATCCTCTAGTCCACAGTAATAGAATCTGCTGATTTCATGTATTTGCAAGATTACCAAGAATACTAAGAAAGAAAGAAAACAGAACAGTAAAATGTGTTCAAGTGAGGTTCTCAATATCAAACTCTCAATGCAGTTTTGGAAGATCCATAGCTTGGCTTCTATTGCATAATTTGCTGGTGGTAGGCAGACAAAAAGTGTTGCTGTTATTGGAGGTGTAAAAAATACATATATATACATTCTTATTAAAATTCACCTTTCACGTTTGAAGCTTTAAGAAAACATAACTAGATATTTATAACCGTAACATTTTTTGAGAAGATGAAATTAGACTGAAAATAGTACAAGATTTTGGCCATATTTGTTAGTGTTCTCTCTAAACAGTTTTATACTTAGACCTAAGGCAGGCAGTGCTGGTTTTGAATAGAATCAAATAGTACTAAACTGCTAAAAAGAAATCATGAGAAAGTTCATCTAATGGGGCATTTGACTTCCTTGCTCTGTCTTGAAAAGATGAATGTTTTACAGACAGTCATCAAGAGAACTGCTTCTCACTGTGGCCAGGCAAGTGTTCCTCAGCTTCCTGCTCTATGCTGAATAGAGAGGATTCTATGCTATTGGCATGTTCTTGAGAATCCTCTGTTGCTCTGCATCACAGTGCCAAAGTCCCCACAAGCATCTAGAAGAAAAGTTTGTGTGGGAATTCAACTACTTGGATAAACTTTTCCTACCATCCGAAGGCATATGCCTTGGCACTACAGCTGCCTTTGGATTTCCTCAGGGGACTTTAATATCCATTTCTACAGAAAGCTGAACCTATAGCTGCCTTTAGATGAATGTTTTTCATGATTCACATCTTCAAAGAATTCCCCAGGCCATTTCTTCCTTTCTAGATGGGAAACCAATGAGTTGGAAATTATGTGAGCACACCTAATTTTAAAACATTTCAACCTTGTGCTTTTTATTGCTCCAGTAATAATTTGAAGAAATTCATCATCCTCTCTCGAATCGAGATTTCTGGGCACACTTCACAATCAAACTGCTCTAATCCTTCAAGCTGACCTTTCGAGGAATGTATTAAAGTTGATTGCATTTTGTGTCGCATCAAGCAAATTAATTCAGTCAAGATAAGAACCTCTTTTGATCTTTTTTCATTGCATCTATGGACCCAGATCTGAAGCTTGTTGTGTGGGGAGGTTCAAGGCTGAACAATACACTTGCTAAGATATCCACTCCTTGTCACACAAATCTTTCCTAATCGCATTTTGTTATTTCTCCCAGTTCACCCAGAAAGGCAGGCTGTGCTAAGGTTGTACAGTGCATTAGTTGACCAACAGGGAAGTCTGAGAGGTGGCAGCATGTAATGCTTGAACTATTTAGACAAAAAAAAAATATTTGTAGTTCAGATTTTTTTTCCCCTGAAAACAAGTTTTGTGCCGTGTCTTGATGAGCTAACACTACATGACAAAATGTTACTTTGTCAGATGCATCCAAGCATCTCTCTTTTTGCATTTTTTCCCCATAATTGCATCAAAGTTCAAAACCAAAAATAAAATGGGTAGCAATAAGCACTACTAAGGGATGAAGAAAATCCCTTGGCTTGAGAGGGAATGAAAGTGCCCAAAGATGTGGAAAACATCTTAAATAAAAGAACATGAGGACATTGAGACTGGTCTTTCAATGGAGTCAAGTTTTACAGTATGGCAGAACTATGTGATGGCTTTAATATGCTATTCATTTAACTTTTAACTAAGTTATAATAACTGCATATTCTTAATTATGTAAACACAAGCATTATAGTAATGTGTTCATCACAATTAGTTATCAGTTTTAATTGATCCATAATTTGGATATATCTGTTTCAATAACTTAAAACACCAGGTCTTAAGGCCTTAACAACACATTAACCTGGCAGGTGCAACTGGTAAATATTGCATAGATACAGGAGATGTGCAAAGAAATTGCCAAATGAGAATTCTTTAAGGCAGACAGTGCAGTAAATGCCATAGCTTTCAAGAGAAGCTTTCACGGACTTTCACATTCCTATGAAAGGCAATATAAAATCATATGAGATTCTTTATTGTATGAAAATACTTAACAATTGAGAAGGATCAGCTGTCTTCCAGGAAGACTGAGGACCAGAAAGATTTCCCAGAGAATGAGCCTACCAAAATAGTTCATGTGTGACAATATAAACAAGCATGTATACACATATATGTAGGGATTTATTTTCTCTCTGTTTATCTTAGAAGTTTTCTATAAACATGATTTATTTTACATGGTTTTGTGCATATCACTAAAGATTAAGTTGAAAGATGACATCTTTCTTCTTTTTTCTTTAGATTAATTTTTATCTCAGGGAAAGAGGTTCCCAACAGTTTTATTTTGGTTAGTAGATCTTGCTTAACATTTATAGTTATGATGTACTATTTTGATAGTTCAGACAACCAGTTATGGCAGTAGAAAACCAACACTGTCCAAAGATTTTATTTTCTTCATCTTCATATTGTCAAACCAGAGCACTCATTCTTATTCCTTTTAGATGAAAACGTGTATAATCACTTTAAGATCATTAAATCTTAATAATTACTACTGATCTGAATCAGATGCCATGTTTAACTGCAGGTTCTGAGTGAAATCAGTGTGATTTGTATCGTTACTTCTAGTTATTCCTTTTCTGCACCACTAATGATAAACGGGATCAGAAATAAAAGGAACTGAGCAGCTTGTCACAAACACCCATTTGTGGAAAATTCTGGGAAGTTGAGGAAAAAGCTCATTAGAAAACAACAACAACAAAAAAAGTGAATGGTAAAATACTGATAAACTCAAATTTTAGACACAGAAGATTTCTTTGTAAAATAAATTACATTGAACTCCACCATTCACTCATTGCATCCCTCCTCTTCTGCTTAACTTCTTTAGACAGAGTTGTTCCCTTGGAAGTAGAACTGCCTGAAGCACTCCCATCATCAGCTTTACTGGTTCTGAATGTCAGACCCCGAAAAGCAAAGGTCCATCCTTAGATCACTTATGAATCCATTTCTCTTAGTACAGCAGTGCAACAGCATTCTTAAGTTACCAGTTTAAATCAGTTCATCTGGTTGCATATCACGTTTTTACACCAAAAAATGATTTATTGTTATCCATACGTCGAAGACTCATAGGCCAAAAAAAAAACCAAACCCAAAAAACCCCTTGTGTTACTGTTGATCTTTAGTATTTGAAGAACTGGATGGTCACACATCAGACTGCTGCTAAAAGAAAATGTTGTAATACTTAATAAGTCTCTAATGGCTACTCAAAAATCCAGTATGTTTGCAGTTCATTCTTCTCAGTGCACCTGAAAGACATAAATATTCCAAAAGATTAACATAGACACTGCTTCCTGAAATGCCAAGTACTAGCATATCAGGCAGTTTAATTTTTACTGCAAAGTCTTATTGTTTAATAGCTTAAACAATTCTGCTAAATGGGGTACTACAAACACTGGAAGGAGAAAAAAAAATTTAGGAGAGGTAACCTTGGCAAATGAAATAACTCTTCAGCAACTTCAAATATTTGCCAACATTAGACTATTCCAGTTCAAACTGCATAGTAAAAAAAAAATGACCAAAAGTTCATGATACTATAGAATAGCCTTTTAGTGTTTAATGTGATACAACTCCTTCTATCACAAACCATGCGATTCTATCTTTCAACATTTTTCATTTAGACTGGAAAAATTTCATCTCCTGTGTGTACCTCTTGATATGATTTCATTTAAGATCTATTCTTAACATGTTTTCAGCACTCATATATGTCTTCATGGCAGTGAAAAGGTGGGAAGAATATTTGATGAGACTAGCTTTACATACCATTGTGGTTTGTTCTTCAAGGAATTTAAGAGAAATTTTTGTGCTTCAATGGGAAAGCACAAATCTTACTTTCTTCTAAGCAGAAGGAGAATGTTCTTCTCTTTCCAGATACTTCTTCCACACACCTCCAAGAATCTGGGTAAGGAGTCACCTCCTAGGGAGCAGAACTTTGTGGCAGTTTCAGGATTTTCTTTCTCCAGAAATTCGTGTGAAAGAAAGGTACCAGAAAATGTTGCCTTACTGGATAGCTTATCCTTTTATAATTAAGGACTGTATTGACTCTGTTCCAAGTACACAAATCTTTTTATATTTCATTGCAAACTGGAAATTCAATTTTAAAGTTATCTCTGACCCTTGCTGCTGAATATTATGGAGCCAAAGATATTTAGAACATTTGTAAAAGCCAATTTATTCCCATAAATCTCGTCACAGTATTGTAGTACACTGACACAGGAACAAGAAGGGCAAACTTTAGACCTGTATGTTACTTGTGTCACAAAGAAACCTCTAGTGACTGATGATTATGGGTGGATAACGAGTATATTGTACTTTCATGAATTTTGTATATCTGTACAATTCAAGCTTCAGCTACTTTATAATCTAGTTACTTTACCATCCAGCTTGTTGTCCTTCCCCATCTAAGACTAAAGAGATGACTCTATTGGAGTCACAAAAGTACAAATCTATATGGTTTCCCTTACACATATGTTCAAAGGTGAACAGAGGCATTCAGAGAAGAGAATTCTTGAGAAATGTGTCCAAAGCAGGGGTGTGGACAGGATGGGAGAATTTATTGGGCTTTATAGACACAATTAGGTAAGAAGGACAATAGAATGATTAATTCTGTCAATTTAGTTATGTACATGAAAGCTTGAGTCTATAGAGGAGAGCATGCTTAGAACAGATGGAGAAAGCTGGATTGAAGATTCTGATATCCTATGGTTGCCTAAAGATATCATGAAGTAAATTGTCCTGGACATACATTACAGTCCGAAAAAAAGTTCTAGGGGGATAATATTAGGGCCCCTCTTAGGAAGGTAGGCTTACATAATGTAATCAACCTGTGATTGTAATATTGATGAGCTACTCTCCAGCACATACTTTACTAATGTATATTTCCAATTATTCATGCTCAGAAATATACATGCTCAGAAATATACTTTAGTAAAGTGTGTCCTGAAATGAACAATTGGATTAGAAGTGCATCTGAAAAATATACACTACAAAGAATGAGGTCATTAATTTATTTTTAAATGGTAGATGTTCTGCAATATTGCAGCCTTACTTTTCACAAAAGCCTCCTGCCTTACACTGTGGAATTTGAATCATTCTTTGCCTAATGGAGGGAAAATTCAAACTGTAACCATTCAGTAGTGGTAATTCATGACCAAAAGTGATCTGGCATGGCTGCAAGGAGGTGTGACAGCAGAACAGGTTAAACTGTCTGGAAGCCATGATGAAGTGCATAGAATTCCCTGAAAGAAGAGTGGAGTTTGCTGGTGAGACGAGAAATGACAGTTTTCTTGTAACAATCAATCATGAGATGTGAATGCTCAGGATCACCTTTGGTCAACAAAGATTGTGTTAGGCGTTGAACCCAATGATGGGCTGACATGCCTGATGCCAATGCTGATGTGATTGCTACTGGTGAAACTACTGGAGAATTGTCTCATGCCACATCTTATAATTTAGCTTATGGTGGTAGGACTCTGTCCAATACATTGTATTTAGGCATAAAAATTCCCTGACACATGGATATAGTGAATACGAGGTGCTTTTGTTTCTGAGGAGGCTGTGCTCCGTTGGGAATCATTTGCCTGAACTTGCCAATATCTACGGGAGCTGAAGCTGTGCAGTTTCACACTGCTATATGTCTGCTTCACAGTGATCAGACAAGGATAGGTCCACCGGGGTACGAGCTGCAGAAAATGCAGGAGAAAGCAACAAAAGCTATCTGAAAAACTCAACTGCAACAATAAGTATTTTTTCCTGCTAAAGACCGAAAATAAATGTGGAAATGGCTTTCTTTTTCACTAGGGGCAAGACAAATAGAAATGGAAGTAAATTACAACCAAAGATACCAGGAGAATAATGTTGTGACAGAAAGTCTAGTGCAGAACTGAAATGTGTTGTCTGAGGAGGTGTTGTAAAACCTCTGCTAATGGAAACTCTTTAACCAATTTTAAAGCATCTGTCAGGAAGGGTTCTGGACTATCTGACTCCACATTCATCTGCTCTCAGCAGTCCATATAGTACCAATTTATATTTATAAACTAAGTAGAGAGTAAGCATCCTCAGCTAAAAGTCAGACTTGAGAAAATTGAGAAGACCCTTACTGGTCCAGATTGGGGTGGGAGCAAAGAAATTGAGAATTATAATGCCCCAGAAACAACATGAGATAAGAAATCAACAACAAGATCAGAGTTGCATATTTCTAGGTTTAAAGGGTAATTTAATTGATATGAAAATAAATTCCACTGAATAAACTAAAATTGTAAATAGAATTTACAAACTGGTGTAGAACAGTGGGTTTTTAAATGACTTTTAAGAATAATGTAACAAGCACTAAACGGAAATGAAAGAACAAAAGAATGCTCATGGCATAAATCTTATTCTTTATATTATTGCAGTAACTCAGCATACTTTGCTACACTCTTTGGACACAGTTCACAAAACTACATTAGAAGAACAGGTGAAACAGACTAGGACTTTAATTTACATAATGCTTAACATTCAGAAATCTCTTCCAATCAGTCAATCACTTAAAACTTCTTGCATTGTGAAATAACTTCGTATAAAATAAGGAGTCTTGGTTGTCAAGTACTGGCTAAGTATAATTAAATTTAAAAAAATAATGAAATTATATTATCATATTAAATTAAATATGACACTTTTTTCTTTCCAAAATTGTCATTTTTCATTCTTTAAAATTTTCTCATGTGTGCTGGCGGATCACTGTTATTTTTAACTTAGTCTTTGTTTAGCAGATTTAGCAGTGGGAAGAATATTTACTGTTAGAAGGTGAAAACTACTAAGATGTTCCTTAACTGTCTACTTAAGATTTTGTTTCTTAATGACATATTATGGAGCGCTGGTACAAAAGCTCTACCACTGCCAGTCTCAGTCCCAGTAAAGGCAGGATTTATTACAGAAAAGAGTCTGCTTTCCATTCTGTTACTATACGCTGCCAGAATGGCATCTTAGAGCTCAAATGCCAATGCATCAATAACCACAATTTGGAAGCCAGATGGTTTCATGCTGGGAATAGGACCAGCTCTTGCATGACTTCAGGCTCTATTTTTGCCTCTGTCTAATTCCACAATGACTCTAGTTTAGGGTGTCCAAATTATTTGCCCACATTATCTAGATGTTTATGACTCTTGCATCTATTGACTCTTTGAAGAAGGATATAAGTTTGCTTGAAGTATACTCCTTTTCAATAGAATAGTAGAACGTATCTCTGCAGTCATTTTCATTAGAAATTCATATTACTTGCTTTTTCTGTAGGACTTTTCTCTACCATAAAAGGCTATTTTTGTTGATAAACTGTATTTTAAATACACTGTCACATAACCATGTAAAATAGGCAAATACTTGCAAGAACAGAACATTATGAATGCCTCAGGTACTAAATTAAAGTTTTTTGTCTCAGAAGGTTGTATCAGAACAATATTTAGTGGATTAAAATAATTTCTTTTTCTGCTCTGTTGCACACAACCTTTTAAAGTACATGTAGCACAGATATAGATTTCTATACGAATTGCAAATGACCTTTTAAGATTTTAAGCTGTAGCTTATTGGTTGTACACCTGCTTTAACATCTTTGCAAAGTTTATTACTTTTGAACATGTTTCATCCATTTTACCTATTTGGTATTCTTTTAAAGTAACAGACCTACAAATCCGGGTATTTTAGAATGTTTGGGTTTTTTTCCTGTTTTAGGAAAAAGCTTATTAGGAAAAAAAAAGAAAGGATTATTGATTCTTTCCCTATTGAATTCTGAATTTTTCAGTCAAAAATAAATGTTGTTAAAATAAATGGTACAAGACACTGAATTTAGCTAGTACCTTTAGTAAGAGTTTTGTTTAGTGAAAAATGTTACATCCCTCTTTCCAAACACACTAAAGCCAAAGAAGTAAAACAATGTAAACCTTAAGGGTTAAAACTGCTTTCATACAAACACTGCTCATGCAGAACTGTCTGTCTGTATTGGTTTTTGTTATTTTAATCAGAGTTGTGCATTTAAATATTTTAAAAACATTTTTATTTTTAAAATTTAAGTGACTATGCTTTAACTATGCTAAAACTGCATAAACCACACAGCCTAACTCTGTCAACTATTTATCTACATTTTTCTGCTGTATATTACTAGATAAGAAACTCAGAACAAAAGCTATTGCTTAACTATGTCAAAAGTTATGGTGGACTCCATAAAAAAGGACAAGACAGATCAATACCTTTGTGCTGCTGCACAAGTGGGAAAAAAACTGAAACTTGAATTACAAGTTTCAAGTTCCTTTCAGCCATCTAACAGTGAGAGGCTACTCATTGTTAGCACAGGTTTGGAACAGTACAAATGTGTGCATTTTTAATGAGAACACATCTCAAAGTAGATATTCCATTTTTCTTTAGACTTTTCCTGAAATAGAAAACTTCCATTAGTGCACTTAAGCTTCCTTCCAAAGGATTTCTGAAAAAAATTATGAGGATAAGAATGGAGAACAACTGATTGCAGCAAACCATTAGTGGTTACATAGAGGATACACAATCTTAGCTGTCAAACCCTCAGTGAAGATAGCATTCTAGAAAGATTTGCTCATTGCTCCAGAATAGTGGCACTGCTAAGTTAATGACCCTATGCTCTCACTCTCTTTTATGGGCATGAGGCAAGGGGACATATGTTTAGATTTTCATATAAATAAAAACTTTCAATACCATGAATGGTATTGAAATGAATAGGGGAAGCACACTGAGGAAAAAAATACAAAGAAGAAGAAAAATTTGCTTCCTTTACCGGTGCTGGAAATTATTGTTATCAGCTGTAGCAAGAAGCAATCATGGATCTTGTACAGCACTGTGAATAATCTGAATACCGATGATTTTTTTGTTGAAGGAAATCCCGCAATGTATGGGTAAGCCTATTTCAACCCTGCAAACATTCAGGAATAACTTCTTATGATTTAATTAACTTATCTCCCATCACTGCTTAGTAAATGATATGACAGTCACATCATAGCTCTTCAGTTTAGATTGTATGAAACACCAGATTGTTGTCAGAAAGACATAAAAAAAAGATGTGCGTGGAATAAAAAAAAATAAAAAATCACTCATTCAATGAGTAGAATCATAGAATCATAGAGCTGGCCTACACTATGTAGTAGAAAAGACAAATGATAAATTGAGTTCAAATTTCTGTATCTGTAGTCCATTGCATAATCATTTTTTCCTGCCAAATATAAAACTATTAGAATTCAAACCATCACCAGTGCAAATAAAGATGTGACCTGTAATCATCTTACAGAAAGCAAGAAGAATGCTAAGGTGGTAATATTCTAGCTTTTTGCCAACAAAGTATCATATTCTATTTAAATTGACTACATTAGAAGCCTGAATACCAAGTAGCTCACTAAAATAAGACTTTTCCATCAGCATTTTACATTTCCAAAAGACAAAGTTAATGCCATTATGATAATTCAGTCTATTAACATATTTAAGTAAAGAGTGCGTTCACCAGCTACTTTAGTAATTGTGTCAAATTGCATAATATTGTTCAAAAAGATGAAAAATCAGACAAGGTATTTCCGATCTTTATGTTCCATAAATAGGGTCATGGCATAAGACACTGCATGACCTATAAGCAAAGGATATAATGATTCCAACAAATCTGACCATGTGATGAATAATTATTGTTAGTAGGGTTTATGAGGGCTTCCCTTCCTCCCCTTTTCCTGATACATAATCAAAGCTGTTATCCTTCAATACTGCAAAAGAACAAAAAGCAAACCAAAAAAATAAAACAAAATCTACTCCACATTTTACCATATTTTGTGCTTACTTAGCAGAATTCTCTTCCAATGTTTGGACTATCTTTGAAGAATATTTATTTAAACTCACCGGTGCTTAAGGAATTCTTTCTTTTCTATGGCATTGGATTGAAATTCCATAGCTTCTACCATGATTGTCACAGAATATTCATTTTCATTTGCTTTATATTCTGAGACAACTGTCCATTATAAGATATTTGTTTTTACTTGAATCTCTTAAGTCAGAGTGTTATGTCTTAGATATTTTAGTGTGTTTCCCCTGTGTTTACTTATTAGATGTCTTTTCTTTCTTTCTTGGCCTGCCTATGGCATTCAGTTTTAATTTCCATGTAAAATGTGTGTTGTCTATAATATGATTTGCTATATTTCAGAACAATAACAAACCTCTAAGGAATAAATGAAATTGATTTTAAGGCCATAGAAATTGGAGACAGACAAGGGTTTTTATGTTGCTTGTTGAATTCCCACATTTTTATAGGTCTAATGAATTTTTGAGAGTATTAAAAAAATCACCCAGTGTGCCCTTTCTCAGAAAGTCAAGTGGACATTTATCACTTATCAGGTGTACACATCATACCTGCTCATCATATCTGTGTTTGTTAAAACTTAAACTCTCAAAGCTATTTTTCAGATGTATATGAGGTGATTCTGTAAGTTGTTTTAGTAAATCTTTCTTCTAGGTTTTGGTTGAAGAACAGAGGTCCCTGATAACTTGTGTGTGTAACATAGCTAAGAGACGTCACACTTAAAGTAAACATAACTCTTTTTTTTCAATGGGAGCACTTTCTTCACTCCTTCTATATTTATTATCTTCTTAAGATATATTTCTGTCATATATGCCACCTGCCACTTGGAGCAACCTTTGCCATGTTCCAAATATTATTATTGTTCTTATTTTCTGGACACTAGGTGAAAAACCTCTAAATCCTTAATTTATCTTAGTAAATTTTCTAATTTATAGGTACAGGAGGTGTTCTTGGGAGTAGTTAACAGCCATCAGGTAAGGTAGTCAACCATGTTTTTCCATTCTAGAAATGGGTATGCTTTGTCCAAATATAATAGCATATAAAATTTAAAATATGCCAAGAAGAAAAGCAGGGCAGGGGAAGAAGAATGTATAGTACATTAAACAGGAAGCTAAAGACTTAATTTCTCATAGGCCAATGGCCTGGTAGTAATCCTTTATAAGTGGCTAAAGACAAACATTGTATTTCTTTATGGTAGTTTGTTTACATAAAGAGAGCTTAAATTTATGCAAGACTCATTATACCAAGGACATGAAAATTAATTTTTAATTTAAATCTGGTAACGTCATTACCAATGTGAAGAAGAAGTCATACACTTATACTTACAAAAGCAAAACAACTCTCACTCTTTAAAGTGCACATTAAAAACAAATTATGTCCTCAAAATGGGTAATATAGACCATTCTCTTTTAAGGACAAATTTGTTTTTAATGATTGTTCTTGCTTTTCAGCACAGCGATTTGTTGTAACATTTGTAATGAATTGTAAACTGAAAATGTCTCAAAAATGAGAAATAGACAAGAAAATGTAGAGTCTGGCTGTGAGAAAAGCTTAATTCTCATTACACTAATGCATCATATGTGTATTTTTGAAAGAGATGGAAGATCTACGTAGAGTTATATATTGCTCATTTTGATGAAATGCTGTGAATACTGAATTTTTTTATGGACACTTCTAAGCACAGACAAACCTGCTAAAATTTTAGAAACTGTACCTTTTCCATGTGTGTTTGCAAAAATCCTATTAGGATTTTTTAATTTTGCACACCACTTCTGTTCAAGTATCACAGAACATTTTGCAAATGTAAACCTCAAAACAGCCCTGTTGGAAAGATTATTTCAATTTAAATGATAAAGATACAGTAGCACAAACAGTTTACAACAGTAACCTCTAAATTATTGTACTTTAAGACTGCCCAGGCAGGTGGTGAAGTTTCCATCCCTGGAGGTCTTTAAGGAAAGACTGGATGTGGTGCTCAGTGACATGGTCTAGCTTATGTCATGGGTTTGGGTCATAGGCTGGACTTGATGATCTTGGAGGTCTATTCTAGTCTCAGAAATTCTGTGATTCTGTGATTCTGTAACATTAAATATCAGAACAGCTTCAAGTAGTTTAGTTGCAGGAGTTTACTTGACCTTGATTACAGCAAAATTCACTGCAAAATCAAAACCATTGATCATATGACATGTTCATTATTCATCAGTTTGTACCTCATCCTCACTGACACATATTGGCATTTTTCTTGCATCTGGTGTATTGGCTGTGAGGCTTTGTAATTCTGACAATCATTTTGGGGCAGTTTCCACTGCCAAGCCTTTGTGCCATAAAAGCACAAAACCAACTTCATACTTTTCTATGAAAAACTATGAAAATACTTTTCTATGTTCCTGCTAAAGCATCAGAAGATTATTTGTCTTTATTGTAAGTTTTCTTTTGAAATATAAAGAATGTGACTTTTGTATTGTATCTGGTATTGGTGATGCTTCTTCCCTGAAATGGAAAATTGGAAAAGAGATGATAACTGATATGAATTTGTTTGATCCTCTGTACTGTAATTCTTATGCAAATTACTGGAATATACTTTTATTGTTTCTCTCTTTATGTTCTCTTTAAAATAAACCAGCCATATCTTTTCAATCTCTCTTCAGAAAAGAGGTTTTGTATATTAAGTCATTCTAATCTTCTTCCTCTGGATGGCTTACACTATTCTGATCTATCTTTTCAGAGCTGTAATATACAGAATGATATTCCAAATAAGGGAAAGTCACTGATTTATATTGTGACATTATATTTTCTGCTGTTTTCCCCACCCTGTTCCTTATGCATCATTACATTTTGTTTATTTGTTTTTACTGTTGCTGTACATTGCCCAGACAATGGTGCAATCCTGGACCATTAGATAGTTTCTCTTGCAATATCACGTTCACTCTACTATTCCTTCTTGATATTCCTTCACTGTATATCTCACTTTTTGATGCTGGTGTTATTGTTCATTCCCGTCATCAGAACAATATGGAGTAGGGAATATTATTTTATATAATTATTTGCTAGTATATAGTGCCTGTTTACACGGTTGTCCTGGTGGCTGGGTTTTTCTGTCTGGCTGCACTTTCTGGGGTTGGCAGCCTGTTTTCACAGGCAGTATCTTGTTCCAGCAGTGGGCACACCCCAGGGTTAGTACCAAGGGTTGGTGGGCAGACCAAGGCCACTGATGGATCTTGTGCACCATATTGTGGGCACAGAAAATAAAAGGCCTCACCTGCAGCGAGGAGCAGACAGGACAGGTGACCCCAAACTAACCAATAAGGGACCCCAGATGTCATATTTGGTAAGAAGTTGAGGGATCACAGGAGTCTCAGTCCTCTCTCTTTGCCCTCTTGGACCACTTAGATGGCTTTTCTCATCTTGGCTCAGGTCCTCTTCCGGTTTCTTCTGAGGAGTATCCCAATCTGTGTGTAGCGGAATCCAGTTCCAGAATCCAGCTCCTGAACACAGCTCCTGGCTGCTGCTGGGACCAGTATGGAACTCTCCCTTTTTCACCTTTGGGAAGGGAGGGGAGTTAGCAGACAGTGTCTGTTACAGGTCTAAGGGGTTGCCATGACCCTAAACTGTGACACATGGTTATTTTTAATTAGTTATATTAAAACAAATAATAAGGAAACCTCTTTAGATTGGTTTTTTCTTCTGGATTCTTACTTTAATGGATGTGTTTTCTATTTTGTTTTGTGTCTCATTGTGCTTAGGTACCTAGTAATCATAAATTGTACTTTGTACAACAACTATTTTCAAAAGGATGTGTTTCCTAAACAATTTTCTTCCTTTTGAATGCCTGTAAGTAAACCTGTAATACAGCACTCAAAAAAAAAAAAGGTGCAAAGCTTTCTGACATAGACCACCTGTTGGTGAAGTTCAAATATTACTTGGTTAATAGTGACATGAACTTCAAAAATTAAAAATAGCTATCTTTAGCTCACATCCCATAGCAAAGTCCCTTTGGACCATGCATTAGCTACTCTATCACCAGGATATTGAAATGATTGTTCTAGTCCCAACAAGATTAAAACCATTTCAAAACAATAGAGAGATAGAGACAAGGCAGAATTAATATCTTCTCACTCTAAAATGGGTTCTTCAAACTGAATGAGTTGCCCATAATGCGTTTGAGGGAACATAATCCCATTGAGGATAAAGGCAAAAATTTAGGTGTTATGATTTTGCAAGGAATTTCCTTTACAAAATCTGTACTCAAATGAAACTGAAATAAGAAAGAAAGAATTCTTATTTCTAGAGCATCACATTTCCAAATAGTAACATTTTATATAAAAACATACAACAACTCTGCAAACCCCAGATTTTCTTGTCTTTCCCATGCTCTTTTCCTAAATCTCTCTTCTGAGTTCTTTGTCTCTTTCTGGAGCTGAAAACATGCTCCTTAGCACCTCTCTTTCTTGCCACCCTACTGTGAAAAACGTTAACTGGTTGCTTTATACTTGTTTGACTGTGAAATTAAATTAAATTAAAGAACAATCCATATATGAAGTCACCAAAGCATACTGATGACTGTCTAGCCTCTGCCATCCCACTGGCATCACCTCAGGAAACATATAATAAAAGACCTTGTATCTTCCTACTTGCTGCAGAGAGGTGTCTGACATTGTTATTACTCTCACCATCCACAGAACATCCAGCTTTACAGCTCAGAGGTGCCAAAACCACTGAAGATTTTGGCAACTCGAAGTCAACGTTTTGCATATTTGCACTATGTTCATCGCAGTGACAGCTGCTCAGACAGATTTCTGAGTCTTTTGCGCCACTAGTGCTCCATGTATTTCTGTCCTTGGCAATCCTTTCAAGAGGAGAAAATACCAGCTGTTACTCCTGGCCACCAAGGCAGCAACAGCCCTCTTTTCTCATCACTTCAAAATAAATAAGTGAGGTAGGCAACTAAATCTAGGCTGAGGAATGGCTTCCATTTCTAAACTGGACTGATATAATGATACTAAGTCAATGGAGCTCTGTGAGTCTTCAGTCAAAACAACAACAAAAATGAAAAGGATGAAAATGGTTTTAGTTGGGGGTTTGGGGTTTGGTGGTGTTGTTTCTTAAAATATTTTTAACAGATAGTATGCTTTTTTCTTCCTCTCCTTATATACTCATATGAATCACTGGTGCAATGACACCCCATATCTATAGAAGAGATGGAAAGACACGTTTATTCAGGACTATCCAAAAAGATTATTGCAGATCCCAAACCTAGTGAATTAAAAATTCTGCAAATGTCTGTGTCCTCTCTGTTTTATGTATCAACAGAATAAATTCTCTCCTTTACTTTTTAGTTTTCATGTTACACATTTGGGCTACATCTGTACATCATCACTTGCACATTAAGTACACTGAAAAAGTCACCTGAGAGAGTCACAATACATACACATACGACTGGAGGCAAATGAGTTAATCTCTGAGTATCCCCACATATAGCTGATAGAGTAAATGGACATAACCAACACTTTCCTACTTTAATTCAGTCTTGAAGGTCTCTTGCTAGTGGCTGGGAAGGCAGGGAGCTATGTTCACAATCCCAGTTATTTTGTTTTATCAGTGACATCTGCCTACCATGGGGCTCCTGTAAACCATCCTATTAGGATTACACTCTACTCCTGGTGAATTTTAACCTCTTCCTTCTTATTATAGCAGCTCAGGTACTTAGATAAGAATTATCATTCATGATGTGTTTCCATAGCGTTTTACTCCAAAAGTCCCTAACTTAAGGGGTTGCTTATTTAGATCTTAATTGTTAATTATAATATACAGTAGCTACTATAAATGTACTTTAATAAAATAAATAATATGAGTATTTATTATTGCACCAATGCCTTTCACAAAGATATTGTTAAGTCAATAACCATACTGATTCCAGTTACTGAATAAACAGATGGCATTAATCACACTGAGATGTTAAACAGATTGGGGGGATAGCAGGGAAAATTACTAAGAATGCATTTTGTTCAATTAAGTTATCTACTAACATTAATTTTAAAAGTAGGCAAATAAAATCCAGGAATCAGCAGAACACCTACATACGTAGCAGAAGTTACAAAAGTGTGTCTTCCAAAAAGTCAAAGGGACAGTTTCTCAATTATAGATGTATCTCCTATTCCTGTAACTCCAAAAAACAAAAAAAATCAGTAATAATAATAATAAAAACAGATCTCCATAACAACAGAAGCTGAGTAGCAGGTTTTCTTCATCTTGCAGTTCTGCATTTCTTTTGGGATTAGAAACTGGCCCTGAAAATAGAGCATGTCAGAAGTCTGAGTCACTATAACCCCTCACACATGAATAAACAATTCTTATCCACTTTCTTCATCTCCCTTTTTCACATCACTGTGGCGTTCACATCTTGAGCCTATCTCCTGGCATTATAACCTTTACAGGTTGTGATGTTAATGTATTGAATATTCAAATTGCACTATTTGCTAAATCTGATTTTTTTTTTTTTCTGTCTTACATGTAATTCTCCACAGCTTACTTGGCCAAAAGTTTTGGTTTGCAGGGAGTGATCTTACATTCTTATGCTTCTGTTAATAGAACGGGAGTATACTTATCATAAAGCACTGAAGTTACACATTTGCAACATTTCTGCAGTGCTATCTGTTTACATAAGCTTCCTGTTACAAGGCATCATATCATTCATCTCTGCATTCCATAAAAAACCTAAAGCTGTCCAAGAGACATTCAGATGCTGTGATTAAGCAGTTTACAAAAGTAAACCATTTTTTCTCATTATTGAAGACTAAGAAAGGCTTTATGCAATTTTCAAGACAGATGCAAGAAGACATAATGCTAACAAATTTGGAGTTTCTTTTATAGAAATAAATTCTGAATTCAACTATGCACACCATGACTGCTCTAGTAAATGCATAATGCTACTATTGTGAGAAAATATATATTAAAAAAGAGACGTTTTAAAAAGCAGCACAATCTTCTTTTATGCACTTTAAATGACTTTTCTAACATTGTTTAAAAATATACAATTTTGTGTTTCAATTTAATTTCTTCATAAGATCTTATTTTGAAAGACAAAAATCTATCAAACCTTGGAGTAGAAGTGCAGAACATAAATTCAAAATCTAACTTCCAATTTATCTTCTGTGTATCCTACTACACAAAAGCTCCTTTTCTTTCAGGAGATGAAACTCTGATCCACAGGTATTAATAGAAAACTTTAACTGAATTGCAGAGCTTCATTACGTCTCTCTGTCTCTTGGTATGCAAGGTAGCAGCAATCTGAAAGACCACATGTGTTAGGTGCTCTGTCAATGCAGGAACAGGAGACTGAAGTTGAGAGAAAACTATAATTCTTTCAAATAGTGTTCTTTCCCAGCTAAGCTGGGTCATGTAGTTCTCAATAAGACCAGACACCTGACAAGGAAAGACTGAAGGAGAGCGATAACCAGTTGTTGCTGTTCTGTTATCCCCAGGAAAGAAAGAAAAAGAAAGGGAGACACAAGAGTTCATTAACATGGCAAAATAAGAGATTAAAAAATCTGTTTGTGCATATTTAGCATTTATTATGTTTAGTATTAGATCCCATGTGGTGGGAAACACAACAATTCATGGTCTTTGAGTATCAAAGAGGTCAGTAACATGACTTTTCTTGAGGACTTTGAGAACAAACAGCTTTCTACTATGACAGTAAGTAGAACCGAAGACTGTGGGTTTGAAAATACTTGTGTGGTAGGGATCAGATGTCTGATAAAAATCTTGATATAGCTGTAAGGAAGAAGAAACAAAAACTAAATATCTGTTTGATAATGAAATAATAACAACCAAGCAATAATGACTGAGGATAATGAATGCTGATGATGCTGAACCTGTAGCTCGAAGTACAAGATTGTACAATGAAATGTATGATTTGTCCCCATGACTTTCCTTTTTTTACCAGTGCTATCTGGTAAAAAAGGAGTGTAACACTTCTGCACAGTGACTTAAGCCACTACAGCTTCCTCTCGGTTAACAAACTAATCAGGAATCCTTTTAACTACCCTACTGTAAGTAAAATGAGTGGAAGTGATGACAAAAATAATGTATATCAAGCACAGAGTGCCACGTGTTACCTTCTCCATTGTTTGGAGCAGGCTGATATTGAGAACAGTCTTACTCAGAATATTTATTCAATGATCTATATTTTTTATGTGCCTATAAAATATTTTTTTCTCCAACAGATATAGATGCAACCAGTATTTGTTTCACTCTACTCCTTGAAGTGTCTCCTTAATGAGGGAAATAATGCTTCCAGCTACTTCTCACATCTGATGAACATAGCTTTCAGAAAAGGATTTTCTAATGCCTGCAAAGAACTTGTGGCAACAAATTACAAAACCTCATTCAGAATAAAACCAAATATACTTATAAGTATAAATAAACATAATGTTTTGGCCTCATAAAGGCATTTTCATAGTTATAAGACATTTTCATCTTCTTTTTCAAAAGAAATTTGCCTAAGGGACTTCACAGGTTTCAAACTAAAGGTTATGGCCTTAGATTCAAATAAAAAAAACTTCCAAATCTTAAATGTCAGAAAATATCTGCATAATTTAGTAGTACCATTAACCTCATTAAACTATAATTGTGTTGAAGCAAATGGGAGATTTGCTATTAAGATTTAAAAAAAACCCCAATATAATTAAGTGAGAGCTAATGCAAAAACGTCTGCAGGAGGAAAACAAGTTTGATCTGAATTTGAGCTTCAGGTATTTATGCTTATGCACGTTGGGAAACCAATACAAATTGGGGATCTTTTAGAGTGGCCATGTGTACTTTTTGACAGATAGGGAGGGCATTAAAGTATTAATACAAAGAGATGACATGGCTACAATGGGGAAAAAAAAATATTTGTTAAATCATTTCTTTGGATTGGCAAGTAATCTACCCTTTACATGTGTAATGTAATTAATGATAAAGGTTTAGCCTTTGCCAACTTGTATATAGAAATAGAACAACAATTAAAAGTTTTAGTGAAAAAAATTTATAGAAAAAAAATTACAGATTTCTAGTCAAGGACAGAGAGACAGAACAGCAGGGCAGTGTCATACTGCTGTTGTCACTGTATAATCTGTTGGTCTTTCAAAGCAAGTTCAGTTCTTTCTGAGCACAAACTCGGGAAGGAATGAAATGATCATATATGATTTTGTTATGTCAGGCAGGAAATGCCTTTCCTTATTAATCGGTATCAAGGACAGCAGTTACTCCAAGGGAATACAAAAAACAAATCATCTCCCTAGAGGTTATACCAGAAATATCTTGATTTCAGGATTCTGGCTTACTGGTGACAGTATGCAGCAATGCCTACAACCCTCAAAGGATTTAATAGCATGTGACCTTAGTGACAGAAGAGATATTGAAAGAGATATTTGGACAAGTATTTGTTTAAATATAAGCAGCGACACTGTTCATTATAAAGTGATTTATTTTCCTAAGCGTTCCTAGTGTTGGGTTAAGCAAGACAGATGCAATCACTTGAGACACAAATTTTTCAGGTAAGGTGTTCTTTGAATTAGAAATGCTTAAGATGAATTATCTGTGTTGATAGATCAAGGGCTTTTGGTTTTTACTACAGGTTAATACTGTTCTTCCCAGCATATGTTCAAGGAGATTTTTATTGTCCATGAAAGTTAAAGACAGAGAGTACAGAGTCCAGCTGAACACAGCTTAGGGAAATTAGACGCATAGTAAAAAATGTGCATAATTCCCTGCACACTTATTCTAGTGACAGGGAATCTCAGGTGCAAAAACAGTCAACACCCCACCTGTTCCAAATAAAGTCCTTTTCTACTGGGAGGGGAACAAAAAGGTAAACAACCCTTTAACTTTCAGTCTAACTCTACAGTGCCATTTTTATTTCAAGATTTTTTATTGTATTTTTTCTTAAATTATGGAAATAGAGAAGTATATGATTTGAGGCAGTATGAAATTAGAAAGAAAGAAACTAAGTACAGCTCAGGATCCTAATTCTCTCCCAGATGGTGCATTTAAGAGTTTGAAAATTTCTAGAAGGAATGTGAAGTAGTTCTTACTATGGGAATAATGCATGTATCTGTGTGTACCTTCATTGCACAGTAGTGGTGCTTTTCACTTGGGAAAACTTAGCCACAGAGGTCTGGAGATGTATTCAATATCCCTTAGTCAATGATGTCTAATTTCAAGAGAGAAAAGGATGCTCCTTGACTTCAGTCATATATTTGCAAGAGAAGAAGATAACCGTAGGCAACTTAAACACTTTTTTCACTTGTTCACTTCTAACTAAGATGCCAGATCTTACCCAGGAAATGACTTTGTATAGTAAGTAGGTTGAATATCTCACTCATCTTTCTCATGTGTTCAGTCTCCATACTAAACACACACAGCTCTTTCAGATGTCATTAGAAATATAGATTGTTCACTGTACTATTTTGATGAAGAGCAGAAGAGTAGTAAGAAGAACTTATTGATTTTCTACAAAATAAACCCTTTTAAATATTAAAATTTGTATTTGTCCTTTTGCCATACCAGCAAGAGTACATTTTGGCTGTATATTTCCTCTTCTTGCTCTTGACAAATCCCTGAAAGAAGGTTGGAAGCCAGGTGGGGTCAGTCTCTTCTCCCAATGTGTAAGTGATAAGACAAGAGGAAATGGCCTCAAGCTGTGCCAGGAGATATTTAGGTTGGACAGTAGGAACAATTTCTACCCTAACAGTTTTGTCATGTCCTGGCCCAGGTTGCCCAGGGCAGTGGTGGAGTCCCCCTTTCTAGAGAGGTTTCAACATCATGTAGATGTGGTGATGAGAGACATGGTTTAGTGGTGACCTGTCGGTGTCAGACTCAATGACCTTNTCGTGTAGTGGTCACCTGGCGTTGTCAGACTCAATGACCTTAAAGGACTCTTCCAATCAAAACAAATCTGCAACTCTGTGACTTTTCTTGGACTGTGCTTTAGAACGGAAATATTACCAACTTTAGGTACTTCAGTGTATTTGTTTTAAACAGGTTTTCTCTTTAGGCTGAAGGTTTGACTACAAAGGTTCTTTTGTGTTTAATAGCTCAAGGATGCAATGTATACACTCAAAGTCACTTTCTAGATGTTTTATTTGCTAAATACTCATTTGTTTGTTTTTTTGTTTTTTTTTTTTCCTAATACCTAACCACAGTCTGAGATAGTGCTTGGTATCCAAATACTTATGTCACACCTGAAGATATCTTAAGAATTGTTTATTTCCGGGATTAAATGAACAGCAATCAAAAAGTTTTTAACAGCAATTTTAGGGTTCAGAATCTACAATTCTTTTCCTAGGAATTTAGCTTCTAATTTAGGATCTGGTCCAAGATCACATCTAAATTTCTAATGGCAGTCTGCAGCCTAAACATCACCCCATCTTTAGCAAATTTTATTCTCTCAGGTCTTTGAATAATAGTTAAATTTTTAAGCATAAACTATGTGGGAAAGCTAGCATTTCAAATGTAGACCTACTAATAATTAGTGTTTTTATCTCTCTGGTAAATGTCAGACCAGAAGAATAGGAAAGAAAAATGCATATTAAAAGCCATGAAAGGCTTTAATTTGCTATTTTTAAAGCAAGAATCTGGCTGCTTCTGCCATTTCAAGCATTCACAGAGATCTTATTTCATCTTCTCTTAAAGATGTGTTACAATTGTTTCTACAATTCTGTTTTGTGATTTTCTCAAAGGTATTTTAGGGCTTTTGTAAGAGAGCAATGGGATATCATTTTATACTTGCTATTTTATGAAAAAAAACCACCACCTCTAACAGGGGATATATTAGATATAAACACTTAGGAGATAACTATCCATATTCAGAAATAAAGTTAATTTTGAAGAATCAGAGGCAAACATCTTTTAAGTACCAGAGATAAAATTGTTTTACAATTTTTAGCTTGGCTGGAAGTCTGTCAGATACGGGAAAAAAGCCCATCTATCATATGACACAATCCAGAATTTAAACATAAACATTCTTTTCTCTCCCATTTGTCTTACTCATCCCCCTCCTGCACATGAATAAAGCAGGAGTCATAGGAAACAAAAATATGTTATCAACTAAGAAAAGGCTGTCTGCCAAGTTGGATTAAAAATGACAGGCAAATTTCATTCTGAGATCTGAGGTCTCGCTGAATAACATGAACTGTAGTAAATTAACAACACTACTTTAGGTATTCCTTCTTCCTGACTGAACAAACTTTCTTTTGGTCAAGACTACTTTTTACCAGCCACTTTATCTGGATAACATTCACAATCATCCATGAAACTATAATCTTCAGAGATTATTGTAGATGAGAATTGTTTAGAAATAACATTCTGATTTTTACTGTCAAAACCAATAAAAAACATTTTGAAGCTTATTACTTTACTAGCCTTTATTAATTTAAATTTAAATACCTAAGGTGTTCTCTTCAGGTTCATGAATATATCCTGAAAAAAATCAATGTCAGGTAGCTTAAACATCTTTTTCTGTATTTTTTTTGAAATTATTATTATTATTTTAGAAACATCTACATCTTATTTTCCTTGAAAAAAAATAAACATTACATAGAAAAAAAAAAATCAAGGCTCTGTAGAAAACACGTTTGTTAGCACTAGAAAAAATGAATTAAAAGAAATGAAATTTTCCAGGAGAAAAATAAAATAAATAAAAAATAGCTGTTTCTATAAGAAACTTCTTTGTTACTCTTGGAGAGTGGAAAAAAAAGAAAACCTCTGAACATGTTACATCTCATTGATTATGTGCCTGACAATGGATTACTCCTGTGTAGTTAGCTGGCTACTATCTGCAACACACAATCTGATAAAAGGGATAAAAGTAAGTGTTCCCTCTGTCTCCTCTCTTGAACAACTGTGATTATTACTTAAAACTGTGAGGAAAAAAACAAAAAATCGCCTAAGAGTCTTAGATCCAAAAAAAAAAAAGATAGAAAATGTAGAAAATTCATTAAATCTTTTGGAGTCTCAACATGCCTACCAAGGTAATAATAAGGTGTAATTACACAATACCTGTTATAAAAGCATTCTTAACATTTCTCACATGCATAAAAATGTCTATATAAGTTAAAAATGTACATTTTTCATATTTTTCTCACTGTCCAGTCCACACAAGAATTCTATGAACATTTATAATCCTGATATGCTAATTTTCTTTTTCTTTTGTGAAAAATAGTTAATATTCCAAATTTTGGATTTTATTAGCATTCTGTTATAAAAATACACTGTTTACTTTTTTGTTGTTAAATTATTCTCAAGAAAAATCTGTCTCTCAAATGGCCAGTTATTGGAAACATGGTGAATGGTCATTTTTTTGATTTGGAACAAGTACTTGGCAGGTTGCATTACTTGAGTAGACATACTACTTTAAACTAAAATTACCATCTGTCCTACCCTCTAATTACAAACAAAATATAATATAATTCAGACTCTTATAAGTGATTTAGATACATGTTTATTCCCTTATATGATAAATAAAATGTGCATCTGGTAAATTTTTGCTTGTATTCCAAAATCACAGGAGAATTTTTTCCTAATAATATAGAAAATATTCTATAGTTTCAAGAATACACATTTCAGAATTCACTTATTACATTGAAGACAGATATACTAAAAGTACAAATATCTCAACCATGTGTTCTCTTGAGTATTCAAAAGGAGAAAGACATTTCAAGTGTCCTACCCTGGACTACAAGAGCTAGAGGATGAACTAGTAAAGGTTCCTTGTTGTGACTGAAAATATGTAAAACTGAAAGAAAGAGAAGAAAAAGCAACAAAAAACCAAATCCTAACAGGGTACTACAAGCTTGTTTTAAGTTAGATCTTCCTTGGAGGTGTCTGCAAAGTTACCGTAACAGTCACAGTTGGCAGGTGCTTTTTTGAAAATATATAAATAATAATAATAAAAACAAACAAACAAACAAACAAACAGACAAAAAAAAAAACAAACAGAAGGTTAAGAGAAGAAAACCAGCAGGAGATAAGGCCATCTGGGAGAAGAAGGAACAGCATATTTTCATTGTAAGCACAGGGAGGAAAGAAGAGTGCTGGCTGCTCTCCAAAGTACCATGCTCCAATTTGCCCCATCAAGTAGCTGTTCCTAACAGGACATTGAAATCTGGCACTGTGAGGATCATCACTCAGATCCTCCTGAAGCCTTTCAATGTTAACATTTCCCTCAGCCTGCTCCTACTTAATTTATCACTCTAAATCCTCATAACAACTGAAATGTACAAGATATTTTATTCTTTTCTGAAAAGAAAAATTAAC
This sequence comes from Chloroceryle aenea, assembly GCA_013399075.1. Taxonomy (NCBI): domain Eukaryota; kingdom Metazoa; phylum Chordata; class Aves; order Coraciiformes; family Cerylidae; genus Chloroceryle; species Chloroceryle aenea. The sequence goes on from VWZY01006511.1 coordinate 40,617, forward strand.
AAACCTAGTTTGTTTATTTTCTTTAACTTTAAAATTCACTTATTATTTAAGCAGCAGAATTCAAGATGTCTTATCACTTACGCAGTATTATCACCTATGAAAATATCAGTTATCTTTGGCTTAAATATGTGCTACTCTTTAGTTTTCATTACACTGAATGAATACTGACATTGCTCATAACTGGTTTTGTAAGTGTGCACAGTAAATCTTTCTTACAAACTTGGCAGCATTTCCATAACTTAACTGTCACACAGTTGTTACAAAACTGAGTATTGCCATAAAGTAGGAAAAAGAATGCTACTATGTACTGCCTCAAGTAGTCATCATAATACATATTGGCAAGTATGCACAAAAAGTAATAAATAAAATGCAATACTTATTTATGAACACAAGTATACATGTGCAATGCATAACATCAACTAGTACACACAACCATATTAACTTCTAGAGCACCTAAACAAGACTTCTGCTATCGTTCATGAAGTCTATTGCTAAAAATACAAAACTAAAATATCAACAGCATATAAAATATGACAAATCACTATTAAGTCCTTCATTTCCCATTACAGCAATATTAACCATAATTAATATTGCTGTGAGTATTTCCATATTCTTGTGTTCTGCCCAGGAACAGCACTACAGTAAATCAAAATGCTACTACAGAACCCAGTTAAAACATCCAATCCAAATTAGGGCTCAGTAGCACTGGGCATGCAGAGTGACAGGTCACATGACTGACACTTCCACGAAAGTCTGTGCACTGGATATCTGGTGAGACATAGACAAAAGACAAGTCTTTGAAGTTCCTGCATAAATTAGCAAATACCAGAGACAGGGACTTTTTGGGACAGAGCAAGATGTGTACAATTCACTCACAATTTTTCCACCACTTCTCTCTAGCACTGAGCAGTCTCTTTCAGGCTGGTTAGGAATAAAGAGGTGTTGAAGTTCAATAAAGTCCCTTACAAGGATAATTAGCCTTACAAATAAATCTTTACTAATTTTATTTAATTAACTGGGTGGCAGAGCTTAGCAACAGATTTCAATGCAGTGCAATGGTGTAAGGATGTAGAGTGTGCTTTAGCAAGAGCCAGGTTTTAAACATTAGGAAAAAAAAAAGTTTAAAAAT
>VWZY01006511.1:42451-59183 GCA_013399075.1 Chloroceryle aenea
ATGAGAAAAATTTCCATAGTCTTTCATTTCCTTGGACTTTGTACTTTTCCACTTCCTTCTCAAAATAACAGAAATCAAGTAAACTTATAAAATTATAATGCAATTGATAGATTGCTGGTCAGTAGAGCATACAATATGCTAGGTGACCTCTTTTGGGTGTGCATGCAGAGTGTTCACATATTTGTCTGCACATGCACACCTTTCTGCCTCTACACATTTTCCATATTGCAACTCAGATCTAAGACTTCCCCAAAGAAAATGCTGTCAAAAATGTAGCGTGATGCTGTTAACCAGCACTTTCAACAGAGGCTGTTTCATCACAGAATTCCAAACTAATGCTCATAAGCAACCCTGTAATTTTTCACGGCATGTCAACAAGGCAAGGCTTTGATAATTTTATTTTGGCAGCAAACAATAGTGAGGAATTAAGTTCATAAGACTTGACTTAATTGTGGATAAAACCCTGGCATACAATTCTGCTACATTTCAGAAGCCAATTAAAGTATTTACAGATTAGTCAACATCTATCCATCCAATTCACATCATCAGCATGCAGTCTGCAGTGGAAATGCTAAATAGAAATAAACAAATGCTTGTAATTTACAGTTGTAGAAAGTTGTCATCTGCTTCCCTCAGCTTAGTGTTCTGTCAGGATTTCTTTTCTAAACTATCATATTCAAGAAAGTTTACATATTGCCTTAGAATTTGTCTAGTCAAGTGTTTCTGTAAACATTATATCCTTGCAAAGACTGGAATGTCATTAGATAAAGACCTCACATTCGGCCCATATTTACAATTCAAATCAGTTCTTTTCTGAATTCTGAAGCTATCTAAAAAAAATCTTTTTCTTGATCAATAATGAACAACATTCGAAAGGTCAACTATGCCTTTTTCTTCATGACAAAAAAAGCAACAACTCATTCAGCAAGAATGAGTCCAAGAAATAAAAATCACTAATAGGAAGGTACTTGTCTGGAAAAAACTATTTATTTTGCCATTAAACTGTAGTATTCGCTGCCACATAATCAGTTGTTAAAAATATTATATAGTTCATTAAAGAATATTTTTTAACTTGATTCAAATAAACTATATTAGAATTTATTTTAAATTATTATTATTTAAATTAAAAATTACAAACTTTAACTAAAATATATTTTATTTGTATCTGGTATTAGAACAGCAATCTTAAACAGTGATTAGCTTATATTTTTAAGTGGAATACATTAAATTCATTTCATGACATAAAGCAATGACTAACAGAAAATTTCTCTAATGATCATACAATGATGTATTGTTTTCAGTCTTTGAGACAGAACACTAGTATATTAGAATATGCTTGGTTTGGTCTGGGGTATCTTATCACAGTNTTACATTATGTTTAGAACAAAAAACCTGTAATTGTTCAAAGAAGGTCCATTGCACTAGCCTGAAACAAAGTAATTTTAAAATTTTAGAGATGAGATTATTTTATTAGTGATAGGTGATCAGAGAAAAGCACAGCATTTCATTGTACAACTGGAATCTCAAGGCACTGTCTTCTTGTTTTGGAATCTTGCAGCCATCATCCTCTATATACCAACGGAGGGCAATACCTGGATCTGTACAAAATGGACATTGAAAGGATGAAAAATATCTCTCCTCTTCCACAGAAAAGCTCCATGTGAGACACAGTGAGTGTGCTATTTCGTTGTGGTTACTATAATACATGTTAGAATAAGTAAAAATTACTTTAAGGAGTGTTTTTCCTGTAAGAAATTTGGCCTGTTCAGAAGTGCAAAGGCACTGTTTTCTAAACTATTTGAACTATTTCTGCCTTTTAGTATTTAAAAATTTCAGTATCTTCACTCAGCTATGTCTTAACAATGAACTAGAAAAGTCAAGATGTAATAGGAACTTGTTAGGGGTTACATGAGTGTCAAGAGATGGAAAGAAAAAAAAGAAAGCAAAAACATGGAAAAACCAAATCCTTATAAGAGGCTTGCAAAATGCTGCTAACTGTCTAGGCAGATTTTAAATTAGTGATGGTATTTTTTTTCTTCTTTTACAGATATTCACTTTTTCAAATATAATAAAATTAAATTCATATAAGTGATAAAAAACAAGTCTATTACTTCAGAAAGAAGAAGTATCATGGTGGGTAGAAAGAATATCCTGTAAAACTTGCAGGTAATAGGAAATAATACAGAAAAAGTGAATATTGATATGCAGTTTCTCCTTTTCCTTAAACATATATGAGCATAGGATTTTCTCTTCAGCAACTGTAAAGCAAGACATCTATGTTCTTAATATCCTTTAATTCATTCAAATATTATTTCTCATATGTCCTCCTGAAAAAAAAATATTCTGAAGTAAAAATGTAAAATGCAGAATTCAAATCTATTTAAAATATTTGGAATTTAAATGACTGTATGTAGGAAATGTATGTGAAGCCCATTCAATGTGTTTATTTAGACCATTTATCTCTTCAGTATGTACACAGTTTCTGTGGGTATCTTCAGCAATAGAATATAAAACCCAATTTATGTTCAGCTTAACTTTCTCATAATAAAATTAACATCAGCACAGAATTCCTTTGACTGTTTAGCCGTCTTCTTCAAAATAAACTTTATACATGATCTTGTCTCCCATAAGCTAACCATCCTTGTAAGCAAACAGAAATAGAAGGGAACATATGGCAAAATGGCAAAAGCTATCTGGAGGAGGGATGGATGGATGTTGAAAGAGGCAGATACCTAATCTTGTAAGTTTAATTTTCTCCCTCTTTATTTTAGTACAGTTGTTTTAGGTTGCCATATTAATGCAGACCTATTATGTTTAACTAAATATCATACCTAAGTAATTTCACCTGTGAACATACCATCAGCTTTTCTGGGAGCCTGCCTCTCCAAATTTAAAGAGTGAAGTTCATCAGACATTGGAAAACTGTTGCTGTATCTCACTGAGATGTAACTAACAAAATCAAACATTTAGAAAACATAAAATTTGTACTGGAAAGGAGATTTCTGTTCAACTGGCAAGAGTTGCAATAAAACCTACTAAAAAAGCATACAGAGCTGTATAAGAAAGACACTGGTTACATCTGTCCTCTGATTCTGCACAGCAGAAAGTATGAGAAAAATTTCCATAGTCTTTCATTTCCTTGGACTTTGTACTTTTCCACTTCCTTCTCAAAATAACAGAAATCAAGTAAACTTATAAAATTATAATGCAATTGATAGATTGCTGGTCAGTAGAGCATACAATATGCTAGGTGACCTCTTTTGGGTGTGCATGCAGAGTGTTCACATATTTGTCTGCACATGCACACCTTTCTGCCTCTACACATTTTCCATATTGCAACTCAGATCTAAGACTTCCCCAAAGAAAATGCTGTCAAAAATGTAGCGTGATGCTGTTAACCAGCACTTTCAACAGAGGCTGTTTCATCACAGAATTCCAAACTAATGCTCATAAGCAACCCTGTAATTTTTCACGGCATGTCAACAAGGCAAGGCTTTGATAATTTTATTTTGGCAGCAAACAATAGTGAGGAATTAAGTTCATAAGACTTGACTTAATTGTGGATAAAACCCTGGCATACAATTCTGCTACATTTCAGAAGCCAATTAAAGTATTTACAGATTAGTCAACATCTATCCATCCAATTCACATCATCAGCATGCAGTCTGCAGTGGAAATGCTAAATAGAAATAAACAAATGCTTGTAATTTACAGTTGTAGAAAGTTGTCATCTGCTTCCCTCAGCTTAGTGTTCTGTCAGGATTTCTTTTCTAAACTATCATATTCAAGAAAGTTTACATATTGCCTTAGAATTTGTCTAGTCAAGTGTTTCTGTAAACATTATATCCTTGCAAAGACTGGAATGTCATTAGATAAAGACCTCACATTCGGCCCATATTTACAATTCAAATCAGTTCTTTTCTGAATTCTGAAGCTATCTAAAAAAAATCTTTTTCTTGATCAATAATGAACAACATTCGAAAGGTCAACTATGCCTTTTTCTTCATGACAAAAAAAGCAACAACTCATTCAGCAAGAATGAGTCCAAGAAATAAAAATCACTAATAGGAAGGTACTTGTCTGGAAAAAACTATTTATTTTGCCATTAAACTGTAGTATTCGCTGCCACATAATCAGTTGTTAAAAATATTATATAGTTCATTAAAGAATATTTTTTAACTTGATTCAAATAAACTATATTAGAATTTATTTTAAATTATTATTATTTAAATTAAAAATTACAAACTTTAACTAAAATATATTTTATTTGTATCTGGTATTAGAACAGCAATCTTAAACAGTGATTAGCTTATATTTTTAAGTGGAATACATTAAATTCATTTCATGACATAAAGCAATGACTAACAGAAAATTTCTCTAATGATCATACAATGATGTATTGTTTTCAGTCTTTGAGACAGAACACTAGTATATTAGAATATGCTTGGTTTGGTCTGGGGTATCTTATCACAGTCCTGTGCTGATATAAACTAGATAACAGTTTTGCTCATGTTTTGGGAGAAAGCAATATTTTTTCTGCATAAAACAATAATAAAATAATTGGGTTTAAGCTTTTTTACCTACACTTTAATCTCAAGCAATATATTAAAAGACAAGGAAAAATCCTATCCTGCACAGCACAAAGACTTCAGGTTTTGTTTTTATGAAGATGAAAGCTGTTTTGGTCTAAGAACATCTTATAATCAAAGCAGCACAAGTTTTCATGAAAAGGTTTTGCTTACATTTTCACTTTGCTTTGAACCCAATACCCACACTTGTATACCATATGTTGCTGTTAGTGGGAAATGTAAAAAAAAAATATAAATAAATAAAAGAGGAAACTGCATAAAAAAGCAAAATATTGTCTGTTTATCAAGGTTTTCCTGTGTGAAAAAGAGTAAATATCCCATAGATCAGCTTCTGAAGAAAACTAAGAGGGCATGCCACCTCTTTTTCTGAATAATTGTTTCCACAGGAGTAGCAGCTACACTGGAGACAACTTCATCTTCTCTATGCAAAGACACCATAGATGTGAGAGAGACACATAAGTGTCCTGGGTGCCCTCTCCTCGCACTTCGATCATGACTCAGGTCCAGTACCAATAACAGCGTGAGTTTCTAACTTTCCATATTCACAGCTATATACAAGAGGTACTTCCCTGAAGCTGGAAAGAATGAACTGCACCGGAACAGACAAAGCAAAACCACAGGATGGAGGGCTCATGAGGAAGACAGGAGGTGAGGCTTTGCCTGTTTGAGAACAGAAACCCAGATGCTTCCTCTGCATGGAATGATAATCAAACTCCTGTTGGCTTGACCCATTTTCTAAACAGATTATTCATTGGGTCCAGTGGAAAACTCTATCCACTTTAAAAATAAAGCAGATAAATTAGTTAGAGGACCAAAACAACTGGACCTCAGTTTCAGGCCACCCTTACTGCACAGACCAGAAAATGTACCTTGCCTCATCCACATTTCAGTTATTTCCTAAAAATAATGGTGATACTTTGTGATTTTCCATTCTCAGATCTCCAGGGAAAACCCTCTCTTTTACTCTGAGACTGCAGACCATCCTACTTAAGGAGGTTCATTCCTATCTGGGGAACGCTGGTGTCACCATGAAGAGCAAAGTAATAGAGACCAAAGGATGGTTTTGTGAAACTTAATAAATAGCATTTGCAGGCTGTCTGGACTGAACATTTCTTGTCATATCTCGAAACCCTACAGAGACCATGTAATTTGCTTCTGCTGACTAACTGATGCAAGTACAGCTTGTTAAATTCACCCTGGATATTAAGAAGAAGTAGGCTTCCTTCAGCAGAGAGAAGAGATAGAAAAATAAGAAAGAAACTGCTAGTAGTTTACAAAGTGTAATATTTTAAAGGGGTCGATATATGGATTTGTGCACATACATAAGACCCTAGCCATCTCTTGAAAGGCTACTTTGAAGGAATGACACAATAGGATGATCACATAAAAAGCTCACAGGGCATTTGTCTTCTATTTGACTGTAATTAGGAAAAAAAGGGTACTAAAATGCAAAATATACTGAAATGGTTCTGTTCTTGAATAACACACACACAAAAAAAAAGAAAGGAACACAAGAAAAGCACTAAAGTGGTAAACAATAAGTAACATTGATCTGAATGTGACTATTTAAAAATAATAAAGAGGAGATGTATAATTCAAGAGTTCAGTATACTTTAAAAAGTAACCTTTGAACCAGATCCATCTGAGAGGCTTTTTCTGTTCTTGCAGCTTTTGAAAGTATTCTCAGACTTTTTCTGTTAAATAATAATAATTAAACAAAACAAACAAACAAAAAACTAACAACGCCACAAAGTGTGTAAATTCTTTTGAACATTTTATCAGGAGCACAACACAGTGTTCTTATCTGAAAGAGAAACAAATTGTAACACCTAGGGAAAAAGTAGCATCTCCTAGAACTGCAGAGACTGTAGTCACTAAAGTGACTTTGGTATGTTTGCATGTCTTCAAAACACTAACACAAAGATCTAAAAAAAAAAAAACCAACACATAACTAAATAAATAACTCTTATTTTCTACATTTAAGGAGGGGGAAGAGGGAAGACATTAGTGGTTTACAGTGGAAAAGGAAATCTGTCCTGTTTCAGACTTCTGGTTTGGACTCTTGAAATTCTAAATTCAGTATTCATTTTCTAAGAGTTTTTAATCCTGTCATTTAGAACATTCTACTAAAAATATTCTGTTCTAAAGATGCTAATAAAGCCATTTTTAAATAAAAAAAAAAAGAAATCTCAGAAATTATACAAAGAAGCATTTCCTTGGAAATATACAGGAATAAAGAATTTCTGGTAGGTATGTGATTGCATACAGTACAAGATTTCTATTATCCCAGAATAATTGTGAATCAGAGTAAAAAGCAGCTATGTATTATGATTTATTTATGATTCTTATTATAATTTATTTAGAATTGTTGAAAAATAGAGCACTATATCTATTACTATGTTGCTTATTTAAGCTTTCTCTAGTTATATGCAACAGTAACTTATAAGCACATTATGTTTTCTGCACCTTTGGGTCATGATTAGTACATCAATTAACTATAGATGAAAGTAGAAACCACAATCTGCTCTGAAATACCAAAGATGCATTTCATAAGCTGTGTTATGCTTGAACAGTCAATATCAAAATAACTGAGATATTGGGTATGGAAATGTCATTATTGCTCAGATTTGTGTTTTATTGTTGCTTAGGTGGCTATGGTATGATGACTATATAACTAGACAAATCACTAGCAGAAATCAAAATGATGAAAAAGTTTTAGGTTTAACTGAATGGCAAGAAAAAAGAACTGTGTGTCAACTTTTAGAATGGGAAATGAAAAACACAGATTTCATGCTAATGAAATTTTTGGAAGACATCAGACCATTGTGTGTTGTTCTTTATTGGTTGCAACAAGCTGTAAAATATTATTTATAAGAGTTTTTATTTATAGTTGCCTACGGGACATATATTTTGGGCAAAAGTGTAGGATGACATACTAAAGTAATAGTTGGGGCGAGGGGAGGTTTAAGTTACCTTGTTTTAAATGTTAGTACAGATATTTTATTCATAAATTTTGGTACAATCTCCCCATGGTAATTTTTTGGTGTAGCAGTTCTGTCAACTCTTAGCAAGAAGAAAGGATTAGATTCAGTGAATATATGTGAGAGTGGTTTTATAGCCTTCAGGTGGTGGCACTTACAGGCTTCTGCTCCTTGGAGGTGTTCTTTCCCCATTCAGCACACACAAGCATCTTCAGGAAATGAATCTGACAACACGGTGTTCGTTAAAAACAGATAAAGCTATCATTTAGTCATAAGACTCTATTAGGCAATTCTAACCCTTCCTCAGAGACCCTTCGTGTGAGAAAGATCAATTTAGCAGCTAAGGTGGAAAGGTAACTGACATGCTACCTTAAAGACTATAAAACTAATCACAAACTCCTGTGTTTTTCAGTGCATTCAATGCCTTTCCTGACTACTCACTAGCAGTTCACAAATGCAGATCCAAAATCAGTTTTTGATTCTCCAATGCCTGGAAGAATTACACTGAAAATATGTGATCTGGCTTGTACGTTATCACAGAAGATTAAGTTTCTCTCTGTTGCTTAATGCATATCTTGATGCTATAACTGTTCATCACTTGCAAGATCTTCAGGCATGTGTATGAATACATCAGCATGTCATTAATGCAGGTAGAAAGAACAGATACTTGACAGAAGTCTGCTTCATCTCTGGAGATAAACTTTCAGTTCATCTTCCATTAAAAGTGTTTTTCATTCTACTGATTTTAATTGGTTGGATTATAACCTATTGAAGAAACTGAAATTTGTAAAATTTCTCACTTTTTCTTTCCTTCTAACATTCATGATCTGTCCTGGCTTTTTCTCCATTGGTAGATGACCTATTACATGCAACAGTTCTCTTTATATGGACTCTATTGCAACCAGTCACGTGTCAGGATGAAATAACTATTCGGGCAAAAAAGCTGAAGGTTTTATGCTACTGGAAAACAGTATAAATTATGTCTAAGCAATCTGAGGCCTAATCCTCTAAAGGGTTAAGGCTTGTTCCCTGTAATCACTTCTTTACTGAGTGTGACTACACACTATTTTTCAGGCCAATATGGTCTAGCAGTATGTTATATACCAGCTCATGAAAATTCAAATGAGTGAAGATAAACTATCCTCATCAGAACATACATACCCTTTGCAAGCATCATGATAAAATGGACTGTACACATTAAGCCAAAAGCTGACACACACCTATTTTGAGCAAGGCTTGCTTGCACCTAATCAAAAAAGTGAGCTCATATAGAATGTAATCTGCTGGCTGCAGTCAAGGTGGAGAAGTGAAAAACTGTGTCTCCTGCTGTTCTTAAATGTTGCAAACTTGAATTTGTTGCAATTTTCTTCACCATAATTCTGAGTATTATTATTGTTATTATTTTTATTACTATTACTATTAATTTTCACAAGTTTGAATACTTATAATAGTACATTTGAGAGAAAAATCCACGTTTCTGTTCATTTGTAAAATTACTGTAGCAACTTTTTTGAAAACTTTCAACATTTTTGTGCCTGGAACATGTACTGTAACTGGGCAGTGAGATAATTCACCACTAAAATTTCTTCCTACTTGGTCTAAAATAATTATTTCATTCATTGAAGATGGTAAATACTTCTTTGACAGAAATTCTCACATAATCCAGATTGAGAGTCACTTAGTTGAAGCTGAACATTTTCTACTATCATCTTCCTTTCTGCAGAGTTATGGACATTAGAATATTTTACATTTCACATGCATGCAGTTCCTATATGAACACAGCAGCCACTTGACAGAGCTGAGTCAGAAAAAAACAAGCAGGATTTAATGCGAGAGTACAGGAAATCTTGATGTGAGCAGAAGGAAATTTCCAAAGCAATTGGCTATTAAAAATGACTAGACCTGAGAATGCTAATGAATATCAGTATATTTAAGCCTGCTCACAGGAAAAACAGAATCCAGTGTTTGTCAGATTTGATCAGTAGAAATTGCCCAAACTTGAAATCCTATCATTCAGAATGCTTGTTGTAAGTAAGGTGTACATTAAATACAATCTTACATCATGCCAAATTCAAGAGTAATGACAAAACTACAGCAGCTTAGGCTTTTTAAAATTATTACTGTTAATGCAACTAAAACAGCTTTTTTTGTACATTTTCTGCATGCAATCACTTTTGTTATTTAACAGTTGCTCATGTTTCACTTCTACCTCTTTGCAGAGGGTGTACTTTGAAAATTAACATTAATATCATATTCTTTATCTGATCAAGCTTGCACAAAAAAAAAATATGTCAACAGACAATGGATTGAAAAGCAGATAGCGAGTATGAGATGATATATAAAAAGATAGTAAGTGATTATGATGAAATAACTATTTAGGAAGGATCTGGAAAGGAACACCTGAATTGTGTTTATTTTGTTAAAATTACAGATATTTCAATACACTAATATTACATATATATAGGTCATGAGTTCATTCAGTGTTTCATGATGTTTTGACAAACACCAGATAGAAGACAAATTTTATCGTGTAATGAAACAATCCAGGAAATAATACATACACTATAATGAATTAGCTAGCATTCAATATAAATTCTGATAAATCTTCTGCTCTGAAGTAAAATTATTTCAATACTGCTTAATTTTTATTTTTTTTTTTAAATGAGCTATGGATCTGTGAATGTTTCTTGCTGCTGTAAGTGGATTATTTTTCATCATAAACAATTTTTCCTTTGAATTGAATACAAGTGAACTAAAAAAAATAATATATTGAAGAAGAGGAAAGTATTGTTAAAGTAGATAATACAAATTTAACTTCTAAGCTAAGATCTTATGCCAAAACCAGGGATTCTGGTGAAGAAAAGAAATGGACAAAGAATTAAGGCAAAGTTAGATTAAGGTGAAGTTAGAGTTTATTTTCATAACTGATATAAAAGTAAATAGTAGAATGAGTGTCCATCCTGATTTTTAGAAGCTGTTTCTATGTTTCAGCTGAGAACCATCATTGTATGTAATGTCATGAACTTATGGATCCATAGTAAGACCTGTGGCTTCATATTCTAATGTGTTTTCTTCAAATGATGTCGTAAGGGTGAAGCCTTAGATGTATGGAAAATAAATAAATAAATAAGAAATCCCAAACAAACAAAACAAAAACATCAGAAAGGAATGATTGTTCTAGCCAGAAATTGAAGAAATAGATAGGATGGCATTTGCAACAGTTCAAGGCAATATCACATGACACAAAATAACAGAAGGATGCGTATGTGCTCACCTCATTGCTCACCTTCAGGGACTGATATTTCATCCCAAGACATTTAGTGAAAGCTATAGTATAGTTGCTCGGGAAAATACAAAGACAGTACCCTACCTGAAAAGTCATGTTTACTACATTGTTTTCCTTCTCCACCCTTAAACTTAATTCTTCAGTACCCCAGGTTTAAAGGGACAGAGACCTGGCTTATAAATTGGTAGAAGGAACAGGCCCTTAAAGAAATTGATCATATGGCTTTGAAGTTGCAAGCTCTGACAAGGGGATTCAGTTGATGACCTTTCCATCAGGCTGGAATTTCTTCTTCCTTGTAAATTTTTAAAAGAAACTTCAAATCCTTCTCCATTCTTTAAATTCTCACAAATGATGGAATCACCACTTCAAATTCTGTATCAGGAAGACATTTCTAGTGATTAATGTTTCTGGCTGATGAGAGCTGGGAAAGGTTTGGCTTAAGCCATGTACTTAAGGCTTTGTGCTTGTAAGCTGGTGAGAGTTATCTGTGTTATCTGAGAACTCCAAATGCTATGTTTTGTAAAAATCTACTTACATATTTTTGTTGAAAATAAAAATCGTTACATATGATAGAGAGATTGCTATTATTATTATTTTTTATTTCATGCAGTTCATTTTTACTTTGTCATGTTCACCTGTTGCTAGTGTATGCAGCCATATACACTGAAGCATAAGCACAAATGAGGGATTCTGAACCTGGCTTCTTTGCAGTCAGAGGTTCAAATAAGTTTTTTAGTTAATTAACATGTTAAGTTTTGTGTGTTAAATTTTAAGGAAACTTTTACTTAACTGGTAGGAAGATTTAATATCCAAAATCTACAAAGCATTGGTTATAAAACTAATAGAAATGGGAGTGCTGCTGTGCTTAAGTTAAGTATGTTTGTAAGCAGTTTGGCAGATCAGGTTCTAATCAAGAAAACAGTGAAAAGCACCATCTGTTCAGTGACATTTCATGAGACAGTGAAAAAAATCTTAAGTCTAATCTTTGGTGCAGAAAAAAAAAAAAAATGGTCCAGAGCAAAAAGCTATCAGAAAATTAATTTACCAGCAGAAACAAGCAATTCCACCACAGTGCCAACCTCTTCAGCTTCGTCAAAGTAATTCTGTGTATTATAAGAAAAATAAGCTGAAATGCATCCTTACTGCAAACACAAAACTCAGTGAGAATGAGAAAGAAGTGCAATTCTGTTTTTCTCTTTCTGTGGTAATAGTGGTGAAGGAAACCAAATATCTCATTTTATGACTAATTTACAAGAGTCAGATCCAGTCATTATTACTTTTTTTATGGTGAGAATGACATCACTCTAAGTTGCTGCTTTTTTTGATTAGTCAGCCTTCTTTCTGAGAAACATCTGTCCTGCTTGCAATCAGGTTTTCTTAAGGATGAAATCCACCTCACAAATTAAATGATTGAGAGTTGAAAAAACCTAGGTATACATCCACATTTTATCAGACATTGCTGTGGAGCAATATTAAATAAATAAAGCTGCTAGACTGGATTAATGAAATATATTTAAAACACCAATGATTGAAAGTGAAAAGTTAACGAGACCTGCTCCCACTCTATCATACACCAAAAAAGAAAGACAGCAAACAATAAATATTATTTGGTAGTCAGATGAAAAATATGCCAAGTCAATAAAGATTGATGTATAGGCTCAGGTTCAAAATTCTCCTTTCTTGGTTAGCCTCTGGCTCAAACACTTCATGTTTTTGCAAAAGTGAAAATCTTCAGCAGACACAGAAGCAGAAATATACCAGCTGGAACTTGGCAGACAGATAATTCCTGTGACTCGTTGTGTCTGGCACCAGGTGTCAAATGCAGAGTGGAAAAAAAAAGGAACTGGTGTTTTTTTCTGGCATTTTTAACCAACAAGACTCACTTATAAGCCTTTTGTCATTCAAGATGTCAGCGTAATATATGACTAATATAATGAAATATGTACTGCAGTGTACAGATCTTTATGGCATATTATTCCTTACCTTAACGCACGGAATACCATGCTATCGGCTAGGGTAATTTTTCTGTTTCAATATATGTGTGGTCATCAAAGGTATAATTGTATTTAAAATATCAGCTAACATAATTGAGATCTGGAATTAATGACATTAACAAGATGAATGGGAGAATTCACACCTTGAAGTGACTACTTCTGAATGTCTTCTTGCTCAGGCAAATACCAATGAGCCCTTTTCTTCTTCCATTCATAACACAAAGGTAATCTTCATGATGATGACTTCAGTGGCTAGGGTACCCTTGCTGAAATCAGTGACAATAGGATTTACAACCCTGAGTGATCTGCTCTTAGTCTTAAATGAAGAATTAGGTTTTGAAATGCAGGATATCACATGTCATTAAAGCTCAACCTGGCTCAACCTTCTCTAGTCCATCTCCAAAATACCTTTGCTGAACCCTAACTGAGGATCCCCTCAAACCATTAATACTTCATTTGCTTCATTACATTTATACTCTTAATGAGCAATATTAATCTGGAAGTTGAAGAACTGATGTGAAAATAATCCACATAACATCTTCATTTGCTAGCACATCAATGATCCTTCACAAATTATATAGCGTTACTTAGTTTATCCAAAACTAGGCAGGAAGAAGGAAAATTATGATGGATAAAATGTCTTTGCGAAATGATGTACCTCACCTGCAATTATTGCAGAAGATCATTTGCAGTTATAAACTAGGAAAAAGCCCGATTCAGTGAAGTTCTATCCCTATTGACTCTGTTACTACAGATTTGTAACACTTGGCTGGTGAGCAAAGCATGAGGGTAAGACCACTTAAGACTAATTATTTAGCAAACCCACTGACTTAATGGTTCCCAGATTCCCACATTTTTCACCCTCTACTGCTGAGACTGTATTTCAGGGGTTTGGAGTGGGAATGTTCTGAGCAGCTTCCCACACCTGGAATGGTTTTGGACAGTGTACCAGCTCTCAGAAGCCAATTTATATAGCAGCAAATGTAGCACTGTCTTAAACTGTGCAGAGGGTTTGGCTCAGCACAAGACAGACACTCTGTAATGAAACTGCAGTCCTGAACAACAACTTCATGTCCCTGTCTTGCCCAGTTCACTGAAAGAGGTCAAATAGTTTCTCCATCATTGTTTAGGGAACTGCCATTAGACTTGCTAACAAGGGAAGTGTCAAGGACATTTGAATAGAATCTCCAGCTCATCAGCTATCTGTCAGTAATAAATGAGTGACTAAGTCAAATCAAACTGAAAGCAAGAATTTTTTTAGAATATCAACTATTTGCTAACTTGACCAGCATCATTATATCTCATCAGCTATAACCCTCAGCTGGATGAAAAATGTTGCAAAGTGTATGTAGCCCAAAGAAAGGTAATTAAAAATATATTAATAATATTTTTCCTCTGTCTGGGTATCTCTAAACCAATAAAGAAAGGAAGAACTTTGGATTTCACCCTTTGATAATTTAAATCACAAACTTAACATAAATTCTTCTAATATTTTAGCATATATTGTACAGTCACATGTTTAGATTTTGAAAGATTAATCTCATCATCTTAATTTTGCTAAGTTACTGTGTTTTCTCTGTATTAATATACCTCGGTGACCCAAGTATCTCAAATACATGATCCTGAAATAACTCCAAGTCCTGTATTACAATGGCAGAATATTTTTTTTCGTGTTTATTACCAACTATAGCAGTGGCTGCTTAGTGTTTAGAATTTATCTTCCCCATAACAAATTTAAACTTGCTTATATGCATACGCTTTTGCTACAGCTTCCAAAAAGTAGCAGTACTCTTACATAAACTTAGTGACCTCATATTAGCATATTCTTTTTATGACTGAATGTCAGTAAATAGTTGGAAACTATTGTCTATAAGAATTCAGTATTTTAAAGTTTTATGGATTGGTTAAATCTTTCTTATGTGACAGTGGGAATTAAATATTTTTCTCTTTTATTAAGTCACAGGTAGAAAACCAAAATCATGAAGTATTAGTAAATTTCAAATCATGTCAGTCGTAGATATATCTTATACATATATCAACAGTCAAACAGGAAAATATGCAAGATTTTTGCTACTTTTTGCACTCATCTATCTAGGGATATAAAATCAATTCTGTTAGGGTTTTTCTTTAAAAAAACACTACTTACCAAAAGGTTTCTACATATTTCTAAACATATGATTTTTTTATCATTCATTATGGTAGTTAGGATGCAAAACACTTTCATTTGTACAAAAAGTGAAAGAACGGCCCTTCATTCAGGATAGAGTATGTGTTGAGAATATATTGCCCTCAAAAGCATCTAGAACAGTTGAGAATGCCACCACATGATAGTCTGTGATGTGTTATGGCAGAGGTCAGTCACACCTGACACCCTACATATATATTGATGCACAGACCTTTTCCTTTGCCCACAGTTTCCCTTAGAAAGGTATCAGAAGGGACCACTACAGGCTACAGACTTTCAGCAGTATGCTATGTTGTCCTCCCCCCACCCCACCCCAATCATTACAATTAGCTTTCTCCCAACTAAAAAGACACCAAAGTTACCTCAGGGTAGGGAGGAGTATAAATTATTTTCCCAAATAGCATAAAAAGGGAATTAAAGGATGAAAAAAAATGATAGAGTTGACAGAGTAATTTTTAATATTCTGGAAATATGTGAAGTACAGCTTGCTTACTTATTAGTCTGCCTTGGGCTGTTTATGAAAATATTCACAAGTCCTTCAGACCTTATGAATTGTGTCATAAATTATTATCTGTCCAACAACTTACACTAAAAGTACAATTTTCATTATTTGCCATTCATCTCCAGATTAAAATGTCATAATCATCTCGTCCTGGGACACAAAGAGTGTCACATGTGGTAACAAATCTGCAGTTAACAATTCCAGATAGTATATGTGAAGTGAGCAATTACAGGACAATCTAAGGCTGAAATGCACTGTATACTTCATAGGCTAAAAAGTTGTAGATTAAGTAGATTCCAAATAGTTTAATAATTATTTTCATATCTAATAACATTATTCAAATTGCTATTTTGACATCATTAATGATATTATTCATAGTTCATGCTAATATCTTAAAAAGCATGCTGGTTGCCCTAAGTAGATATGCTGGTTCATGGAGAGAGACTTTCTTTCCACTGCCACAAGTGCATCAATTGACAAAATGAGTAAAAAGTCATCTTAAGAAATATTGCTGGGAATGAGAAATGGGATGGGACTGAGCACAGATGTGTGTTCAAACTGCAGTCAAGGGAAGAAGACAAGCAGTTCTGGGATTTCTCTAGCCATGGAGCATGTACAAAATAATCAAGGTGTATCTATGTGACCAAAACTGGTGATACTGATTCTCAGCCCCACCAAAGAACATCTGAGCTGTTTGCATTGTCACCTTGTGTTAGCCGAAACTTTCTGCTTGTGGGAATATGACAGGGGAGAATTGCTTACAGAGGAACAAACCCCCAGCTTCAGCCCTGAGATGAGCACCAGGAAGACGATATCTTGTCTACGCTGAGCACCAGGAAGAGCCCATCTTTGCATATCCTCTGAAACCATAATTAACAATTCAGCTATTGAAAAGGATGATCAGAGTCACTAATTTTATGAAGTAACAGTGTTACAGGTTTTGAGAAATCATTTATATATTTTATCTCTTCAGAGAATAAATCACTGTGATGTACTTGCCAAATGGAAATGGCCATCCAGAATTCAGGATTTATGTCTGGCTCCTCCACTAATGTTATGACATGAAAATTACATACAATATGAAATCTCAGGCTTCATATATTTGGTGCTTTTTTACATTTTCAGTTCAGAAATGTAGAAAAAAGATACCCTGCAGTCTAAACAATGAATATTTGTTTCTTCACTGATTATATTT
>VWZY01006512.1:0-74663 GCA_013399075.1 Chloroceryle aenea
TCAGTTAAGAACACAGGAAAAAAACTAAAAGTTGTCACTGTTTAGGTGGCTTAAAACCTGATAGGTCTCAAAATGCAGTTAGGTTTAGAAAAGGTAATAATATTTCTAAAGAAATAAAAATCTTTCTTTACAGTTCCATTTTATTCATGCATCAGAAAAAGTTTCTGGCATATTCCTGAAGAAATCCACATTGGCAGAAAGGAAAGTTGAACTTTTAGTTTGCTTTTTGAAAAGCTGACCTGAGAATGGCACCTGCTGAGCTCCTAAAGAACGTTTGTAGTCCTAGCACACTTTTTTTCCTCAGTCATGCCTTCTCATTCATTTTGCTCTGTTGCTGCACAAGGATTTTGTAAGGGCTCTTACCACTGCCTCTTTTATCATCCAGGCAAACACACTTGGAATACAGCTCCCCTCAAACACCGTGGCTACCCAAACCACTGTGTAAAAACCTCGCATGATTACTGGAGGCCACTGTGTCTCATGAAGAATTAAATCAAGTGACAGATGGTTTTTAGACCTTCTTTAGAATGTTTTCGTTGCTTTTGTTGGTTTTTTTCAGTGGCTGAACAGAACATCTATGAAGTAGAAAGTCCTTTTAATGGGACACTTTCAGTGATGTGTTGGGAAGGAGGTAGAAATGTTTCTGGATTTGAAATTTTCAGGCTATTTGATGACCCTGGATCAAAGGTCCAGCTTTGAAAAAGCTGCCTGATACCACCTTGCTGTGAGAATATTGCTCTAAATCTGAAGCCTGTGACTGAATATCCTTTTTCAACAGGAGACCCCATTCATCTTTACACTCATACACACAGAGATTAATTCTAATATGTTAAGGAAATAATTTTTATTACCTTTCCTCTTGTTGCATTAGTCTCCCAACCTGCATGATCACTCCCCATCGCAGACCCTTCAGAGTGCACTGTTCATGTGTGCTGTGCTAGCCCGTGGTGCAGCGTAGTTGTATTTAAAATGAACTGTAGGAAATCAAGAATTTGTCCTGAGCATCATATGCTATGGGTTTGTGATAGACCCATGTGTCTCACTGTTCCACTGATAACCACCAGAAAGTTGCCTGGCTGCTCTGTCTTGGGTCTTTGGCCATGTCTGGATCTTCATGCTGTCATCTTCTCTGGTTTTGGGCATCTCTGTGGTGCTGCATACTTCTTAGCTTCTCTGGCACATCTCCAGGAGACAAGCACTGTGGTTGAAGGTGACAAGACTCAGTCCTGAATAATCCTTCAATCAGGAATGGGAAGTCCACCCCTCACAAGTGTCTTCAGAGAAGGCTGTATAGAAAGGAACAAACGAACATCTAAATTTATTTGTTTCCATTAAAAAAAACCCACAGTTTTCTCATTAAAAATAAAGTTTCCCTTCCAAAAATAAACAAAAAACCTTAGGATTAATTATGTCAAAATCTACTGCAATGACAGCATCAGCAAGGCATGTTTCTGGAACTCATTGCTCAGGTGAGATAGCAGCATTATCTCTGAGCTGGACAACTGATGCATGACTGGATCTCCCTCAACATCAAGACTTCTGGGAGGAGGGGAATGGGAAATAAAAATGTATGTGATACTTCTGACTTCACATACCAGCTTCTTCCAGGAAATCATTAACAGAAAACTAAGACCCTAGTAATCACCCAAGGAGGTTTCAACAAGGGGCATGAGCAAACATGCAGAACATTTACGTTCCTATGGCCAACTGTGACATTATCTAATCTGTGTTACAGGAGGAGTGACAACAGTTTGCAATCTTTGGGTCAGTTAATAAAGATCTTTTCTCACAGAGAACTAACTATAGCAGATCTCTACTGATTGCCCTTGATTTTGCCTGATGAGGATTTGGGTTTTACAACCCTTATGCCAGATTACACAACTCTGTTGGTAATACTGCAGATGAGAACTCTTCTTTTCCTAATATTGATCACACAGAAGAAATCAAGACTATTTAAAATGTTAAAAATGTTAACCAAGTATATTACGTTCAATTATTTTTTTAAATGGTTCCCCATCCATTAAAATTAAAATAGACTTTGTCATTAATTTAAATGAGAACTGATCTCCAATTAAAATTAAAATTGAAGGGCAGACTCAGCCACATTCCAGTAATGTCTTTAATGGTGTTCATCTAATATTTATGTTAGTGCTTCTTTGCTTAGTTTTAAAGTTTGTTTTGGTTTAAAGACATGTTTCAAGGGGGTGAATCATCCCCCACCAACCTCAGGGCTACCCTAAAATCCACTCATTCTCTAAAGAACCCTGGTTTGGTTCAGCTCAGATGTTGCTGTGCTACATCAGATACACACTTAATTTTCAGAACTTGTACAAAACCTTGAGATTCATTTCTTTTTCTTCCTAAATTTTTTATTCAATGGGATATTAGACCATAGCTAGGACTCCTGTAGTCTCCTGGCAATACAAGTTAGGAAAGAAACCCATTTCTTCTTGTGCTCAACCCTTCCCTCAATGGCAGACAGTGCACCCTGAGACCTTGTCCCTTCCTTTTAACTGTATTCCTGATCCCCTCGTCCCACCCACCTTGTACATTTGTGAAGTTGTTTAGGCTGGACATTTCAGCATGAGGTCACAGTTTTCCCCTCTTATAGTGAACATGATCTACTCAGTTTATAAAGTGAATTTTTGGGAATATAGATGAATCTGAGAGTCTGAGTTCTGAGGACCTTTAGGATAAGTCTAGATCTCAAATAAATTAAATCTGTGATACTCTTATGAATTTTCCATCACCACAGATTACAGTTTTCCTGCTTTTCTGAAGTAAAACAGCAATCCAATACAGTTCTAATGTTGCTTGTTAGAGAATAGATAACTGCAACTGCTTCAAAAATGTATTTCAAGTCTTCCTTTAACAGAAAAAAAATTCTCAAAATCACAAACCTTTTCTAGAAAAGCCATTCTTCTTCTGATGCTCCTTACAGAGACTCTCATCTTATTAATATTTAATCTTCTGCTAGAAGTTAATCACGATTAGTTCCTTATCATTTAGAGAAACTAACGCTGTACTTCAACTGCAGAGACACAGAATAGTTTACAGCATTCATCCTAGACTTAGAAAATGGAGCAGTAAATGAAAATGAAGACAAAACCCCTATGTGCATCATTCTTCTCCCCCCACCCCTCCCCTCCCACAGCTCCAAACCTGAGATTTCTGTTCTGTTCCATTTGCTCCCTAACTTATTTCACATTATTTCAAAACCAAAATGTGGCAGGTGAGTCACAAGTGGGTGGCATACTACACTTCAGTAGCTTATTCACCCCTGATCAAGTGAGCCAAGCTTACAATGGAAATATCTGTTAAATTGTGAGAACATTCTGTCTCATCCAGAGAACAGCATGTCTCCTATTAAGGCTTGTTATCCAAAATCAGAGCAGCGAAGAGAAGGCACCAGTAGTACTTGCAAGAGAGTAAGGTTAGAGAGATAAAAAAATGTCAACAGCTCTTCATGAAAAAAATAATCTGATGCATTCAGACCATATTTAATATAAGGATTTGACAGCCAGCATGGCTTCACCAAAGGCAACTCTCACCTCACCAGCCTGGTGGCCTTCTGTAATGGAGTGACTACATCAGTGAACAAGGGAAGAACTACAGATGTCATCTATCTGGACTTCTGTAAAGCCTTTGACATGGTTTCCCACAATATGCTTCCTTCAAAACTGGAGAAATATGGATTTCATGGGTGGACTGCTCAGCAGCTGAGGAATTAGTTGGATGGTGAACTAAGAACCCACAACAGATGCTCATATCCAGAGGGTAGTGGTCAACTTGTGAACCTCATGAGGTTCAACAAGGCCAAGTGCCTTGCAAAGGAGATGAAGGGAGGGAGAGGAGCCCTGTGGAGAAGGAGCTGGGGGTGCTGGTGGATGAAAAGCTGGACATGAGCCAGCAAGGTGCAATTGCAGCCCAGAAGGCCAACCATATCCTGAGCTGCATCCAGAGAAGCATGGCCAGCAGGTCGAGGGAGGCCATCCTCCCTCTCTACTCCATTCTGGTGAGACCCCACCTGGAGTGCTGTGTTCAGATCTGGAGCTCTCAGACATGAACCTGTGTGAGCAGGGCCAGAAAAAGGATCAGAGGGATGAGGAAAGGCTAAGAGAGTTGGGATTGTTCAGCCTGGAGCAGAGAAGGCTCTTATTGCAGCCTTTCAGTATTCAAAGGGGGCATGTAAGGAAGATGGGCAGAGACTTTTTAGCAGGGCCTGATGTGACAGGACAAAGCATGATGGTTTTAAACTAAAAGAGGGAAGATTCAGATTAGGTATAATGAACATTTTTTTTGCCTTGAGGGTGGTACAACACTGGCACAGGTTGCCCAGAGATGCTGTAGATGCCCCATCCCTGGAAACATTCAAGGTCAGGTTGGCCAGGGCTCTGAGTAATCTGCTCTAGTTGAAGTTGTCCCTGTTTGTTGCAGGGGGGCTGGACTAGATGACCTTTAAAGGTCCCTTCTGACCCAAACTGTTCTATGATTCTATGAACAAGCACTCTTTCATCACGTTGTAGGATTGCATCGTAAAAGGACTATCTGTATTAAATAAAAATAAACTTCCCAATCATACTAAAAGGGAACTGCCTAGATTTTCTGAGGTTGATAGTTTCTGTCATCATACATTTTTCTGGCTTATTAAAGTCAGTCTTTCTGTCCAACTTCTCACCTACCGTGTCTCTGCTTCTGTTTCAAACCTCACTGACTGCAGCATCAAAGACAAGCTACATTTCTTGTCCTGTAGCTCCACCCCATTTCTCACTCTTTGGGTTTAAAACACATTGGCAAGACAGGATAATACCCATCCCTACAGTGCCCTAGCCTGGTTCATTATATGACATAGACAGGACAGGTAGGTGTGCCAATGGTACTCTGCTTTTAGATTCATTTACACCATTGTTCTCCTCATACATTTGTAATTTCTCTTCCACACAGATGGTCTTTCTAGATCTGTTATTAAGACAGTTACAACAGGGGAAGCATTATTTGAAGGCATTTTGGATTTTACCATACCAAATTACTATAAATAATGTTATATATTTGAAAAAACATATATTCTTCCCATAACTAAAGACACAGAGGAGGCAGCTTTCTCTTTTAACAGTTATACCTACCCTGGATCAGGTATTCACTGTGTTTCTAACTCTGTTCTTTTGTCTTCATTTGCTTAATCAAAGCCAGCTCTTTTCTCCAGCGAAGAGCAGAAGAAAGAAATATTGGTTTATTAATCTCTTCTGAAGCTGATGCATTCTTGAGCTGAGCACTGTCTGAACTCAGAATGATTTACATTCTTGTTTATTCCAAAAAGGCTTTATGTTTTCCCATCATTTCCCTGCTAGCAGTCCAAAAGAGTTTCAGTGGTAAAGCTTCCATCTACCAAGTAGGTGAAGTTAAGTATATTCCTATTCTATTTTCCAGATTAGACTCATTCTTTTCACAGCTCTTTGTTTCTGATGAATTTGAAAAACAAAGGAAAGAAGGCAACAATCAATGGGCTGAGTTACAGGTTGGGATTTTTTTCAATATTTTCATTTTTTCCTTTGACATTGAACATCAATCCATTCATTAGAAGATACAGGACCAAAGTTTGAGATCTTGTATGCTTGTGTAAGAACATCAAATGCAGAAAGCTCATAAAATTTAACATCTTGGCTTAAAATCTATACACAAGATGCTAGCATGGCATTTCTGCAGCCAGCACCTTTTAATGCTTGGTAAACAAATAACTTACCAGCACCAGGTATTGCATTGTATACTTTAAAATAATTAGAGTATAAAAGGCACTTTTGTGTGCTGATGCTTCTGCAGTAGTTAATCTTCTGATAAGTTTTCCTGGAAGTCAGGATGGCTGGTTGGTGGCCAGGGCTGCTACCCTGGCTGCTGTTTGTTTAGCCTTGCTGTGTCCCCTCATTGCTCTGGCTTAGCAGGAGTTTTGAATCCAAGGTAGGGAGGGATCCATCTCTGCTGCATCATTCACTGGCATTCTTGTCTACGTGTGAAGCTTTGATTTCTGTGAGACAGAAGAGGATGCATCATCATGCATGGGAGGACCACGTGCCTGCAGGCAGACGGCTGATGGGGATGTGTACATCACATATCAAAGGCTTATGTGGAATTTTAAATAGCTGAATGAAGTTAGTTAAATTTATTTAACAGAGAGTAGTAGTTGCCTCTCTAGCTTTCCCTCTGCTTCCCACAACTGTGAATTTAAAGGAAATTAGTGAGGAGCTATATGGCCCAATCCAATAGTCAATAAAACAAAGCTGCCAGCCTTCAACTTACTGACAAATCCTCCTCTTGGACCCTGTTGAGGTAACGAGAGACACGAGAGGTCTTTAATTATATTAGTGCAATGGCACATTTCTTACTCCTGTTTTCTTTCAGCCCATTGCCCAAGTTACAAAGAATTAGCTTTAATTTCCCATTCTTAAATATGCCTTTTACTCATTGTATCCCAGATGAGAATAATGACACCCAGTAAGTCAGAAGCCTCCCACCTGCTCACCCACTCTGATGCAAATGGGGAGCAATGTGCCTCGAATCATTGCAGGAGAACCACAGCAGACTGACCTCACTGTTTGGGAACCCCCACCACACCAGGGAGGGAAGGCAGGCAGCAAGTGCCAGGACAACTGCAAAAGGTGAAGAAAGACAGGGAAATCAAGTTCACTCCTCAGCTCTCCTATGGGAGGAGTTGGTGTTTGTTTTCCTTCTCTTTTCCTTCTTTAGGAATATTTCTACCCACAGCTGAGGCAAGGGGAGAGGGAAAGGAAAACCCCCCAGCAATGCCTGGTGTTTCCCAGTGAAGGACACTATCTTCTCCATGGCCAGCAAGGCCAGCTGAGTTCCCATGCTGGCTTGGGTGAGACTTCTGGTAGCAAAACACATCAGGGATGATTTAAAAATGACCCCATGGATTCCAGTATGGGACAGTAAAAACAGGGATGTATTCAGTTGATAGCACAGGGGGTGTTTCTATCCACTGCTAGATGTTTGGGGGGCAAATTTTCTCCTCCATTCTTGAGAGATTTATGAATTTTGGTGCAGACTTTCTCCCAAGTTCATGAAGGATTCATGTTCACTAACAAATAGCTTGGAAAAAGTCTGAGCTAAGCTGTCACAACTTCCAGGACATGAAAAGCTCAGCCCAGTGACAATGCCCATTACTGGCAAGTTTTCTGGTTAAATCAACCTTGGGGCAGCTAGAGTTGTAAAACGGGCAATAAACTTTTTATAGCATGTCATAAATAAGAATGCTCACGCTGACTGCTTGATTGAAATGGAGACTTCTTCATACCTCATATCTCGTGATCTATTGGCTCCTGCACTCCTTCTTTTACAGATCCATCATCCGTATATTTCCCCTCTGCTTAGGAAGGAAAGCTTATCAAAGGCAGCAAGTTTTCTAAATGTTATTAGTATGCAAGCTGCTCAATGTCTGGAGGTTTCTACTCTCAAACGTTGCATATGCATCATTTATTATTCTGTGCTTGTGCCTTTCAGGTGGGTTTGTCACACGTGATGTGCTAGGAACACAGTAGATGTTACCAAAAAGTAGAGTAATTCAAAGGCATGAATTTGCTTCCTCCTTTCTTATTCTTTCAGTTCCCTTTCTGGAAATATTCAATGAATGATTTTTCATTCATGTGCACACTCTTAGATCTAGGCAGTTATTTACAGCCACATCTGTGGCACTCATCACTGGTATTTCAGCAGCCCTGAGAGGAAGGAATGCATTCATCCCTCTGCTGAGCAACAGGCAACCTTTAGCAATGGGAGATTAGGTGCTTTGCCCTTAATCACAACCAACCACCCCGTGACAGAAACTACTCCAGCAGCCCCAGTCCATTCAAGGTCTCAGAGGACTTTGGGATTGGGCCTGAGAATGGAAGAAACACAGGGTATGGACCAGGAAGGGCTGAGGGCAAGGAGCTCAGTTCAGCATGCTCCAGACCCCATGACAGTTTTCCAGGTTTCTTCCAGACCTCAGAGTGTGCCTAAAGAAACCTGAGTGGGCATCAGAAAACCAGTGAACCCCCCATTCCAGCTCTTGCAAGTAATATATCTCAAGGTGGTGGTGGATGCAGGACACTAGCCAGACCCTGAAAGCTACATGGGGTAGGGAAGTTGTGCTCTTGTCCCTCGTATGAGCTGCCTTTTTGAAACATATGGGTTGAATAATGTATGTAACTTAACATTATTTCTGGACTCGTGACTATGGTCAGGAATGCTTGTGTGTCTGCACAAGACTATGTACCCAAAACACTTCAAAAGCACCAAACAGATTTTGCATTTTATTGTGAAGATTCCCCGTGTTGCTGACAACTTGTACGCCAAATTGCAGCCTGGAGTGACATTTAATGGCCACATTTATAAACTGTTAAGCACAAGGATTTCTGCTGGAAACACTGACACAGAACAAACTCGAGCATCACTTGTGAGTGCTGCCCTAATTACGACAGGGCTGTATAAATCACAGCTTGCTGCATGTCACCACTGGAGGACCCAGTGAGAGTCCAGGACAGGTCAATGTGTGGGGACAACGGGAAGGAGAGTGACAGTGCCCACCTGAGCTCCTGTGGTTCCAGTTGCAGTTATTATTAATGTGAGAAAGCCAGAATGATGGAAGGTGGCCCAAATTCCAGTAAAATTTATAGCTTTTAGTACCCATGTCCCTCAGCCTTGACCAGCTGTTACACACCTGGAAGTGGAATACTGAAATATTCTCCTTCAATTTATCTTTCTTGTTCCTTATGGGACTAATGACAGAGTAATAGGTAATGTAATTATAGACACCTACTTGCAGGAATTCAGTTTTATGCAGAAACACTGCACTGCTCCCAAGAAGTTTTCCAGGCAATCCAAAGTCTTAATGCTGCATTATACCAGTAGTAGAGTTTTGCTCCTTTAGGAGCAGCATTTGGAGTTGGTTTTTTTTTTCTGATGACAGGCTAATGAAAGTGAACGTAATTCATATTCTAAAAGTAATTCATAACTCAAAAACTGTTAAAGGATGTGAAAAATATTACTCACAATGTTTTCCTGAGTGCAGGGTATGTTGTATGTCCTATGGATCACTTCCCACTCGCAGTTTTAAGGCACTTCCAAGGATGGCCTGAAACAGAGTCACCCAAATGATTACAAATACCTATATAATTCTGTGCCACATAGAATCAGAACCATAGTTCAGCTTGGAAGGGACATTTAAAGGTCATCTAGTCCAACCATCCCACAATGAGCAAGGATATCTTCCACTAGATGAGGCTGTTCAGAGACCCCTCCTACCTGACCTTAAATGTTTATGAGGTTAGGGCATCTACAACCTCTCTGGGCAACCTGTGCCAGTGTCTCACCATCCTCATGGCAAAAAAATTCATTATACCTAATCTGAATCTGCCCTCTTTTAGTTTAAAACCATTACCTATTGTGTTATTACAACAGACACTGCTAAAAAGTCTCCTCCCATCTTTCTTTCAGGCTCCCTTTAAATGCTGAAATATAACATTCAAACAAATTTAAAGTGACTCAGTTAAACTTGTAGTCTGGCCTTTGGAAAAAAGCTGATCTGCTCACATCAAATGCAAGATTTTCACTGACTTCAGTGGGACAAGATTCTTTTCCTAAGTTCTTTCCCAGATACAAAATCCATTTTTCTTGTTTGCATACTCTAGCTGGTGCAAGGACAAAATGTATTACATTTATTCAGCAAAATACAGATATTCAACCTGTTCTGAATGAAGGTGAGGGCAGAAAGAGTTCTGTCATCTGCAGCAGAGCAAGAAAATGTTCCTAATGAGAAGCATCTTTCTGACTCAACAGCATCAAACTTCAGTGAGCTCTAAAAAAAGTAGTAAGAGGATCTTTGTGAGAGCAGAAATGTATGAGTAAAATATGTGATAGACACAGAACTGTCATCGCTCCCCAGTGTGACTTCACTTGATATGTGAGGTACCCATGTAATAACAGTAGTACATCAAACCTTTCCATGCTGTATATTTGGTTTTGGATGAGAATCATGCTTTCCCTTTCTCCTGTCCCCCCTGATATACTGTAGCATCTCCAAATCTGCTTACAATTACTTCTCTAGGCTGGTAAAAAAAGCAGATTTTAAAATGAATTTAATACAAATGCAAAAAAAAAGAAGTGTTTTGCATGTATTTTAAGGAATTGCTAGCTGTTTGTTAAAGCCTTTTCATGCCTTGTCTGAGATCTTGAAATAATTTATTTAATAAGAAGATGGCAATGACTCACAGCTTCTCTAATAGAGTTGTTTTCATTTATGTTGTATGCAGAAACAGCTCAGTTAATAAAGAACATATATAAATAAAGTAGCTCCAGAAAGGAATGCTGATTTGTATAAGAAAACCCTGGACAATTAGGAACTAATGTCTGTAAAATATTCTGTTGCCACAAGACACACACAAACTGATTGAAGACAGACACTTCTATGAGAGCTTTGTTGAGGCCAGCTTTATAAATAGATGCTCAATAATAGTAGGCCAGATGTTCAAAATAAATTGTCGAGCAAGGTTTCTTGTAACCAAGCTGAGGAAAGCCATCAAAGCAATTGTTTCACAACTTCAGATCACATTCTGAGCCTGTTAGCCTATTGTCAAATGACTCTCTCAGAGATGATGAAGTGCTCTCTCCTCTCAGAAAAGCCAACGCCACTTTTGGAAGAGTGACTAAAATAAAAAATGGAACTGAGCTTCATTATGGAGCTGAGTGTAGATGGGGCAGTTTGTACTAAACCATGGTGCTTCTCCAGAGGTGGAACTCTTGAGAGGGTTCTGCTGTTAGTGGTGGGCTGGCAGATCACATATGCTCTGCATAATACACTGGTCAGCACATCCAATATTATGTCTGCCAGCTTACTCATGTGGGTGTATGTTGAGGTGTCACAATAGCAACACTTTCCAACAGAAAAAAAATAATAAATACATTTTTTTTCTCCATAAATATAGACATCTGGAAGTCAAGTGTATGGCCTAAACATCAGGTTCCTAGTGTAGTCACCAGAGAAACAGCTGCCTCCAAAGGGTGACATCTTCTCCTAAGCTGAGTCACTTTCTGATGGTGCTTATAACTCTTTATTGTCTATAGAAATGAGATATTTTCTATGACAGTGATGTGACACAAACCCAAAAGCTGAAACTCTTGAGGTACATCTGCTGATATAATTTCCTTTAAGGAACACTACAAAAGCACCAAAGGGAATTTGTATTTGAAAAGTGAAGACCTCTTAGAGCACACATATTTTAAACAGACAAAAATCCAGATGTGCTGGGTAAAACTGAATTAAAACAAATGGATTTGGAACCAGCTCTCTCAGCCCTGCCCCTTGTTCCTTGCATGCTGACTCTTTTCCTCCAGAGTTTCCCTTTGTCCAGCAGTTTTTATGTGAGTTTTCAAGATACAACAAGTTCTAGAAAATCTCCTGGGGATCCTTTTGGAATAGCCTCTTTCTTTCCATCACCTCTGAAAACTGCCAGCATGTTAGCTCCCTGATCTTCAGAGCATTTTCCCAGTCTGAGCTAATTTGTCTACCCCATGATGCATTTCATAATATTCCTTCCTGGGCAGCATTTAGTTGCTCTCCAGGAAGGAAAATTCTCCTCCTTGCTCTAGAGGTCCCATATAACCCAGAGTGAAGGAGCCAAGGACAATAAACCAGTAGCCTTCTTCCCTGGTTTCCTACTTTTCCATCAAACACACACATACCAAGAGTTAGGTTAGACAAAACAAACCCACATTTGATTTGCATAAGCAGAACAATAGTACTGCAGCTCTGGAATTGTATATGGAACTAAACAACAAGCTTCCTATGGGAAAACTCCATTGTGTGTTTGCATGTCTGGTAATTTTCTTCCAACCTGGTAACAAATTCCACAGGCTAACTCTGCAGCATGTAGGGAAATGCATTGCATTTATTTGCTGTAAATCTGCTGCCTGGCTATTTCGTTTGATGCTCTCTGAAAAGAATAAAAATACTGTGGGAAATACTGAATAAACATTCTTCATTCATCATCACCACATTACTCGAAATTTTATGTATCTCAGTCATATCCCTGTTAAGTCATCTCTTTCCCAAACAAGGTCTTTGTGGTCTGCAAAATCAAAGACATGAGAAGTGAAAAGAATTAGCACAAGCCCTAGAATTTCACTCATTGCTAAAAGGCAATCATGAAGCAAAGAAAAGGCAGAATTCTCACTTAATGTTACCCATAGCTATGGAAGTCTGGGGACTTTATGTTTTCTCCAAGTGGCTTAGAACTTCATTTGAAAACCACCAAAGGCAAGCAAGAAAACTTTTGCATAACACTGTTAGTAATAAAGAAAGAAATAAGCACGACATACTGCTGGTGACTAAATGCCATTGTTCTTTTCCAGCATTATCCTTGCTGCCATATGTTTAGAGTCACTGGGACTGCAATGCTGTGAATACCAGCCATGCAAGCTATCAATTAACACTTTCTGAATGCCTCTATGTTCTTCCTGTACAGCACTGGGGCTCCTCTAACCTTTGTAAGATGTTTTCTTCAGTGTTTTCTTGAGCAATGCTCCTGATAACTTGATGTCTAACCTTCCAGGGGTTACAGAAAATATTCACCTTAAACCCTGTTGCTTTAGGCTTTGCACAGATCCAGGTATAGATAGAGAATGGCTCCCAACCACATATAATTTAAAAATTAAGACAAAATATTTTTTTTATTAAAAAAAAAGGACTCTTCTCAATAGTTCCAGATATCTCAGCTGCAGATACTGGCAGCTGAGCTACTGAGTCCCAGCTTCCTTCAGAGCCAAGGAAGGGAAACAAGCACAATCAAGACATCAGATCTGACCTGGTAATGCCTTGTTTCTTCTGTATCTAGAGATGTCTGCCTCTGGTCAGATACAACCCATACAAATAAACCCACTGCTCAGCAAGATGGTGATGGCCTCAGTATCGTGCCAGCCAAATAGGTGATGGAGTAAAAAACCCAAGCCACCTCAAACTGGCTCTGTGGGTACTTTGGGGAGCTGTTCATTACCATGGAAAGTCGGAGAAAGGTCAGGGAAAATGTCAAAATAGGATGATCTGTATGAGAAATGGGATGATCTCTAGGAGAGTCTCGGATGTCTGGGTCGGTGGGGAATGTTAGAAGTGGAGAAGTTGGAAGGAAAGACTCTGCAAGAATGAAGTATGACGTGAAGTGGGTAGCTAATGACAACAGAAGATCCCATCCATTTAAGAGCAGATTGGCAATATTGTGCCCGTGAAAAGCAACTGTGAAAAGCTTGAGAAACAAGTTGACAAGGAAGAGAGGTTAAGAGGTTGGTTTTATCTCTGGCTGGGCCTGATTTTTAATTTTAAGAGCTATGAAAAGGTTTTAATTTGGACATAAGGAAATACATTTGGAGTAAAGACATGTATGAAAGATGTACCATTTCGACACAGACACATTTTTTGTCTTGTGTTCATAGCAGAATGTGAAAAGAATCAAATAAAAACCATTCTAAAAAGTAGTCTTACTGAGCACCACTGTCCTCTCCCAAGAAATCGGGGAGAAGAAGGAGAAAATCTTCCAGAAGACTTTCTGAACAAGCAGTTAGGAGAGCAGGAAGAAAATGGAAAGAATCAAAACCTCACTGAAGAAGAAAAAAACGAGTTTTCCAAACATATGTGCTCACTTGTGTTCAACTCCTAGGCAGCCAGACTGGCTGGGAGAAGAAAGGGAACTCCACAGCGAGCTGGAGTTTGGTGAGGAACAGAGGGAGTTAGGGACTGCAAGGGCAGGATGGTGTGAGCTGGACAAGAGTAAATCTGCTTGTATGGTGATGGAAAGAGAAAGGAAACATACTGAGAAGCTAAGGAGAAGACTAAGGAAGGGCATGGGATGATATGGGATTATTAGAACAACTGAGGAGTAAAAGGCACAGAGCAACTGCCTGCATTATGACAGACACGGGGAAAAGGAAAGGTCAAGGTATAGGGTTTGGTTTCTTAAATTTATGTATACATTAAATATATACATATTTTTTCCTTGGGAAAAAATGGAGAGTTGCAATATAGGCAGAAAAAGATAAAAGCAGGCATGGGGAGTGGTTAGAAGAGTGAGTGACGGGTGGTGAAAAGGCAGCTGCTATTACAGGTGTTGGCAGAGTGGAAATAGTAATTTATTTCTGAAAGAGACAGAGACAGAGATTGTCTGAGGTGAGATCCAGAACAAAGTAAGCAACATTGCTTTACTAGCCATTTTTAAAGGTCATCTTGTAATTTTTGCCATAATACTCGGAGACTGAAGAAATGCATTTATAATTGGATGATTCAAAAGGACACTAAAAGGGCGACTCTAATTTACAGTTCACTGGAGCACCAAAGGAAACAACAGCAAATCTGTATTATTATTTTTTAAAGTGGCAAAATTATGGGCTCAGAACTTCCATTAACTGAGTTTTAGTCTAGACTGGTAGCTTGATCTTCCTGATTATAGCTTTTTAGAGAGTCAGGGCTAAAATCTAAACAGACACAGCACTTATTTCTGTGATTGGAGAAAGTAAATCCAGCACTTATAAAAATGCTTATGTACTTTCACAATATTTTTTTATTTTAAAAGCTCTTCCAGAAAAATCTCTAAATCCCAGGCTCCCATAAATGCAGAAGTTTCTGGCATTTCACTTCAGTAAAGTGTTAAAGAGCAGAGCTGTACAGGTCAGTTTAATGCATATCTGCAAAGTATTCACTCTCGGCAGTACCCGTTAGAGTGGTTAAAGCATACTGGGATTTTTTTTTTTATTAAATTGACTTTTGTCACTAAGAAAGACAAAATCAAACCAAAACTATTTTAAGAGTGCTGGTTTCAGCATAACCATCTTGGGTCCCAGCTGGCAAAAGGCTCTTTGGAAGCAGGTTGAGCCACTCACTCTACAAGAAAAGCAGATTTAAGTCCCTCTTCTGTCTGATTTAGAGGGGTAATTCTGGGTGACTAATGGATGCTTTTGGCTGAGTACCCTCCAGCAGTTCCTGAAAGGCTTGGCTGTTTTTATTCAAGCTAAGAACATTTCTTTTCTGAATTTCAAAATGTTCAAAATGACCTGATAAGAACTAGCTACTAACTGTTAGATCATATACAGAAGGCTCAGGCTTATTTATTTTTTCATTTACAGGTAAAACCCTAGAAATTTTCTTTTCTTACCTTCTAAAGATGAAAAACCTGTTGCCTTCTCATACAAAGCTTCGGGAGTTCTGTAGATTCCATAATTAGAAAGAAAATAGAAACACACACATAATTAATTCAGAACCATTCTTAAAAACATGAAAAAAGGAGAAATAGAAATCTCACAATCTAAAGAAAATCTTTCAAAAAAGTACATTCACAGCTTCCATTCTGGTTAGCAACTTCAGACAGCTGGAGCCCACAGCAAAGAAAAAAACACATTCCTCTAATTGTATAAACTAGAGCAGAATTATTGTAATTGCCCATATTCACTGCCAAGGTGTTTCTACAGGTTTAAATTAGAAGACTTTTTTACAGGCTTAGGAGAGCAAATTGTTATCATTTAGGAAAACAATAATTATTACATTTTGGACATTGCACAAGAATATAGAGTTTTGGTTAAGGGAACAAAAGAGTGTTTTGAAGTCTGACATCATTTGGCAAGTCAGGCACACAGGAATCTATCAGTTGTCTGTCATGGGATAAATGCAAAGTATGAATAAGCTCTAAGCAGCATCTGCCTTGAACATACCTGTAAGGTACCCAAAAGGCTGAGAATATAAAGGCTGAGATGATTTATTTACTGATGAATCTTTAAAAATGCTTCTTGCTCACTTAGCACAACTTATTCAGGGGTCTGAGGGTGTTTCAGGAGGAAGGAAAGGCATCCTTAGTTCTGTTCTACAGCTGAGGAAGCAGAAGGGAACAGAAGCACTGCATGTCCACATTCCTGGAGAAGTTAGTGGGGGATTTGCGGAGAAAAACTCCTACTTTTGCCTCTCCAAGCTAACTCTGTCCCCAGAACAGTTAGATTTTACTGGAGCTGAATAACTGCTGAGTAGAGCATTCACAACTACGCAGAGAAAACCACAGTTCTTGATTTGCTTCAGCTGTGTTCCTGTCCTTTTTTTGTTAGCCTTGTTTCGAGCTATTTTCGCTGCATATGGATGTTGGTGAAGGCAACTGATCTAGAGGGGTACACATATTCATGGAGGAATAGGAGTTTGAGAAAGTGTACTCATCTTCTGTTTATTATTCATGATTCGCTATTCATCTTCCACGTTCTTCTCTATTCATGAAGTTTCAGGCATCCAATCAGGAGCAGAGCCTGGGATGAATAATGGAAGCACACAGTTCACAGATAATGCTCCGGCTGTAATTTGGACTGGCAAATGATCTGATGAACATTTACAGATAAATGAAACACAGTATTTGGGGGCCACAAAAGAAAATCTGCCCTCAAGAAAGGAGGCAGAGAAATGAACTTGAGCAAGTAACCAGAATAGAAAGCAGTCTCCTCTGCTATAACCTTACTTGTCCCAGAAAGAAAGTCATTAAGCTATGAAAACCACTTTGTCTTATGTAGGTCTACCATTCTAACAGCCATCTGGGGAAAGATGGACCAGTACCCACAACTGGACTGGGGGTAATCAGGTCCCAGATCTCACAAGACCAGTGGAAACTTCTTGTTTGCCAAGTCATCCCTGACAGATTGCCATTCTAGGGACAGGAGCTTTACATCACTTCGTGCTGTCCTGAAAAGCAAGGGGGTTATTTTCTGTAGTGTGTGCTCCGCTGCTAGGTGCCCAAGAAAGAGCTGCTCCTCAGCTTCCTAGCTGCTGTGTTTAATCAGAGATGTTCAACACTGCACCACTTATTCAAGGGCTTACAACTTTTGGAGAACAGTGGATACATAAATCTTTTCTCCACACTAGAACTTAGATGACCTGGTAGAAACATTGAAGAGCCACACCACACACCCCCCCCTAAAAACCAAACCAAAACCAAACCAACAAACAGACACCACAAAACCAAAACAAACAAGCAAAACAAAGCTGAGCTGCATCCAAGCCCAGGAAGAGAAATTCTGATGTGCTACGTGGGGCTCCTCACTTTTGCATCCTCTTTACTCCATCCTAAGAGCCTGGTATTCTCCCCCTGCCTTGCTACATGGAGAGCAAGCAGAGGAACATTCAGTCCACTTAGAGCTGTACTCATTTTTAGCTATTTTATCCTCCTTCCTTTGTATGAGAGAGAACAGATGACAACGTAGCTGGCAAGAAGGGAAAAGTGAGGAAGAGTGGAAGAAAGCAGGGGGTCAGCTCAACTCATGGGCTGAGATGAAGACAGGATAACATCCACTGATAACCCCAGTGTCACCAGCACTCTTTTCAGCACAAATCCAAAGCAGTAACTCAGGTGGTTGTTTCTAAGGAGCTGCAGTGAGCAGAATTTTGTTCGATGTTTTCAGATCCTTCCACTTGGGAGACTTCTATCATATCTACCCCATGGAAACCAATAATGGCTTAATCACATCAGGAAACTTCCCAGGGAGAAAGGTTGGGGGTGAGGAGGGACTGGTATTAGAAGCAGACCAAGGAATAAGGTTGTTGCACAGCAGCCAGGGTTGTTTGTTTGCTCTAGCTGCTAAAGTTAATTCAAGAATCATGCTTAAAACCACTGCCTGGCATTTTTTTTACACTTCCTTCTTTTTTTTCTTTCACTTGTTTGTGATTGGTTAGCAAATTAGCTGGCAACCTTCTCTGAGAGGTTAATTAGAGGACACTACAGTCAGGAATGTGACCCAGGTGCTTGCACATGCTGCCTGGGGAGAAGCTAACAGATACATAAGAAGCTTGGAAACCTTTATTTTTCTAACTGGAGAATCTTTTTCCTGTAGGACTCAAGTTCAGGCAGAGGTTGGATCTTTGTTTCTTCCTAGTGAGGATCAAAGTCTCTGAATCTGAGTAATGCTCAGTGTAGGAACTGGAGCTTCAGCTTTGAGAAACAAGAGGTTTTGCAGCTCTCCTCAGTGCAAGGTTATTGATTTCCAGGGTAAGAAATTACTGCTCCTATGGTTTAAGCCTTATTCTGTTCTCTGATGTTTGAAATTGGTTTGTCTTTTAAGCTATGCTAACACATGACATGTAATATAAGATGATTTAGTTCTCGCTAGTCAGCAAATGTTTGACCTCAGCAGATAATGTGAATTTGAAGCATGAAGGTATAGAATTACTTCTCAGTCCTTAAATTTGTTTTGACTGTGCCTGGTATGGAAATGACTCCAAATCCAGCTTAGTCATCCATTGCAGAAGGAGTGAAAAGGATCCAGTCAGTCTTGTGCCTGAAATTTTGGGCAGATCAGGCAGCATTTGTTCAGTCAGGGATCTCCAAATAATAGAATGAAATAAAATTTACCTACTCAGGCACAAGCAGAGACCTATATACACATGGTAGTTGCTACTAGCTCCTTCTGAACTCTTTTCCTTTCTCCTTCCATAGCCATCAATATAACTGAAAACCCATCCTGGGAACAGGAGCACAACTAGATACCCTCATTCCAACACTCATTCATTTGCCTTGGCAGATCTTGCTGACTCCCTAAAAAATTTCCTGGAGATTCCAATACTATTTTGCTTTAGACCTGTTCATTCTTGTGTGCAGAGGGGGAGAAGGGTAGGCTTGGAGGAACAGGAGGTGCCAGGAACTTGCAGCAATTAGACTGTCAATTCAGATAACCACTGAAACCAACTGTTAGCTCCAAGGAAGTCTGTCATCTCTTTTCTTCTGCTTGCTGACAACATTTCAAGCATGAGGAGAGGAACTTGGACCTCCACACTGAGTAGACCAATCAAACAATACATGAGAGAGACTCCTGAGGCAATGAAGGAACCTTCTACCCATTAAGCAAGTGTTTTTGGAGCTGCCTCATTACTTTTCCCTTCATCTCTTTGCAGGACCAACAAGATAGTACAGACAGACCTGTGCTCCCATAGATCCACCAACTCCTCTTGAAGAAACTGTCTGCAGACTCCTCTGCACACCTCCTCAAGGGGTTGCTGAGAAGTTTGCTCTTTCCTAGAGTCACAGAGGGTCTACCAGTTTTTGTAGGAGGTGAGGTAACTGGCTCATCAAAGACTTTCCTCAGTGAAATTCTTCACCAGAGAGTCTGAGAGACTTTAATTCACTGAGTTCAGTGAATGAAGGGTTCATGGAGGAGGTACAGTTTCTTTTAGGGACAATTTCATACATTTCTTCCTGCAAGCAGAAGGCACCAATTAGAATGCTGTGGGCATCATGGCACAACTGGATGCTGAGCTGGAGTTTGTGGTGCCAGGACCCACAAACATGATATTTTGCCATAAGATCCCACCCCATTGGAGCTCTCAGACTGGATGAGTAGGTGGAATAAGAAATGATCCAGACAACAGTATTTGGTGTCATCATTTTAACAGTTTTAAATGGTGTTGCAAGTTACAAAAAATTGGTTACTATCTAGTTGGGTTTTTTTCCTTGCTGTGATAAGAAACTCCACTAGTAAGAGTAAAGACTTTGATCCTGGCTGAGCTGCTAGCTGAACATAAATACATCAGCACCACTGAAAGAAAAGAAACTATGAAAAGTGTAAATAAAGGATGGTGGAAGAGCCCCACTCATTTTTTTCTGCTCTATATCTGTGGCTACAGTTATTTCCCAGGGGACAAGAGAGTGAAGGGATGCAAGGTTCATCATTTCTCATCTCTCAAGGGAGACCACATGAGAATGAGAAGAGCTGATGACCATCCCTGTAAGTCAGAAATAAGACCTGGGGTATTCAAAGGGAAGGAGGAAAGAAAAAAGAGGGAAAGAAAACAGGACAAACAGATTCCTTTAAAAGCTCTTCTAAACACTATTTTAAATTATGAGCTTTTGCTTAAAAGTAGATTACATCATACCCCGTGGATGTACACAAAGAGATCTATAAGCTCTCCATTTTGCTTTGCTTTATTCCTCTGAGATCTGAAATCAGAAATCTAAATCACTTTCTGGCTTCATATAGAAGTGGTTTGGCACATACAGAAGAAGTTCTGCTCATTTGCAGAAAACCTGTTGAGGAATATAAGTCACCTGAACCTGTACAAGGGTGTTCTGTTTTGACTTTTGCCTTGAGGGAACTCACATGTAATGATCTTTTCCTTGACTTTTCATTACGGATGACTGACAACTTTCACTTTGCACACACTTTCTGTATGCAATCCAAATTCTTCGAATAAAACAACAAAATCCTTTTCCTCCTCACCTGACTATCTTTAAACCCATCTCTTTTTATCCCAGGTAGCTCTTCTCTTTCCCCATTTCTGTTATCTAAGCTGTTCAATGGATCTTCTCACTTTCTGTAGGTGACTCACCAGACAAAAACTACTTCCAGTTAAGGCCTTTATTAATCTTTGATTCCTTCTGGCTTCATCCTTTCCTCTCCAGAGACTGCTTCTTTTCTTCTTTTTTCTGGGAGGGGTTGACAACAGGGAGGGGGCACTTACAGTATCAAGGAGCTCCTCAAGCATCTCAACTGCCTATATCCATCAAAATCAGGAAGAGATTTTATGCTCAGAGGCCAACTAATCTGTTAAAGGTCCATAAGGAAAGTCTGTGTTACAAACAGTTCTCCAATCCCCTGCAAAGCTGAGCAGGAGCTTAAAAACAAAACCATTGAATTCAACTTGGTATGAGATTTTTCTTCCCTAAGAGCTCTTCCTTCATTCACCCTCCCTTGTTCAGAATCCCAGATAATATTGTCTGGCAGGAATTC
The DNA here is from genome assembly GCA_013399075.1 of Chloroceryle aenea. Taxonomy (NCBI): domain Eukaryota; kingdom Metazoa; phylum Chordata; class Aves; order Coraciiformes; family Cerylidae; genus Chloroceryle; species Chloroceryle aenea. The sequence continues at coordinate 20,776 of VWZY01006512.1, forward strand.
AGTATGTGCTATCCTTCTGTCACTTGTAATTTTCTGGTTACAACATAATCTCCCCTAGTTCCACAGCTGCCCATTCTGCAGTTCTTAAATCTTCCCTTGAAAATAGCCAAGGTTAGGGACAGATATTGGACTGAAAACTGCTATGAAAACTTTGACCCTTCTTTTAACAGCACAGCCACTTGTTGATGCCCTCTGCAAGAGATCTGAATTCATGTTCAGTCTGAAATCCCTAATATTTGGCTACTGGACTGATTGACTAAGCAAGATTTTGCAGTAGGGGTCTGGATCTGACATTAGTTAACAAATATTTTTGTTAAAGACTTAGATGGTGGGATGAGGAGTTCATGTAGCAATGTATCCAAGCTTCAGATGGCTTTGATAAATAAATAAATTTTAAAATAAGCCCTGGAAGAAACAGGATGCAGCCCTGGAACAGGGTAAGTAGAACTTATGTGGGCATAATAAGGAGAAAATAAGGAGAAAAAGTATGAGCCAGACAGAATTCCAGCCACAGCAAATGCAAATACAAAGAAGTATGCTAGATATGTGCAGTAATTATTTTGTTCTTTTCTCTACTTGTGCTGATTCATCCTTTGTATTGTGTCCTGTGTCTCAGGAAAGGTATGGTCTAACTGAAAAGAGCCTGCAGGAAACCAGTCTGAACGTTCAGCAGCTGAGGAAACCCAACCTATGTGGGAAAAATGAGCAGACCTGGGACGTTTCTTCTAAGCTGACCAGAACCAAAATCCACCAAACCAGGCCTTCCTCCAACTCTTATTCTATTACTCCCTGGAATTAACAGATGAGCACTCTCTGAGTACTCCCTTCAGGCTGAAATGCTTATTCCAAGCCATTCCCCCCTGAATTCAATGCCTTCACCCAAGTTACCAGGATATCTCACCTACCTGCTCTGAAAAGCATTTCAGAATGCTTAGAATGTTAATTGAGCATGAAGGAAAACTTTCCCTTTACTCACCCTGGAATGATGACTATCACAACCCCAAACTGTAAATATATCTTAATAATTCCATCTTCTGTGAAGGAGTAAAACCCCAAACAGCCTTCAGTAGTTTAATTAATGAGTTAGGACACAGGACACCTTTCACCTCTTTGCCCTTAGCATATTTTCTTTCTATTTTTGGAAATCTGATGGGATTCATTTTTGACTTCCAAATGTAATAAAGCCCAGGGACATGAGTATTATCATAAGCTGATAGGGACTAACATTTTATTACTCACACAAAGCTTTTCTGGATGAGACTTGTAAAAACAAAATCTGTTCAGTCAAAAGTTAAAGGGCTGGTAGCACAATGAGTCTGGAGATACCTGAGATATTGCTTCAATTTCTATAACCTTGGAAACATTTCCTCCCCTGCCCCCCACAGAAAAGCCTGATTAAAAAAAAAGCAGAGTCCTTGGCTACGCTCAAAACAACCTCTGAAAACCTTTAAGCTTTATTAAATTCTTTTCTAAAACTCAGCTGAGGAGGAATGGAGAGATGCTTTGTTCTGGGTATGGTTTTGCTACAGAGTTCTTGGGGGCCCATAATAAATAATCACAGACCTCATCTGTTGCTAATGCTTTGGAGGAAGGACTCTTCCACATTGCAGGATGATTTTAAGGGCACTGTGCTGCAGTAGTAGCATTACACTTCATCTGCAACTTAGCTGAGGCCTGACATTTGATGTGCATGTAAAACACCACTTACAGATGGTGCTGCAGCTCCTGGCTCCTGGGCTGTGTTCAGCCCACAGGACCCATCCATCTGGCCTGCAGCCTTGGCGCTGAGGAATTGCATCCATGTGGGAGCAGTGGTAGGGGCTGAAGAAAAGCTGCTAGGTGGTTTTTGGAGGCCAAACACTGAAGATCTTGGAGAATTGCTGCCGCCTTCCTTTGGCCCATGAGTAGGGTCAAACCCCAAGTCCCCACCCACTATTAAAAGGCAGGGTCTAGTCTTGGTTTGATGATGGAGGAGATGAAGGAGCTGGCTCCAGGAGGGCACTGTGGACCTCTCCCTCCCTCTAGTGGTTTGCCTACACATAGAAATTGTTGTAAATCTCCTGCTGCCTCTGTGCTAAAGGTCTTGACCCGGACCTTCAACTGTTTCTAGGTGCAGTGTTGCATTTTTAAAGCAGAGATCTCGGGTTAAATCCCTACTGTGAGCCTCACTGCCATGAGAAGTCCGAACAGTGTGGAGCTGAGCAACCGTGACCCTTGGAGGGACCTGGGATCTCCTGGGCAGCCTTAGTGTGAATCCCATACTAATACAGTGTGTCCTCTTAATCCTCCCTATTGACAAAGCAGCACTAGAGATTCCTAAGAGTGAGAGGCTCTTGTGCTTTTGGTTGTTGTGGTTGTTTTGATAAGATCAAGGGATTCGTGCCATAAATCCCCGCTGACATCCAGCTGGATTGTTAAAATAGCACCAAAATCCATAAATCACATCATTTCTAGGATATATTTATTATAGAGACTAGGGTAGTTATGGTCCCAAGAGTTGCAGTCTTCACAAAGGAATGATGCAATAAAGGAAAAGTAATCTGGTGTAGAAACCCACACAGAGGGAGAGAGGGCTTCTGATGTGAGCTGTTACAGGTTGGTTTGACTTCACAGCTTGGATTATTTGCTGCATCTGTCCAGGTATTTGCACTTGGCAAGTGAGTTGCTCTTTGGGTTTTTTGTTTTCAAGGTCAATGACTTCAAAGCTGGGATTGGATATATTAGAGAGAGGAGAAAGATTGTGATGAGGGAAGGAAAAAAAAGAAAGGGAGCTGGGAAAAAAATGAGAAAGGGTGGAAATGAGCTGAAATACCAGGTTGAAAAACATTTAAACATCATGCAGACACCTTGTAGAAGACAGCCAGTACTCAGAGTCTCTATGAACGATGGGGTGGCACCACAAAAGATCAAGCATGTGCAAGACCTGCTCTTCCCCCTGCTGGGAAGTGCTATACTCTTGAGGATGAAATTCTTCTGCAGCAGAAGTCAACAAGAGTTTGCAGTTGATTTCAGTGCACCAGAATTGTGTCCTGCTTCCCAGCCTTATGTTGTGCTGCACTGGTAAATATGTGTTCCCTCTCCTAACTCATGTGGCTGTGGGAAAAGAAGTCTGCCCTAGGGGTCCTTGGCTGGTCTCATCTCCCAGGAAAGATGCAGCTGCCATGGTTTTTGAAGGCAAAACTGGAACCTGCCACCTCCTGCTCTTTTTTTTCCACAGGCACCATATCCTCATTACATTTACAGCCACTGCTTTACAGAGGTGACTTCACCTGAAACGTGAGCACACAGGGGGAATGTGGCAGATCCTTCCCTTAAAAGTGATGTCCAATTCCAAGCCTCTTTGAGGATAAACTGGAGTGATGAAGAAATGTTGTGTCAAAACACTACAAAGAAAACAAGCGCTGCAGTGTCTCAAGCACAGGAGAGTAAAAGCAGGCAAACAGCTTGATTAAATCTGATAGATACCATTACTTTTGTTACAGAAGTGAGCACAATTCAGATGGTGCTTTCATCTCTCTTAACTCCTTGTAAAGGTTCAAAAATAACCCCAGAGAGTGAGAAGCTCAATATGTTTCTTCCTGCCAGGGTAGCTAGGCTTGAATCACAAACCTGCAGGACTTTTGATGGAGAGTGATGCCATTAGCCCTGCAATACAGGAAGGAAATTGAGGCATGTGGAAGGTCCAACGTGACTGAGAAAGCCTGAGGTGAACTTGAAAGCACATCCTTTTGTGTCCCGGGCTCATACCTTAGCCACTTTGGTCCCCTTCCAGCCTTACTGTATTATAAATGCCACAGTTGACACGTTGCAAGCATTTTCTCAAGAAGCACATATTTGTTTGTTCTACCCAAAGTGTGAAATGTGCTCAGTGCTACCACGTATTAACTGACAGTCAGATGTGAACGGGAACCTAAGTTCCAATTTAGACGACGTCTTTGTCTCCTGAATTTTAGGAACACGTTTGCCACTTCAAGTCAGATGGAAGAGTCTTAACCCTAATCTTCTGCTGCTTGCTGCTGGCGGGTAGTTGGAGAATATCAAACCAGAACTGAGCCTTTCCTGATTTATGATCCCATTATTCAGAACGATTGCTGAGTCCTTTAAAACCTCCCTTGTTAAAATAGATTAAACACATAGCATTTACATGATATCAAAACTGCTCTCAGGTCAGGGATTTTTGCATATGTATTTATTTTAATGTACTAATTGGCTGACAATAGATGTCTGATTGTTTTCTGCATCTGTAAAATGTCATATAAGATTGCAAAGCAGTATCTGGTATTTATTGGAAACATTTCACAGTTAGTATTCGCATGCTGCTTTCATTTTGGTCTTCATTTCCCTTTATTTATAATCCAGAGATTAAAGTTGAGTTTTGTACCCTTCAATATAAATTCAAAAATTCAGAGTTCATCCCGAAGCCAAAACTCTCCCAGAAATACACTGGATCAAGAAGGCTGATGTTTCCCATCATATTCAGACACCCAAATTGTTCACTGTTCAGTTTCTGGAAGCATTAAAGCCTTGGATTTATCCGTAGGTCAGGCAGCTGCAGATTTGAACTGTGCCCATGTTGAAAAGTCTCTTTTTAAAGTAGGAGGCAATTTGGACTAATTTGTCCTTGGCCTCTTATAAGCTCAGACTACCACTTGAGTCCAATTATATGCTATGTCTTTGTGCTACTGACCTACAATCTATAGGGAGCTGAGCTGAGAGCATCTTGTCTGTTTCCCAAAAGGATTTGGGGATAATGATTTGGAATCCTCAGTCTGACATGAAGCCAATGATTTCATCTTTGGTATTTTTGATTTATGAGCAATATTAGGCAGGAGTGGAGAGAGAAACCTGCTGTAAAAGTATTTTTAAATGTGTTGATCTTAGACTGTTAGTGGTGATTGGGATCTGCATTACAAAGTAGGTGGTGGAAGCATCCAATATTTTCCATAGAGTTCCACGTCTCTTTTTGCCTAAGAGGTTCATTTTTCAACTTAATGAAGATTATTATGCTGCAATAATCAAAAGCTCAATATCAACCTTAACATAAGTTTAAAAGAGGTCAAAACAGGATGTCTTTTAACACAGAAACCTTTGCACCGAACGCAAAACTGGGCAAGAGAAACAGAAAATACAAAGACTTTGTAGCAACCCATGAATTCCTTGGCTACTTGCAGGAGAAGAAACTTCCATAGGCAGCATGATGTGAGCCTTGTCTTTGACTCACTTCTGGTAGGTCTTTGGGACAAGCCCAGTTGCAATTTGTGTAGTCATTTCCCAAGGCAAGGAGGCTGAAATAGCAAAGAACAGTGCAGGCTACACATTTTTTTGCAGACTGGAGCAGGCAGCACAGCCTGAGGGCGGGCAGGGAATGTACCTTGGCCGGTGATAACCATCCCTTAGCAGAGCTGCTTGTAATCAATCTTCTTGCTGTTAAATTTCCCTTCTGCTAGTCTAGTCCCACCAGTTTCCTAAAACTTATTTTGGCAGTTATACAAATCCTGGAGGCATGCAAAGTCACACTGCTACCAAAGTCAACCCTGAAATGACTCAACATTTTGACTGGGTTTTAAAAGGAACTCAAGTATTTCCTCTTTGTGTTTCTCAGTGTTCATACTTGACGTGGATGCCTGAAAAGGGAATGAAACCTAAATGAATTTCGTTAATAAACTCATCAAAATGTTGAGCTTCTGCTGGTTCAATATCATATTTGAATTTATTTGAAGCAGTTCATTCCCCGTGTGGGAAAAATCCCAACAATAGAACCAAGGAAAAATGCTTCTCTTTGCTCTTCTTCAGGGTTAGTTAGCAAAGTGAGATGTGCAAGATATGAAGCAATCAATGCAGCAGCACCATCAGTTATTAATGGGAAATAAATATAGATTACAGATGTGCTCTCTCGTTGCAAAACAATAGTGGGTGATTTATAGATTGCCAGTTATCACTTTGAAATACCAGTCCTCACAGAGCAGCTGAACTGGGTTTATTTTGAAGGAAGGATCTGGAGCAGAAGATTTTATAGCTTGCTGTTGTTCTTCTTGAAAGCACTGATACAAACCAGTGTCTGCTATAAATCACACGCTGTATACCAAACACTGTTTACATGTTTTCAAGTTGAGTTGCTAAACGAGGACAAAAGAGACACAATTCCTGTTGGTTCTTGATAGAGACACTTCTAGTTTCTCTTAGGGGAGTATATTCATCAATCAATTTGTGGTTTAATTCCTACAGAGAACGTGTTTCTTCCAAGAACCTTGCCAATGTCTTTGTGTTTGAAGACAAATGTAATTGATTTTACAAGACTGATCTTTTGATCAGATTACTTTATTGGATTAGCCTTTTATCATCACCAGGATTTATTTGGTTTCCATGATATATTTGTTTAGATATTTTATCAAGAGTCTTTGCACATGGCACGAGTGGCTCTTAAAAGATTAGAACTTCCAATTAGTTTTCTGGAAGGAAAAATTTCCATACATAACAAATGAAGAATTGTTTTAAGTTCCTGAGAGCCTCTCACGAGGGGGCTGGAAGGGAGGAGTGAGTTTGAATCTCCACGGAGTGACCTGTGCCACTCACATGGGTAGGGTGACATGAGTGGCAATCCTCAGGACCCCCAGTGAGGTGGTTTACAGGTGGTAGCTTCACCCAGGATGGCTTCTCTCCAAGGGACACACACTGGCACTGAGGGCACGATGGAGGCCAAAAAGTGCTGATGAGGTTTGCACTGAGGCACCTTTAGCACCCCAGGTGACTGTAGCAAGAACTAGCTTCAATTTCACCTTCCTATGTACAGATTATGTTTGTTTTTTTTTCTTTCATCCTGCCCCTACCTTGCATAAAACTTTGTTTTCATAGTCTGCTTTGAATTGATACTTTTGTCTGCTTTTTGCCTTAACCTGACTTGCATTAAGGGTGCTTTGAAGGAAATTGGTTTACAGAAAGGTGTTTTTCTTTCAAAGAGTGGCAAATCAGAACAAGAGGGATATAAGAAGCACGCTTTATCCACACTACTCTTCAGCTGTGCCCCTGGAGATGTTCACAGAGCACTTAAGAGCTGTTATGTTAGGGGTCGTAATGGGAAGTGCCTTCAAATGACCAGCAACAACCAGGAGGACTCACCAGTGTGCAGTGAGGAAGTGGGAAGCTCCCAGAGCCCTGCTCCAGGCTTTCTGGCCAATCTAAATATAATAAACAATCTCCCCTGCTGCTCATGTGGCTAGCAGGATGAAGAGAGCTGGCACTGAAAGCATTTAGCATCACTGCAAATCAGGATACCTAGGCAGGTACTTCTACCACAGATACCTTCTGGCACAATGCTCTGGAAAAATGTGAGTACAAGACTCTGACTGACTTTCTAGCTTTAGGTTGGCTTGCTGCAAAGAGCTTTAACTATGGCTTAAGTATTGGTATATTACCACAGTCTTGACCCCGTGCATAAGGTAGCATCATGGCATCTCTAGCAGTAAGTTCTTGACAATATTGTCTTCATACATGTGTATAGATTATGGTAGTCATTACTACTTGACTTATATTACTCAAACAGTTGGCAGAGAAACTCAATATCCTGCCAGCTTGTGAAAATCTCATTTAGAAGCTAGTGGGGCTAACCAAAGAGCATTTGTTTCCTCTTTAAATGCAAATGCCTTGGTAGTGATGAGCTAGAAAACACCATCACCTCTATCCCCACCACTTCTTAGGCCAGTGAAAGAGTGCACCAAGTACTTAGCCTTTATGAAACCAGAAAAGCATGTGTAATATTTCCATTTGCAAAACATAAATATTCTTGTTGGTATGATCTCTAATTTATCCAAAGTCATTGCAACCAACCACGAGATACCAACAGCTGTGGCACAGGAAGCTGTTCAGAAATGGAAGGAGAGGGGTTTTCAAGCTAGGCTGCTTGTTATGAGGCAAGTGTGTTAATTTCTAGGATAGAGTTGCTGTGCTCAACTTTTTATTGGAGAACTAAAAATATCTTAGTACTTAAGAGGCTGACCATGTGGGATTTGGCCAAATAAACCTTCATTTTTCAAAAGCAGAGTTGTTTCTGCTGTTATCACACCTGTTAAGAGAACCTATATCCATTCTTTCTCCAGTTTAATTGCTGCTTTGTTAGAAATTTATTATTTTTCCTTATATTTCCTATTAGAAATTAATTATTTTTTCCTAACAGCCACCAGGCAGCTCTTCCTCTCAGTCAGAAAGTTAGGCAAACATCAAGCAGAATCCAAGCAAGCAACTGGAAGTTGGTAGAATTTTTACAAGGAAGAAAAATAGTTGCATCAATTAACCCTTGCTCTAACAGTCCCACTATTTAACTTCAGCTTGAAACTAAAAAAGGGAGGAAAATGTAAATAAGCAATAAATCTATAAACTCTTTGTTTCCCCTGTAAGATGCATCTCTTTCAACTCTTCCCCGTGCCATGTCTGAAGCATCTTTTAAGCATCAAATCACGTTAAGCTCATCTCACTCTAATACAAGATGAAAGATACAGCCTGAAGTACTGCACTGCAATGTCACACGTGGGAGATTTTAAAAGCAAGCCATTTGCTGATAAACCCAACACAATTAAACACTGGCTGCTTTGAATAAAACCACAATATTTTGGTGATGTGTCTCAGTTTGGGGTCATGAGGGACACTTGGGTCTGAGAACAACCCCTTCTTCCAACTTAGATGCTACTTGATTCCCAGTTGCATCAACCAGTGGGCTGAGCACAGGGACAAGGCATCAGTGACCACGGGAGTTCAGTTGTGTACAAGCAACACTTTAATTATTTCTCTCCCTGGCAGCACCAGCTGATTGCTCCAGACCATGCTGCTGTCACCTGCACCTCCCATAAACCAAAAAGCCATGGAGTAGACCTGAGTGGGGTGTGCAGCTGCACAGATGCCATGTGGTTAGCAGAGGAGTTGAATATAAGCTGTTGAGATAACCCAGTACAAGGGAAATGTGAGCTGTGAGAGAGAGAAGAAAGGGCAAAGGGACAGCATGGGAGGGGATGGAGAGCAGAAGCAGTGTTTTATGGTAGGGAAAGGGATGAGGAGGGCAAGAGTTCAAGCAGCAAGCAGATACAACACCAAAATAAAGGGCAAAATTCTGTCTCCCAGCTGACAACAGCCATGATAAAATAATTCACAGCGTGGTGTTACAGAGAGCCTGGCAGGCAGGGCAAGATGATCTTCAAGCAAGGGAGGAGGGTCTCACACCACCACTCTGAGCTGGCAGGGCCCTGTGTTCAGAAACTGTGAGGTTGTTGTTCCTACACTCAGCTGCAGAATCCTAGGAGGGGATTTCTCTTCCTCGTGATGAATTTCTAAAAAATCACAGTGGAAAATTGAAGCCTATCCTTTTAGCAAGAGAAAGCAGTGTCTGTATAAAACCCACTCAACCCCCCACATCTAGGAAAACCTAACATGATTGGAAGGGTGCTTAAGAGAAGGCAAGCTAAGAATAGGAAGGGTTAGACTTGAAGGATGATTTAAGAAGCAGCAGAAAGCCATTTGCATACTCAGTGTCTGAAACAAGAGCACGAAAAGTGGAAGGCAAGGTTCAGCCAGTCCAGCCATGGTCATTGGCAGGCACATCCCAACACTTGGTCCCTGCTCTTTACAAACCAGTTCTGTGCTCCCTGTTACCAGGTAATGGGCCAGTGAGAGAGCAAACGCTGCAAATATGTCAGAGGAAGAGATCAGGAGGGGGGTAAAAGTCACAACTTGCCTCACGCCCTGCCACAGCAGTTCAGTCCTGCAGTTCCTAAGGCACAATTTTCACTGCTTTCACAGGACACTGAGATACTCAGTTCTGAGCCTCAGTCATCTCTCTGATTTTATGCTTTGTTTAAGGAAAGGAGAGAGAAACAGCTGTCATTTCAGTGCTAAAGACCTGGAGATGGCAGTGAGGGAGATGGAGAGAGACACCAGGGTGTATTTGTCTGCAAAGGTTATGTCCTTAATTCTTCATATTCATGTGGATGGGCAGGGGTTAGAAAGGGTGTATGTGAGGTTTGGGTTTCAGTAACAGACTATTTTATTCTTAAAAAAAACCAGTCTGGGGATAAAATTCATCTCTTATGTAAAACTGCATCACTTTAATGATGTATTGTCAGAGATGAATTTGGGTCTACTCGTTTAAATTAGATCCAAGTGACTAGAAAACCCCATGAGCAATTTTAAATAAAAAAAAATAAGAACTGGTAAATAAAAACATCTGGTAGATTATTAAGTTCCACATATTGAGCTTTTATTAGGAGTAGGTGATGTAACTCTAAGGGAGAACTTGCATGTAAGCAGTATTCATCTACATATGGTGTCTGACCAAGAGTGGTAAAGAAATGCAGGCAAGCAGCAAAGCCCCTGTGAGACTTTTTCAACAGGGAGCTTGAAATGTCCTGCTTCATTTCTTCTTCTTTTGACTGGGGTGTGATTGCAGTTTGCAGGAAAACCAAACCAAACCAACCCAACAAAAAAATCCCAAACAAACCAACCCCCACAAAACAACCAGGAAATTACCCCCATCCTTTTAGACTTGCCTTTAAATTAGATACCTGCAGTGTTGTTGTATGAAGGGGCTGGTAGGGAAAGGAATGATTCTAGGCCATCCACTTTTCACCAGAAGATCCCTGGGAAGATTTGGACACCTCTGACCTGCCACATGAGAAAGGCACTTCATCTCTGCTCTGTGTCATCTTAAGAAGTAAACTTGTTCCCAGCATGAAGTTGCTTGCACCTAAGAGGAATCTTCCAGTGAAAACACTGCCATGAACAGTTTTACCCCCCCCAAACATTTCCAGCCAACCAGCAAACTCAACAAGAGACCTGAGAGAATCTTTGTTGTTCTTTTAATGTGAAGAAAGGCCCTGGACTAGACCCAAAGGTGTGGTAAACTGCCAGCACTGCCTCTGTTGATGTGTACATCCTACCCTAAAATACACTCTTGCCATTCCCAACTGTGGAAATCATACAGCTGGACAAACATGACCTGGTTTAGTAAGGTTCTGCACACCATCATAAAGCAAGAGGGTGAAATGGGAGGGTTAATGAGCAGAGGATGCTGGGTGAGCTGGTTGTGCACCACTTCTGTTGCTGAAAGCCAGAGAAGGGCTCCATGCGCCTGCATTGTGGGTGAGTGAGGGTGAGGGAAGCTCCAGGCAACAGCATCACAAGGATTTCTGCCACCTCAGACCTCCAGAAGTACCTGCCATCAAGGACTGATGCCACATGCATCCTTTCCTTCCCCTACTGCCCTAAGACATGGGCATGAGGGGTATGAATGTGCTGTGGTCTCCTCTCATGAGCTGGGGTCACACTGCAGCACACCAGTGATGTTCAGGCTTTCCTGGACCCAGGGAGCACTGGTTACACCACCACCAAAGCCAGGAAGATGCAGGTGCCCTTCATGGACTATGAAAAAGCTGAGGCAAGCATCACCCAGCCTGCACAGAGATCCTTCTTTGGAAACATTTGCAGGAGAGATATCTTGCCTTTACCAAAAACGGATGCAATTTCACTTCAGTAGGGAAGTCCAAGCCAAGGAAAAAGAAATGTTTTGCTATCATTTTCCATCCTTGCCTTTGTCTAGCAGTGCTATCCCAAACGAGCAGCTTCGTTTTTACGTTGCACTTTTCCAAATGGGAAGCCCGAAAGGCTTTTTGCTGTGTATGTTCTTGATTACTTTTATTTTTAGGCTTCTATTCTCCAAAGTCTGACTTAAGCCAATAGTGACATTAATTATCCCAGGATCGCCTTACTTGCATGAGTAACAACGATTGTGTCCAAGATCCAAACCAGAGAAGACGATGCAAGCCAAGACTTTGTGGACTTTAACACTTTCCTCCCTTTCAAGCAACTCCATCCCACCATAAATAAAATAGGCTAACAGGATAATTAAACAGCCTGAATGCAGCAAGGGGGAATATTTCAATAACAAATATTGCTACCCATATACCTCAACAGAATGTGCTAAAGTAAACAAAATGATAGCATAATTATAGTCGTTCCAGTTATGCTAATTAGGCTATATATATGCTTCATTGATAAGCAACTGTGGTGCAAAGAAATGCTGTAAGCCTGATATTTCCTCTGCTAGCAGCTTTGTTGTGCATATGCTGCTGTTGCAGGCTTGGTTATGTTAATGTAGAGAACAACAAAATATAATAAAAACACCCCAACCCTAAAAGCAATCACAGCAAGGTTCCAACTGGACAGCCCAGTGGGATGTTTCTCTCACTCTGCTTTCAGAAGATCACCAGCAAGACTTCCCCAGGCAGCAACATCCCCATGGGCTCCCCTGCACAGCAAACACCTCAGCGACTCCTGCTCCAACGAGGGAGGCAGCACTTTCCACCTGAGCTTTGCTATGATTTCTTGACACTCTGCAAGGTGTTGTTTGGATTGCAGCTGCTCAGAATTGAGCAGCACTTTTTTTTTTCTTACAGAAGGATCACTTTTATTTTTCTCTGTGTGTTTTGTTTTGTTTGGGTCTTTTTTTGTTGGTTTTTTGTTTGATTTTTTTTTCCTGAAGTGTAATATTTCACAGAAACTGTTGTTGAATTCTTAAAATATTACCTTTGGTGGGGGGAGGAAGCAATCTTTTAATGCAAAGAAATATGGCTTTGCTCATTTTTGATGATTGTTTACTGAGAATTTAAATTGAGGAAAAAATAATTTGCAAATTTTCAGAAACCCAAAGGAGAAGAAAACACTGCAGGAAACAAAGTAGCAAAACCAACTTTGACAAAACATTTTATAGTAGAAAAATGGTGTCTTTTTTAAAACAAACTTAAAAAAGATTTTTAATAGATTGCTGCTTTAAATACCCTAGGATCTCTTTGTGTTTGCATCTTAAGCATGAGCTAGGACACTTGAAATGGTTTTGGTTTATAAAGTGTTATTCATTACTGCTCATTTTAAATGCTTCTGATGTTTGGAAAATCAACTTCAGTATTTTTAACAGTTTCCCTGGGTCATTAAGCTTTTACTACTACTTTTTTTCACACATAGAGTTTATCATAGAATCCTAGAACTGTCTGGGCTGGAAGGGAGCTCCAGAGGCCATCCAGTCCAACCCCCTGCTGAGAGCAGGGACAGCCTCAGCTAGAGCAGGGTGCTCAGAGCTCTGTCAGCCCCACCTTGGAGGTCTCCAGGGATGGGGCCTCAACCCCCTCCCTGGGCAGCCTGTTCCAGTGTCCACCACCCTCAGGGTAAAGAACTTCCTCCTTCCATCCAATCTAAATCCACTCTTTTCCAATTTAGAGCCACTGCCCCTCATCCTCTCATATAGTTTAAGCACATCTCTTGCTTAGCACAGGATGATGTAAAGGTGCCTTTTGTGCATGCCACAGCAGTGTGCAATGGAGATACTCCTGCCTGGTCAGAGCTGCTCCTGGTCTCCCTCCTGCAGTGCAGGCACCTCTTTAGTGGAGAATTACACCCCAAATCAAGGGTGAATAGAAAGATCAGTCTAGGACCACGTTAGGAAGAGGTTGGAGAAGCCAAAATCCCAAACTATCCCATTTTGAGTTGTGGTTTGTGCAAAGTGGGTTATATTTTTACCTACATCAGGCAGTTACAACTCAGAACAACTTTCAAGAGGCACCCAGTAATTCCTTTCCCTGCCTGCATGCCTGGAAATTTGAATCATAATTAAATGTGCATGTGATATTTGTCACAATATGTTGTGTTTGTGGTTTTAATTATCACCGTAAGCAGCACAGTTAATCTGCAGTTCAACATGTGAAAGCATTTATATAGTTTTACATGATGGGTTGGTAACACATACAAACATTTAGGTTTAAAGGAATGATGGAGGTTGAGCCCTCATCATTTTATGAACCCTTACGTCAGCCATCTGGAGACCCTTCCCAGCTCTCTTGCCACCTGTGACTTGGCCACCCAAGCTATTTCTCCTTCTGATCTCACCTCCTCTAGCCAGCAAAAGAAAAATCCTTCTCTGCCCAAGTGCTGAGAAGCAGTAAAGGTGAGAGCCACTAAGAAAGAAGTGTTTGTGTGCTGCTGATGCCACTAGAGATCAATGTATAAGGAGTAACGTGTGATGCCTGGCTGAGGGGTGAGGCTTTAAAAAGTTCTTCCCACTTAAAGGAGTTCTAAACCCTTATTTATGATGACTCAGCATAACCAAACCACTTCCTTCAGTATCACAAGCCCAACCAGCAGCAGTGGCAACATAAATCTCAATGTTCATGGAAGTCAGCAGGTCAAACCAAGAGGGCACAGCTCAAACTGCTGTGAGGAAGGCTCTGTGTGCCACATATCAGTCTTCAGTGGTGCTAAAAGAGGTTCATTCACACAAACCTGGACCATATAATGACATATCAGGTTCATTCTGCTTCCAGATAAATCATAGAGCATTTCAGGAACTGTCTCTCATAACATCTTGGTAATACTCCTTGGTGCAAATGTAAGCTTCTAAGGATGCACTGCTGCCATGTGGGTGTGTGCTCATAATGGTGGCATTTTAGTTCCAGGAGAAGATTAGACTCTTCTGATTTGTCCCTCATGATTCCTTCATGGTTGATATGGACATATTCATGCTATTTCTCAGCACAGTTTACTCTAAGCTCCTCTTTCATTGCAGTAAAATAGGCTGTTTACTGAGTTCACTGTAACAATGACATTCTTATTATGGGCCTGTTCAGCCTGGTCCTGTGTACACCTTCTTGCTGTCTCTCTTTTACTAACAGATGGATAAATAAAGTCATAATCCAGCAGGGATTCATGTTCTTGTTACCACAAAAGATGTCCCTTTCTTTTAGCAGCTTCACTTCGCCCGGGACAAGCAATCCAGGCAATCTAATGAGGGTGGCACAATGCAAAGACTCCAAAAAAATCTCTGTGGGGAATTTTTTGGGACATTTTAAAGCTCCTGGATGCTGGCAGTCATCTGCCAGCAGTTACCACCCTGCAGCAGAGGTGGCAGAAAGGAACATGTGACAGTGGACACCCCTAAGCACCGTGAGCAGCCACAGCACAAAGTCACCTTTGCTGGGCACTTCAGCTTGCCCACTGCAGGACTGGTGGCCCTGGGGCATGGGATTGTGCTCCCTCCTGCTGCAGCACTGCAGTCCTGACAGAGAAAACAGTGTGAGGGAACAGGGGGAATTTCAAAACCAGCACAGCATCCTCCTGCTCCTGGGGACCTCCACAGATCCATCGGTGTACCCAGGGGACAGGGGCAGCGGCTGGAGGGACATAAGCTCAGCAGGGAGGCAGGTGAAGGTATTACAAAATTCCTTGGAGACTTTTGCTATGAAGTCTGGGACTGTTTATTTTCTCAGGGATCAGCTCTGGCTCCCAAATATTATGTGGCTCTAAGGAGGACTGCAATGTAGATACCTACAGAGCTGTGAGAATTATTTGCACCCTGATGTGGCTGGCACATACCCAACGATTACAAGGGTGGGAGATGTTTCTCCTACTAAAGCTATGGCAACAGGTACAGAACAGGCACAGACCTGACTGCAGTTGTTGTGTCTGGATGTGACATCATTAGTGATCTCCCATGGTTTCTTCTTTAACACATTCCACGGAGGACAATTGCCTGCAATGTCATTTTTATAAGGTAGCTCCCACGAGGTAGAGTTGCCCAAGTGGTGCTGAAGGAGAGATGGGGGGATGCAGGTGTCTGTCTTCCTGGCACTTTGAAAACAAATTCCACCTTGCTGTAACTGAGTTGGGGAACAACAGAGTAACTGAGTCATATTGAGCCATTTCTTGTTGCTTCTTTAGGAGAGAAGGCAAAGGGTTTTCTTGTTTATTGAGCTGAGTTGACTTAAATAGGACAATTATAGCAGCACCATCTTGTGGTTCCCAGTTAATAGACCCTGGCCTAGGGCAGCCGTTTGTTGTCAGTCTAGAGGTGTATCACTAAAAATTATGCCACTACTTAACTGCTGCTCTTTCCAATTTGTTACATTTCAGTTCAAAAGAAAACAATCTGGATTTTGCAGACAGTGTAAACTCAGGATTCATTGGCTAAAGACAGAACAAAAGATGGAGAACCTGATTTTTTTGTTCGAAATCGAATGGCATTTCTCTTCTAGGGAGGGTTTGGGTTATGGTTGTTGCCTGCTGTGCAACTGTCACAGGGAATTTTGTGACAAATTAGTGACAAAGAGAAATTAAAGGCCATTGCTGCTATCAGAAGGCAGAGGGTGAGAAAGAAATGTTAAACTCCTGAGTGGGCTTAACAAAGACCTAGGTTTCCTTTAGTTTTAGGCAGAGCTGGAGACAAAACATGTTCAGTACCAATCCAGCTAAAAAGTCCTGCCTTTGTGAAGGGCTGTTGCATACACCTTTGCCCTTGCAAGTATTTACAGTATTAATGATGTTTCATTAACATAGCTTTTACCTGCCACTTTCAGATAGATTTAAATTGCAGAACACAAGCTAATACTTAAAAAAAAATAAGCTTCTAACTGCATGCTACAGAAAAAGCAGAAAAATGTTGCTGCCTGTCAAAGCTCATGTAGGAATTCTTCATGGGCAAGCTTACAAGGAGTATACCATCTCTTGAAACAACCTGAAACAGATGCTGAACTACTTGAGGCTTAGTTCCTTGAGGCATTTTTTGTACTGTAAAGTAGCACAACCAGATGTCACTACCTGGAAGGCCTTCAGCATCCATTGTACTTAACATAATGTGAAGATGACCAAACGTTATTCAGAGCTGAAGACTAAATGCAGCAGAAAATGCAATTCATCATTAGTTCAGCATGGTCTTCTCTGCAGAATCACTAATATTTGGAGCCTGACTGTTAATAGACGTGCCACTGATACAGCTGAGAAGTGGAGCATGGTTCCATAATGCAGCAGAAAGGCAAATACTGGAGAAGACCTCACCCGGAGAAGAGTTAATCAAAGTGCTAGAGAGCTGCTAGCTCCAAGATTATTTCTCCTGGGCTGATCCTGTAGTATCATTGTCCAGTAACATTTTCAATCCTCCTCGGAAGAGGCTGAAAGATCCTCCAGCATATTCCACGTGGGGTACCTCTCTACACACTGTTTTCACAGTACCTTCTGGGGTTTTCTCAATAATTGGGTTGAAGTAGGCTCTTTTCACCCCTGTCCTATTCTGCAGAATTCTGTCCTGCTCCTCTATGTCCTCTGCATCCTACAGCTCCATTCTCCACACTTTTGCCATATTACTGTTAGTTCCAAGGGATTTTTCCTCCCTCTTCTCTCCCAGCACTACTGCTCTTCACATGAAGGCAAGTACAGAATCCACTGCAACATCTGCTCCTCTTCCCCTCCTAGGTCCTTTCCACCTTTGCTTTCATAACTTTCACACCCTCATTCCTAGTCTAACCCCCTTCTCTTTCCCAACTTCATCCCTCCAAGTTCCTGATTCTCCCAGAGGTCTGGGTGTCTGTGTCTGAACCTTTTCAGTGTTTCCATTGCCAAGTAAGGAGATCAAAAGGGTGTGAGACCTTGGCTGTGGCAAGCACTTCAGGTTAAAGTAGTAGCAGCAGTTAGCAAGTGCAACCTTCTTTTTCACCATCCACAGGACAACAGATTCCAGCCATGGTGCAAGAATGTCCTTCACTCAGCTTTCTTCTGTATTTCCATCTCTTCCCTCACCTCCAGAACCATGTAGTATTTGACTTCTCCTTTGTCTTGCTGACACTGACTTGCCAGCTAACACCTCCCTACCCCTCTCCACTATCTGTCCTTACTACAAAACTCAATCTTGCATCCAGAGATCATCCATGATCTGCTCTCTTTTACTGACAGCCATCAATAGCCTATAACTCAGCCTTTCAGTGAACGTCAGCTCGTCAGCGTTAGTAAACTGAACTCATCATCTCTGTTCCTTGCTTTTCCTTCCATCAGATGGGTTTGGTTTTCTCCATTTTTTGCTCTGCCCTGTTTTCCCTTTTTCCACTAATGGTCAGCACCGCTAATGTCAGACCTGATTTATCCCTAGATTTGATTCCTTTAGTCCCGTGTGGCTTTGACAAAACATTTCTGGCAGAACTCTTATGAATCCACTGACTTTTTCCAATGTTAATTTGTTCTCTCCTTCTTGGCTTATCTTCCAACCTAAACTATGCTGCACCTCCAAGATAACCAAATTCCAGCCCTCCCATCCAAGCAAACTTTTCAGCATTCCTGATTCATTCCTCAAACCATCTGTTCTTCTGACTCCCACTTCCCCTGTCCCCGTAAGAACCTGGCAACTTCCTCCAAGAGAAGAAGTCAAAGGAGGACATGAGTCTCCCACATCCTGCCTTGTCTTTGAAAGCTGACTTCAGTATGCACTGAAATAAAGCTGGTTCATTCAATATTTATTTAAAAAATAGGCAGAGGGTAGGCTGTTTGGGGTTTTTTTGGATGAAAAAGTGCACTACAAATAACAGCAATAGCTCAAATGGTGAACAGTGGTGATGTCCAGGTTCTGAAGCACCCACCCTGCAATCCACATCAAGTCCACACTTGACATAATTAAGTTTAATGCAAATTATTAAACACTGTGGTTTCTCTAAGTTCTTGCAACAATGGGGCCACTGACAACTGCAAATAGAAAATGATCAGATTGATATTAGCTTTGGGATCTGTTGCTTTGGGGTCCTCTCTGAAAAGGCCCAACATCAAAATCCATTCTGAGTGCCAGTGCTTTGCCAGGATTTAGCCCTTAATGTTATCTTAAGAGGTTTTATTTGCATTTCATTTTCCTTATTTCATTTTCTGTTTTGACTGGGCTGTGGCATATTTGTTTGTTTGGAGAATGAAATAAATCACCTTAGAATTACATTATTTACACTATTCAGTTAGCTTTGAAATCCATGATTTATTTAAAGGGATGAAGACAGGCAGAGTGATTTTCTTTTCCTCTACTCTTTGCTAGATGGAGGAAGCTTTTTCTTTACTTTCAAGACTGAGCTTATAGGGTACAAGCTCACTGAATTCCCCTGAGTCTGCTGAAACTTCACAGCAGCAAGTTTCTTTCATGGACCAAACTCCAGTATTTAATGGAACTGCAGGCAAGTGATACTTCCCATGAAAAATTTTCCTCCTGGAGTTTTATCTCCAATTCAGTTTCTATTTAACATAATAGTGTATTGTGGAAGTATGTTTCATTGTACAAATCACTTGCTTGGGTATTATTCCAAAGAGGAGCCCTGGATTCTCTTCTCTCATCTTCATACAAATCAGAAAAAAAAAGAAAGTGAATGAGGTACAAAAGAAAGTTCCAATATTCTAAAATCTTATGCAAGAAAACAGATGTTCCATTTATTTCTCTCCTTACTAATTGAAGGTTCAGTCATTGGCCATATTTATCTAACATCTCTCCAAACTGATTTTATTTTAATTAAAAAAAAAAAGGAAAAATCTTTGTTCTTTCTTTGTCAGACGTTCCAAGAAGTATCTGCTATGGAAAACCCAAGCACAATTCAAGATTGCAGGACCTCAGACAACAGAGAACAATGAGTCCTCTCCAGTAAGGAACCCTAGGAGCTTTTGTCTGTCAGAGCTGAGGCCTGTAATAGAACCTCTTCCCAACACAAAGCTTTGGAGAGTGAGGCTCTGTACCTCCTGTGCAGCACAGCAAGGCTCTTCCTGCAAACTTGTTTTATTCAAGCCTGTGTAAAAAATGCTCCCAGATCAGCTTGATGCTGGAGGCTCCAAACCCAGATGCAGCTACACCCACAGCAGGAATCAGGGTTAGTATCAGAGGAGTACACACCACCTTAACAGTAGTGATGCTGTAATAAATGGCACTTCTAAAACCCAGCAACTGAATTCTACCAGTGTTATTAGTAAGCTGTCTCCTCTGCTGAAGGAATGAACAAGGACTATATTGTTACTTATTCAGAGCTAGCTTGTAGGAAAAAGACATGTGGCATCAGGAAAATGTAATTAATTTGGTGGTGTAAGCCTTCATAAATTATCAAGTATTCCCAATAGCAGTCCTGCAAAACTTGCAGAGAACATGAGCTGCCTTTAAATGACTTCGTTTGCTCGCTGCTAGAATTCTTTTAAGGTGGTGAGATACTGCCACAGTATTCAAAATGCTCAAACTATTACAATGGCTGACGTACTAAGCCACCTTTAATTAAGACCATAATGTTCCTTTGGGCCATCCATAAGACAGTAATCTGTGTCCAGAGGCTGTCAGTCTCTTCTCTAATGGACTACAGCACACAAAAATTAATTATAGGGGAAAGGTTGCTGCTCCAACTGGGACTGGAGGCTCAAGATTTGAAGGCAAATGTTTTGCTGTTGATCAAAATGAGCAGCTCCTTTTGAAGCAGCTAGTGCAGCTCCTGTCACATTCCACTTAACCCTCACTTCCAGCATTAAAATCAGCAAATTTGTTGCCCGAGGGGAAGTTTTTACATTTTTATTTGGTCATTATGATGCCATCATGTAAGCATCCGAGCCCAATTTTGCTTGTCAAAAATGGGGAGAAAACTTGATTTGAAGAAGTCAAATAGAAACAGCAGATCAGAGCTCCCAGCCATGAGATTCTTGTCAGTTTATGTCAACAGAATCAGACTACAGCTAAACAAAGATTTCAAAGCACTTTTTTTCACTGTTTAAATTTCTAAACAAATTAACTTACAAAGTGCTAATTCTTTTTGTATTTGTGTTCAGCAAATATTCAACAGTAAATAATTTCACAGGCAGGGCTGCTTGCAGACACAATAGATTTTAAAGCAAATGTTATCTTAAAACAGAATTTCAGATCATGGATACTACCACCTTAGTTTGGATCTATGAACCAGAGCAAGGAATGCTCTAAGAAGCAGAAAATAAACCAATCCCTGACAAAATTACCTGTGCAGTAAATTCCAGTTAAGTTAATCAAAGAATCCTCTTGTGTTGTGAGCTTACCACACCAAACTCACTGAACTAATCTAGGCTGAAGAGTATCTACAGAGTGTTGACACAGTGTGCTTGTTCCTGCATCCAAGAGGAAGAAGAGACAGGAGAATGTGTGTTGTTGCAAATATTTAAGCTGAAGCAAGGGAGAAGAGAGAGACATAACTTATCTGGCAAGCTTGAAGACAAATTACCGACTGAAAGGAGGAGACAGCAATGATGGTCTTGACACAGCATGGCCCGTGTGATTTTTCAGCAGATGATCATCAAAATTCAGAGCTGCACTGCCAGAATGTATCTGCAAGACCCCTCCTCCAGCCTCAGGATATAAGCAGCTCCCATGAACCCCAGGGGAAATCTTTCAAGCAGCAGTGTTCCTTATTTCAGTAACACCTGAGATGATTAAATGAACAATGAAACTCAGCTGTAAATTTGCAGCAAGGTTACAGTCTGCAATCTGAATAGTATTAAGAGGAATAAAATCAAAATGGAATCAGTGCTCACAAGGATAATGTAAATCAGATGCAAATAAGCTTCCATTTTATTTGTCTTTGCTTTGTTTCTTTCTAATAGTAGCATAGTTAGTTGATCAGATGCTCAACACTTATTTTAAAACTCAGTGCCTCTATTATTGCAGGAGATTTCCTGGGGGATAGAGCATAGCAAGTTCCTATTCCCATGAATAAAATGAACCCATATTTTTGCCTGTGCATGACTTCAAAATGCAATCCAGAATCAAATACAGGAGTAAGAAATGACAAAAATACTATTCTTATTGCAATAAAAATCACAGAAGCAGACATTTGTCTATCAGGGCCTTCTTCACAAGAACACTTTGTTGGTGTCAGCAACACTGAAACACTTTAAGTGGCTTTTATTCCCAGTTCACACAAACATATGTGTGTCATATATGGACTGATGATCTACGTATCAGGGATCCTCATGTTCTCTGGCAATTGTTATCCATTAAAGAACAAACCAAATGTGCTATGCTAGCAGCATTTTTCCCTAGGAAATGAAAAGGTTTGGTTCTGCCATCAAACTTGTACAGATTTGATCAAATTCCTCCATGTCAATCAAGCTTCCTGGGCTGCTATATGGAAATACTGCACAGTTCACTCTTTCCTCTGTCTCAAAAATGCACTTTTTCTCCCTATTAAAATTCTCTTTGTAAGGTGTAATCTGTCCTAGGACAGACACAAAATCAGACACAAAATCAGGCACAAAAGCTACATGGTGGTTTTTTCACATTCTTCTGGCTTTAAAAGTATGAGGACAACACAAGTCCCTTAAGAAAGGCCTGACAACCTTTCATGGTGCTTGTCACATCAGTATCAATAACCAGGAGGAAATAGGCTTGGACTGAGACAATTGGAAGCAAATCCATTATGATATTACTTTAGCCTTTGAAGCAAAGTGTACAACCAAGCTGGAAGCCAGAGAGAACAGGAACTTCAAAGAAGTTCAAAGGAACTTCTCTTCCCTTCCATTACCACTCTTTATCCAGCAGAAGTTCCACACTTGGCTTTTAGCTATGGGGTTCTGCCAGAATAATCTGGTTTGACACAGTGAAATGTGCAGTGGCATCATCATGTGCAGAACTCATCACTGTCAACTATATACACAATTCAGTACTAAAATATATCAGAAGTCTCAGACAAGCAATGAGATCCATCAGGCTGAACTCTTCATGTCTTCCTAGTAGACTGAGTCAGAAAAAATCATTTCCAGGCTTCTACACACCAGATCTTTTGGGATTTGTATCTTGGTCTATTAGCCCCAGTTGAAGAAACAAGGTAATGAATGGAAAGGATCACTGATCTGGTTTATTAGTGTCCAAAATGTATGAACAGACTTTAAAATTGCTTTGTTCCTAGCTCTGAAGAGCTGAACCCACTGCTGCAGTTAATTTTTGGCTACCTGATCGTTGACTGCAACCTTTTTGATTAGCCCTCAGTATGGGGGAATAGTCAGGTGAAGAGTGAGCAGAGGCAACAGTTTTGGCCAGGAGCAGAAGCAGGATCACTTGGGACAGCAGACAGCTCCTTCTGGCAGGTCATTCTCCACAGAATCACTTTCCTTTTTGCTACAGGTCCCTCCTTCTACATTCCCAAAGTCTTTGCAACACTCGGTCCTCTCAGATTCTCAGCTCTGAGTTCTTTCTCCAGACTTTTTTCAGTTTTACTGGTTAATTCTGACAAATAGGAAGGACAAAAGCCCCCCTTTCAAAACTCAAAAGGTTGCCCTAAGATTTAAGGCAAAGTGTGGGCTGCTCTAGACAGTGAAGTTAGAGTGGAAGAGGGATCAACTACCTATTATCACTAACATCCTATTTCTTTGTCATTATCTCTTAATTATCTTGTCTTGTTTATTTAAACAACAGGGCAATTAAGAGACATTGTCAATGGAACAGAACTCTGGCACAGGCAAACAGTCTCTGCTGTGAGATAAATGCCAAGATACTTAACAGGCAGCAGCAGAACAGGAGAGTGTTTATTTCCAAAGCACTGGGCAGTGATTGCAGGAAAATGTGTGCAGTTGCTGCTGCAGGGCACCTTCCAGTCCTCCTCATACTCATTAATCTACTGCTGGGAAGTCCCTTGATACTTTAGATGTGACTGTACCTTATGAATACACCTGCAGTATTGTGCTGGAGCTTGGCATTACCAAAAGGATACTGTAAATCCTGATTGCCACAAACCAGAAAGGACTCAGAGAATCACAACTGGAATTGGCTAGTGGATTTATGGGAAGTAGTTCAACATCATTTCAGAAAGTGAGGGATGGCATTGTCCTGACTTACCAGACAGCAATCAGTCTGATTGTTCTCTGACAGCACCCCACAGCAATTTCTTCTTCTTTGACACCAGATAGTGACAGAACAACATGTCTGTAGAAGTTCCTGCCTAAGATCTAGAGCTGGCGGTGTCTAATGAAATGTTACCCACATGCACAGATTACTGGGTTTTGAATATGTTTCATTTGTCTGTTGTTGCCTCAAATAAGAGTGCAAATTTGTCCCTGCTAGCTATGAAAGGAGAAACAACCAGTTGTGGTAAGCATGGGCTGGTTATGGGAGAGGAGCTGGTGGAAATGAAGCAATGGGCTGGTTGGAAGACTACACTGAAGACTGTCTTCCAGCCTTGCACTATCCACTGTCTGCTCTGCTGATGGAAGTGTGGTCCTCCCAGGAAAGGATTTTCTCTGGTGTCATGGCATAATGTGTATTATGGCAAAGATTGACTGGACTGGACTGAAAATAGCTTTACCTGTTGCTCTAAAGGGCATAAACCTGATGCTTTTGGGTTTATCTTCATTCCTGTGTACCCACTTTTATACAACAGAAATAATAGTAGACTACTTGGTGGGTTAGTGCTTAAAAAAGTAATTTCTTTATGTACTTATTGATATTTTTAAACACTTACTTAGTCCTTGTTGTTCTCTGAGACAAAGGATTTTCATCTGTCAGAAACCCACCAGTTAAGATTCCAGTTTTGAACCTAGAAAATACAATTGAAAAAATGGTGTCTGCTTTGGGGTGGAAGCAGAGGACTAGAAATGGGGTGGAGGGATGGGAGGAACCAAGACCTACCAAATGACAGGCATAATTTGTTCTTTAATATTGCTTGGATATTCTGTATTGTATATTTTCATTTTTTCACCACCTTTTCTCAGTGATTCCAAACACCAGAGTAATGTCAGTGTTTATGATGCACAGATTATTATGACAAACATCACCACCACTTCTTCCTGCTCTGTCGGATGAGTGAGCTCGATTGCTTGGTTGTCTAAAGATCATGTCCAACTCAAGTTACCATTACTTATTAAATCAAGTTTGACACAGAAAAATAATTAAATGCTTAAATCAAGGCATTCTACTTTGTCAGACACTAGGGTCTGCTGGCAAGTCTATGGAACAGTTGTTAATATCAAAAATGAGATGAAAGATGTTCTAAATTTATCTCCCCAGCATTTCCATTCAGCATAATAACGGACGTTTGACAGTTACACTTTGCTTTTCAGCCAGTGAGAATCATTTCTGAAATGAAATGAAATGAAATGAGCACACATCTTCAAAAGTAGTCTCACAGAAACCTGGAATCATTCAGGGTGGAATAGAAAAATGTTCATTCACCTGGGAGCTGTATTTTGGCTGCCTTATGGCTCAAATTAAAATGAACAATTTTCAAATG
Organism: Chloroceryle aenea; assembly: GCA_013399075.1. Lineage (NCBI taxonomy): Eukaryota > Metazoa > Chordata > Aves > Coraciiformes > Cerylidae > Chloroceryle > Chloroceryle aenea. The sequence continues at coordinate 45,810 of VWZY01006512.1, forward strand.
AATATAAAAATCATACTTAAAAGACTTCAAATGGAAAATATATATGTATTTTTCCAGCATCCATATATAAATTAATATGTACCATCTGCGTTACATCTGGTGATATGAAAGTGTTGTCTCATGAGCAAAATAGGTGTGAGAACTATGAAGCAAATCTGAGCAGTTCTGGCACTTAAACTGCAAAGGAGACAACATTCATACATAGCCCCAGAAGTACACTGCCCTTCTCCCTTCACTGCTGCTGCTTTTAAACCCCAGTTTCCCTTCTTTTCCCCTGTGTTCTCCCTCTCTCCCAAACTCCATGTGTAGCTGCTTCATTTCTTTCCCTGGTCTACCTGGACCTCGAACTCTGCAGACTCCTAGGGATCCCAAAGAGCATTAGTTTGGCACAGTTGTCTCCTAGAGCACTCCAGCAGAACAACTCCTCAGAGCTGATAAGAACTGATCACTGATATGTAATCCAGGTACTTGATGTTGACATTGTCAGAGGATTGTCATTAGTGTTTTTCATTTTCCTCTAAGTTTGAAGGCTAAGTCCTGTAGTAACAACAAGGCATTTTTTAACTTGAAAGAGAAATCAGAATAATCAACTCCACTGGCACATTTAGGATTAACAAAAAGAGCATGTGAATGAAAATGTGCATTGTAGCCCATTGCTTCCTCTCCTTTTATTATTTTTTTTTCCCCCAAAACTGCAAACTTTCACTTCATGTCTGAAAATGTTTTCTTCACAAGGTTGTGCAGACTGCCAACTGGTACAACATGACACCAGTGTTCTCCAGCACCTCATCATGTCAGGATGTCTCCAAGTACTTTAAAAGAAGCTGTACTATGAATTCAGCACATGGTCTATAGTTCCAGTCTAAGGACAAAAGATAAACCAAACCAAATCTTTGATACTGATTTTAAGAGTGATCTACAAGTGACCCAGGGTAAGACTAGGAGATCAGCACTGTCCACAGCACAGAAAACATGAAAGAATGAAAGGACTACCTCATGTCTTGCTGTGCACCTCAAATCCTGAGGGCTGGTGGGCTCTACCACCTCTCAGAAGTCAGTTCTAGAGCAGAAAAACTCTGAGCATCCTTACACAACTGATTTTTGTTTTCAGGCAGACTCAGGTAAGGTGTTAATTTGATAACATTGATCTTCCTGTGAAGCAAGGGACTGAATTAGATGGCTTTTCCTGTTCTTTTTCAGCTCTATTTTCTATAAAACCATACTTTTGGCTTTTTGTGGTGTGCTACAGATAAGCCCACCCAGTTCAGGAACACTCACCATTCAAAGTGCATCTAGAAACACTCTGCAGAAATCAGATTTAAGGCACCCAATATTGAGCACAGTGCAGAAGCAGATGCTGGACTTCTGATTTCCTGCATCTGAAGTCAAGTACTTGAGGACAAGTCCTGTGCTTTCCCAACATGCTGGCCCCAGTGGTTTTGCTGTGACCCTCAGCCCAGAGGCAGCCCTTTTGCACACAAGAAAAGTTCAGGGTCATTGCAGCAGGCAGGGGTGAAAGGTGTCTCTTTCACTTGGATGAACTATGGTACAGGTGGAAGGGTTACAATCTATTTTTTTAAATTACTATTTTACTTTTAAATGAGGCATTAAAAAAATCTGCCAGGCAGAATATTTTTTCAGCTTTTTTTCCTAACCCTAGAGTGGCTGTAAAACCTCAGCAGTTAAAAATGTTTTCTCTGGCTCGAGTCTAATGTATCCATAAAAATTACATTTTAAATAAAGAAAACATTTTTTGTTCCAGCTCCAGAGTGGCTCTAAGACATTACATATTTTCTTAAAATGCATTTAATTGTCTATTTAAAAAATCCTTCAATACACCATGACTGAATAATTTGTTGAAAAATCTGTATGTGTTCTAATCTCCAATTTATCAACCTTAAACCAGCATCTTGGGATCTGGTGAAAGAAAAACCTTTGATTAAAACCCTGTCGTTGTTTCCCCTTGAGACCACGTTTAGTTCATGGCCTCTTGGGGGTGTCTGGGGCTGGATTTTGTGCTCTGTGAGAAGCAGAGCTCCCTTTGTTTTTCAGTCAAGTGCAGATATTTTTCAGACAACCTGAAGAGGTTTGGGATCTCGGTACTGAGGGAAATGTCACTGAACACTCTGCCTCTTTGGCTGGAGCTGTGATTGTCACTCTCTGAGCAGAAAAGCATGAGGTGATGTGTGGGTCTTTCAGAAAGGATTCATCCTGGAAGATGTACTGTTTGATTTTCACATTCTCTTCTGAGCTCCAGTACAAGGTCTCTTCTCAGTCCTGAGCACTTAGCAATTTTCATTCCCTTCTGTGCAGAATGGAAAACTCAATTTTACTGGCCTAAAGGCATATTATACAGAGAGATCAATTCCTGTGCTTCCAGCAGACAGTGTTTTGCAAATGCTTGTTTTAAGGGAGCAGTTCTGGGAATGGGGAGAAAGCAGGAGAGTGGATGCTCAGACTGCCCATCAGAACAGGCTGCAGCTGGCAATGACCAAACCTCCAGGGCAGTGCACAAAGGCTGTGCCCTCTCTCACTGCTGATCCCAGAGCTTTTCTGTGTCCCAGTGGTGGCAAAGGGCAAAGATAAAGTGTTATAGAGGAAGAGATCCCTCTGAGGATGGATATAACTGTATAAAGCTGTTCTCCTCTTTCTTCTCCATCCCTAACTGTTCTAAGAGGTCTCAACCACCTGTGTGCCTCTAAGACTTCTTCCCTGAGAGTTGACATACAGTCTGGCTTGTTTTTACCTTGTTCCTTCACCTCATTCAGATCTCTTTAGGTTCACCCAGCCCCTTCTCATAGAAGCTGACTGGGGGTATTTTGCCTCTCTGTGAAGGTTCACAAATTTCAAGCTTCACCTACTTTCCCACCTCCTGCTGTTGCTATAAATCAATGGGAGCTATGGGATAGGAGCTGCTTCTTCACCAGAGGCAACTCCTTCACCAGCTTTTTTGAGCTCAGAGCACAGCAAAATTGTGCCCAGGAAGCCTCTGCCTCTCCCAGGAGCAAGATACTGGGCACACAGAGCCAGCAATGCCATTCCTGTGCAGGCAGACTTGCTACATACCACGCACATTGTTCACACAGTGTCCTGCTTCTCACTGGAGCTCTTCAGGGGACTCCTGGAGATGGACTGCATTTGTCTGCAAAATGTCTTAATTAGGGATTTCAAATATTAAAAATAAGAAGCTGCCAGCAACAGCAAGTGGAATATGAACATCTACACTTGAAATACAGTGAAAAGTATATGTCCTCCTCCTTTCTTTTTATTTTTTAATATCAAATTATTTTAATTTGATGACTAGAATAACCTGTCATCCTTTTCTAACACTCTCAGTTTTGCAGAAGATGAAGTGATATAAACGTGTTTAAGCAGAATCTGTTTATGTTGGAATTATAAGGGAATAAAAAATATTTTCACAGATCTACTAAAAAAAATGCCATAGTCAGCTCTATTTCAAGCAGAAGAGCACTGAGGTCATGGGGCAGGGAGTCTGTGATGTGAACACAACCAACAGCAGCCACTGAGGATCAATTCTCTTTCGTTGCCACTGAGAAGTCACTGGAAAAAGCTGTTCTTCAAGGCATTTTGTCTCCAAATATTCCCATTGTTATTGCTTGCTGCTGTGGCCCCATTCTTTTGATACACACTCCATCACATCCCCTTCCAACACCTCCTTTCCCAATCTCCTCCTGTGTTCCTCCCATTTACAATGGATCGTGGGCTGTAGAGTCCACCCAAGGCTTTTCCCTGGCTTTCATGACCTCTGCTAAGATCTTTTTTCTTCTCAGACCTCACCACAGTGCACAGGATGGCCAGGCACCAACCAGGGCATTATTTCCTGCATCAGCACACAGGGTCAATGTCTCTCTAGGAGAACTGGGACCTTATTTTTCCTAAATGGCCTGTGAAAGCATTTCCATTAAAGATAGTTTAGTATATTATAACTAAGTGGATGGAACAGAGTGAGTGTTTATTTACCCAGGAAAGTTTGGATCAGATGGAACATCTGGTTTTCATTGAAATCCTCAATTTTACTGAAAAGAAAAACTAAAATGTACAGCTGGGTTAATAGAGAGTCAAGGAAGGCAGGTGGCTGACATGTGATTGCAAGTGAGTTGAAATCGGCTCAAAACATGAGCATCCTCTGAAGTCTCAGTTCAGATCATGCCTGGAGAGCATTTTAGGTTCCTATTTGCAGGCTTGAATAAGTAAAAAGTTTGCTTATAAGTGCTGAGTGCACAAAGAATTACGTTGTGTTTCTCTGAAATGTTTTTGTTTCCTTTCCTTTCATTCTCAATCCCACTATCCTGTGGGTCAGCCTAACCATTGCACAGGTCCAAAAGAATGCATGAGCCAAGATATTTTGCAGTGGGTGATAGGACCACGCTCAGCTTTCTAGGAGCTGCAACACAGCCCTACTGGATGGGCTGGCTGCTTGTTGTTCAGAGGTGCAGGCACAGGGTATCTGACTTGTTCAGATCAGTTAAGGCTTCAGTGAAAGAGTCAAAGAAAGAACTTAGGTCCCTTGATCCTCAGCCCCTGCTCTAATAAAGCAGTGATTAACATTACAGTTTATTATTACTTTAAATTTCAACTCCCTGCCTATATTTTTATCCAATGTATTTAATACTAAAATACAATCTTACAACATTTTTTTTCTTTCACTTCTTAGTGTTGACAAAGGTAGGAGAGAAAAAAGCTGATTTCTGCTCTAGCTCCTCTATCACCAAAAGATTTGATAAATGTTTTCCAGTTTCAGGACCAAATGCTGCCTCCTCAACTTTGCAAACTCAGAGGAGAATTTATTTACAAAGGTTTAACTGTGAGCAGAATTTGATGTAATGCAGTTTTAATGGCAAAGTTGTATGAGCCAGAAAATGCCCATCTTGACTTTCAGATCCCAAGCTGAGTCTGCAAGTGGAGCTTTTAGACTGAGAAAATGTCATCCAGGTCACTCAGGCACAATAAAAGTGAATCCCTCACTGTCCTTTTTATAGCCAAGAGCATGCTCATATAAACACTCATGCAGGGCTAAGATGCTAATGGCTACTTCTGCATAACCAGGATAGTAGTTAATGACAAGACTCAAAGGAGCATTCTATACACAAATACATGCAAATGGCCACATGTATTTTCTTCAAAGCAGAAGAATTTTGGTGCACCACAAGTGCCTCATCTTTCCAGCTCTACCAAGTTTGTCTAAAGAAAAATGACTCCTTAAAAATCTTAACTTCTTACCCTGGCAGAATCACCACCCTCAACCTGCTGGTCACACTTCTTTTGATGCAGTCCAGTGTAGTTGTCCTTCTGGGCTGCAAGCACATATTGTCCACTCATGTCCAGAATGAATCTCAAAGGACACTTCAGAGAGGTGCTTTCTAATATTGTATTTACATCTAAACAAAGACAATAAAAGAAAATAATAAAATCAAGGCCAGCTCTGCTGTCTTGCTATATTATGCTATTTTATTCCTTGTAAATTTGTAGATTGATGGAGATGTCTTCAAAAGAGTTCCACAGTAGCCCAGTTCCACTGTCATATAGCCATTTGACTAATTAATTTCCCTTATTATTTTGATATATTTACCAAAATATACCAGTATTACTGTAATGCTGACTGACTTACCTGTTTCAAAATCTATATATAGTTCTGAGCTGGTTTACCTGTCATTCCAACAGACCAGAAGAGTGACCTCTGTATCTTCAAAGCATTGTGTGAGGTTTTAGCCACTCATCTCTCATTAAATTCAATGATACTCAAGCTAAAATCATGAATGCTTCCTTCTCCTTCCTGCCCTCTTATCTCCAGCTAGAAGACAGGCAAGCCTGTGATCATCTTTTCCTTCAGGTGCCCCTTGTTAACCTGAAACTCAGTAAATACAGTTTTTATTACATAATCCAAAGCCTTTTCAAGCATTAGTCAATGCAGCACAATGTTCTTTGTTTAGCTGCACAGTACAGTGAGAGCAAATACACTAACAGGCTTGTTCCTAGTCCCAGTGATGTGCTGCTGTACTGGTGATGAATACACCTACCAGCAGCTTTACTGGCTATGGATGAGTGCATGTAGCACTGCTTCTGTGGAATCTCTGGTTTCTCAGCATTTTCTAAAGGAGCTCACTTCAGCTAAATGAATTCCAATGCCAACATTTTAACAAGGTTGTAGAATAATAAAAAAAAATAAGAATATCTAATACCATAAATGACATTTCTCCCTGGAATTTTTTGATGCCTTACATGAAAAGGGATCCCAGAGCAGTAATGATCAGTTTTCACCAGACAGAAAAGCCACACTTTTTCCCATTTTTCCTGCCTGTGTAAGGTCTCTCCTTTCCAGCCATGCTTTTGCACACACCTGGGAGAGGAAGGGAGGGTTCCCATTTCCCCCTGTGTTGTGGACTGAGCAAACAGAGGCAGAGATTTGGAGGGATGAACTCCTGCTCAGAGCAGCCTGTCAGCCTCTGCTAAGAACAGATAAGCAAGGACTTTGCCAGCTGCTGCTGGAAGCAGCTTTGACCTGTGCTTCTCCCAGCCTGCTTACCCAAGACTATAGGGAGTGAGAGTTGAACCCTGTATGTCACATATTTGCCTCACTTGCCCATCTGCCAGAGAGCACCTCAAAGTGGAGGGCAGTCTTCTCTGACCAAGCCATTTCCCTCTTTCTCTCCCTTTTTCAAGAAGCACTGAGGTTATTCTGTTCATGTCTGCATAAAAAATCCAGTTTATCAATTCCATCTCCCAGCTATAAAAGAGTGAATAACATTGTACTTGTGAGCTGAATTATGCTAGTGCAAAAGTCCAGGTGAGACCACTGGCTTCCTCTGTAGAAATGAACAGGTCAGCCTTTAACTGTAGATTTTTCTTCCTATTTAAATTGGTTGCTAGAAAGCAAAAAGCCTTTCAAATAATTTAAGCACAGAAGGCAAGTTTATGTCCATTTCTAAAATACAGTTAGGTGATGCTATTCCCAGTAATTAAATACTTCATCACTGGAAACCATAATAAGAATGTGCTAATTTCAGCTCACAGTAGATGCTCCAAGGCAATAAATTACAACTCTCTATCACACCCCCATCCCTTTTATGATTACTGTTCTGCTATGGAACTAATGTCTTTTCTCTCAAGGCTAAATAAGTGTCTTCTCTTACTGCAACCTTATAAAAGTCTTTCTTAAGCCTAACAGAAATCAAGTGCTGGTTATGAAATGTGAATTTCTGGATTCTGTTAGGCACTCCCCTAAATTGCTGATGGCAAGCAAAGGAGACAGTGGCACCAAGGAATTACATCAGTGCACATGGACACATTTTATTTGTCATGTATTCTATTGATGGTAAGAGCAAATCATAACATTCAAGGTAAAGGAGGAGGTCTGTGTGATAAATGCCATCTGTCTGATGGCTGACTGCTTCTGAACTGGTGTGGAGACACTGAAGCCCCAGTGGCACATTGTTTTTAAGACCAAAGAAATCCTGGCTGTCCTGAAAGCATGCTAACAGATAGTAAGAAGACTGTTACAAACACCAGTGGAAAAACACTGTTCAGATTTCTTTCTTGGCATTTCTGTTCTCCCAAATGCATTTCCACAAGTTCATGCCCATAGAGCATTACACCCAGAACACAAGAAACAATTGGCTGTGGTGACACTTTCCTTCTACATGCTCTCCTTTAGTTTTTCCCTCCACTCAAAGTACCATCTCATGCCAACAAACCAGTAACCAAGATAAGTCTTGCTGTTGTCTTAACTTTCTGTAAAACCTTTTTAAATGGATACCACGAGATGAACTACTCTAGTCCTCATCCCTTAGCCAGAATATATTGTTCCTTCTGATTTAAGCTGGGTCCATTACAGATTGATTTCCTATATGTACATTGTGACAGTGATGGGTAACATGTATACAAATCTATGACTCTTGAACCTTATTCCCACCTTAAACTAGCTGCAACAGATCCTCTAGATTGCCGACAGAACTGGAAGCAGATGCTTGGGAAATCATTTGGATTTCAATAAAGGAAGGAGTCTCTATTTGGTCAATAGATTACGTGCAGATTCCATGGTTTCACTGGAGTCATAAGCCATAAAACCAGAACTTGAGGCAATGAAATTCAGCTTCTTGGCTGTTCAGATACTTTCTGCAAGTACTTTAGGCTGATATGGAAGTTTAGCATTTCTAAGGTGCTACCAAGAAAGTATCCCATGGTATCCTACTACTCTACCAGCCAGCACTACTAAGCATACCCATTTGTCTACTTTCTTCATCATTCTTTCATGACAAATGCCTGCAGGAATCTGTGTTCAAAAAACTCTAAAGATCTTAAGCATTATTGCTGTCATGCCTGAAAATCATTTGACCAGCTCAGCCTGCAACTAATGCCTTTTGCAGAAGGAAAGGGGCAGGCAGGTCCTGCAGCAAATCCAGATCAAGCCTTATGACTAACATTTAAATAGCTTAAAACCACTCGAGTTTCTTCCATGTTTACAAATTGCAAGAGGAACATTTTGCAGAATAAAACTGCAGTCCTGGAGCTTAATACTCCCTCTACCATTTCATTACTGCCCCTCTTTTATATTAGCACACCGAGCAATTTGTATGCATCTATGGACCCTTTAGTAATGTATACCCAAAGCAATTGCCAAATGTTATTCAGTGCTGCTACCATGTAATAGTTCTAATGAATGATGTTTTTGTTAGGAATGTGGCAAACTGCTATTTATTCCGATGAATTCTAACCAACCATAATGCCTGGGTCTTGCTTCTGAGGTATGAATGCAATAATTACCAAACACTGTTCTAAAATGCACTTTGTTAACTTGGAGTGTGTTGTGACATACATTTGAAGTGCCCCCAAAGCTGCCTTGGCTGTTTCCCCCCACACCCCTTAGTCTCCATTTGTGAAGCAAGAGCTACACTTGCTGAATCCACCAGTTGAGGGTCTCCACCTCCCCTTCTGATGCAGGCATTGAGGTTCAGTAACTGAACATGAGATAGTGAAGCAAGCAGTAAGGTTACCTAGAAGACAAAGTAGAAATGACTTTTCAAAATTATCCAACTCTTTTTCATTTTCCTTGAGGCTTAAGCTCCAAAGTGGTTTGGAAAAGGTCCTCAGAATATGTCCCAGAACCAGCAGGTCATTTAAGTTAGAAAGAAGTAGCACCAAAAGCAAAAGCTGTATATTAGAAACAGTTTGCTAATGGGCTGAGGGAGAGAACTGCTCAGAGCTGTCAGAATTGGAACAGAACTGCAAGCAGCAGGCTGAGCCAGAGGAGAGCAAGAGAACAAGAGGATGTTGAGTGACAGCACTGGCTAGACAGATCAAAGCCAATACAAAATTCAGCCATTATGTAATGATTAGCTTTAAAGAATAAATAATAAATTCATTTAAAACGTTATAAAAATTATAATTACATATTTTTAGTGGAGGTGGAACTAGACCCATCACTGACAAATGAGCCCTAGATCAAAGTAGTTGCAAACAAACAAACAAGAATAAGTGAAACTAATTCATTACTGTAGAACTAACATTGTATGAGCATAAAAATACTTTGGAGACAAGCCTAAAAAGTTTTAAAACACGTGATTTTGAAATCTAAATCTAATTATGTGAATCTAAATAATTCCTGTTGGGGATGTTTGCATTCCTCATCACTCAGGACTGTTCAGGACATTCACATTCTCTTGTCCCTCTGCACATTTTCTGCAGAGCTTGCAGAGTTACAGGCATGTTTGGTGCTGGCAGAGAGTTATAAGCATTTTAACTCCTGCACAGATAAGTACAGAAATTTGCAGCCTCATAGCTGGGAGACAGATGATACTGCAGGTGCCTTAGTACGGGTACGAGTGCCACACTATTTTTATCATGACTCATCTGGGAATTTAAAGAAGAGGCTTTCTTCCTTTCTGCAGCTGAGAAAGGCCAGGAAAAAAAACCTCTGGAGAATTCAGGCAGCTGGGCCAGAGAAACATTTTGGTTTTGTGCAATTCATAACTTCTAGCATTTGGAAAGTACAGTAAATACTGAGGCAAGGGACAAAAAAACCTTGGGTGTATAACTAGTTGGTGAAGGAAGAGTGTTACAACAGGCTGTAGCACTTTGTATTATGTGTAGCTCTGATTTTCCCCATTATTACTGTAGAGCTTTTAGACAACTAGATGGAAGTGATGATTCTTGGAGGAACTTCTCACATACACAGCCACAAGAAGACCATTGCAGTTGAGGATAGCAGTCTATAGCAATAGAGAAGACAACATCTCTTTGGTTGTCACACCAATTATACTGAAGCCAGTGCTTCCAGCTTAGGGCCCACAAGAAGAATCTGAGGTCAAAAGAAATCAATATATTTTTTTAGGGAAGTTTTGTGTGTTGTGTGTGTGCTTTGTCCTGAATCCTTCTGATTTCTTTGACATCACTCTCCCACAGCCCACTCACTGCATCAGCAGAAGGGAGGGCAGAGGGGCAGAGGATGAGATGGGTGGGAAGAAGGTGGAAACCTTTAAAACCAGTTGTTCTTCCTTAAAAATGCTGTGCTAAATGGCACAGGGGGAGACCTAATCTGGGGATAAGAGAACTCTGTGGCCCCTTCTGGAAAAGTGCAGTGGCCTGGGCTTAGCTTGGAGAGGCTGTGGCTTGACTGATGCTTATTGCACAATCATCAGCTTCTCTGGTAATTCACTGACTTGGTCAGCACTGTCCTCACAAGGAGAATAAATTGTTTCAGGGACCAGCCTTGCAAACAGGAGCTCAGCCAGATGCAGTCGTGGTCAGGAGAGCATGATGAATTGATTCAGAGTGGAAAAAAATGACTTAATTTTATCAGAAAAAGTCAGTGTTTGTGCAATGTTTTTATACATGGGTGTAGTAAGTGAGGCTGAGGCAAATTATTTTCTCACTCCAAATTACACATTACATATATCAGCAGCACCTTCTCAGAACATTTTCTTGCTGGTATTTTAAAATTCAAATCTAATTTAAAAAAAATAATCAAAAGAAAAGATGAGCAAGATATTTTTGATGAAAATTTTCTCTCCTTTTGTCAGGACACTGCAAACACTAAGCCAGGCACTCCCAGGACTATTTTAGCAGACATCATTCAGTTAAGTTATGAATACAGTTTTACTTCTCATGGAGCTTTTCTTCCTGGTTCTTCCACAGGCTTTACCCATGTCCACCAACTGTTTAACCCCTGAGAAACTGAATCACAGACAAATCCAAGCTCCTTCCTTTGTATGAACACTGAAGATTATGAGCTCCTGATATTTCAGTAATTTTTAGGCCATAGTATGTTCCCTCATGGCTCCAATCTACCAGTTCTACCTTCAAGAGAACTTGGTATCTCTGTTAACCTGGCCTTTGGAAACTTGCACTGGGAGTCCAGAAAGCTAGAAGCAGACAGATTAGTGAGCCTCAGAGGAAAATAAGGTTTCACATGACTTGCCTAACACCACAGGGGAATCCTGTGCCATAGATTTAGGATCCTGATCTCTAAATTGCTTTTCATTAACCTAACAATGAAATATTTTCCTTGCCTGCAAGCCACTGAATCAGATTCCCAAGTTCTTCAACAAGGATCCTCCAGCTAACAGCAGCCTCCTTTCCCTCCAGCACAGAACTGTACACAGAGCACCTGAGCTGTTCATCAACTGCGATGGATCTAGCAGAGAAGCTGTAAGTTCATACAACCAGTCTGTTTCAAAACACACACACAGAGCAGCAAAAGAACCTTAGATGTAATCTTTTTAACTTTTGAAGACTAAACTCTGAAACCTTTTTTCTGAATTTTGAAAAATGCCATATCACTTTAAAGTGTCTCATCCAACCCTTTTAAGTTGTTAAAGGAATAGTTGCAAAATCTGCCTTCTTCAGTCATGTGCACACTATTATTATGTTCCACAAGCAAATTCACTATGAAGGACCAATCATACACTGCCTTTCACCTTAGGTGAGTAATTTCCAAGTGTGGGAAGTGTAATAGTACATTTCTTTCTGAGGAGGGGAGTTTGGAATTGTTTGCTTTTACATCTATTCCATACTTACATCTTCTTAGTGGCAACAGCTGGGTAAGGAGCTCCAAGAGAAGACTCAGGACTGATCATCTCCAAGGCAGATTTTGCAGTCTCATGTTCCTTCCACAGTTGTGTCCAGTAACATAAGAAACCTGAATTTGTGTGGTACTGAAGTGAAAGCCATCTGATGAGTGAGAGGTTATGCCCAGGAGCATTCTGGTGTCTCCTGATACAATCTACACCAACAGGAGTTTAAGACACACAATGTAAGCCTTGTCCAGACTCATAAACTGATGAAGGACCCTGGGTTATCTCAGCCTCATTGCAAATGAAAGATACAACTGGTTGGGTGCCTGCAACAACAGCAAGAGTGAGCAAGAGTGAGGACTGATTGCCTGCTCTGCAGGGGTGTCCCCAGCACCCTGCACACACCACGTGTGTCTGAGAAGCCAGAGGGAGTTGTTCATGACACTCCATCCAACAGCATCGTGGTGGTGATGGCCTGCAGGGTGAAAGAGGTAAATCTTCCCAACGTGTCAGGTGTAAGTCCACACCTGCATCCTCTTTGAAGCAGTGCCTGCTTCTCCATGCTAAGGAGAAGTTGTACACAACAAGGAATGCTCAGAGTGACAGCAGTTGGCAGCTGTTTAAGCCCAGGCAACTCTTTCATCGTTAGTCTAAGTACACAGGCATGCAAACTGATCACGTTTATTGCTGATTTTGTTTATACTTACATATACTAAGGGGTTTTCAGCCAAGAGTAACTCCCGTGTTCAAACCCAACTCATTTGCAGCAGAAGTGATCTTCAGCCCTGCTGCATCTGTGTGCACCCTCGTGAAAACAGAGGGTGGGTGGCAACAGCAGTGGGAGCAATGCCAACCTTGCCTTGCCAACGTGGATGTATACTCTAAAATATCCAGAGCTACTGTACATGGGGAACTGTGGTGAAAAGGACAAGCAGATGTGATTTACCTAATTGACAGCCTAATTAAGATCTGAAGAAGAGGTGGGTGATTTAGTGTTGTTGGAAAACAAGTTATTGAAAGGATTGAAAATTAATATAAAAGGTCTCAGTGGTGTTTAATAAACAGAATTCACTCAAAAATGTTTTCAAATGTTCCAGACCTCATTTTGTACAATAGCTCTGCCAGCCTATGATCACCACGTTCAGTACAGAGCCAAGAGAGCACAGCTGAGGCGAGTGGGGCTTGCCACTGAGTTTTCTTGTTCTCATCTGCTTAATGAGAAGCCTGTCCCTTAGACTGTGGCATTAGATGGTAGACAAAACTGAGTGCAACATGTCTCTCACTTCGCTGAAATATCCATGCTCATTAAAACATGTTTTGTTCAGCAATTTCCACTCAGTTGCCTGTTTAAGTGCTTCAAAACAAGTCATTCTGGGCTGGATGTGGTTTTAAGAGCAGGGAATTGCTATGCTCAGCCCTGAGGTGATTCCCCTTGAGTTCACCTCCCCTTTCTACTTGCCCATCTGCCACTGTTCCTCTTTTTTTCTGTTTCTACACAAAAATAAAACACCAGATCTTGCAAGGCATCAAATTCTAGCCACTGGATATAAACTGGTGCTATTCCATGAGGGAAGCCAACTGGTGGTACCTGTCTCTGGGCTGTTAGATTTCTAAACCAGACATTCGGGCAGGGGAGGTTGGAAAGTGGTAGGAGGAATTCTGGTTGGCTGTTTGGGAAGTCAGTAGGTTTTTTGTTTTGTTTTGTTTGCTTGTTTCAAAAAGATGGGCTTGAGACAAGTGCTGAGGGAAGGCAACATCTGTAGGTGACAAGGAACTATCTTTCACGGTCTGAGTCACTCAGTTTTCCAATGGGAATAGAACTATTTAGTCCAGGGAAGCATTAGTGATGGAATCCCTGATAGATCTACCTTTGGAGTCAGCTTTAGCACCACAGCTGGGCAAAAGGAGTGAATGGGAGTAACAACAGACTTGGCTTCCTGGGTAAAACAATCCTACTTGAAAGTAACTCTCATTTTCTGTCTGGGTAGTTGTTCCTCAAGCTATGACACAATCATACCATGCTTGTTGTCCAGAGGGGTTCCTACACCTGTGGGATACATCAGCAGAAAATGGACGTACCTTTTCACTTAGAAAGGGGGGTTATTACAGAACCAGTGTTCTTGCATTAAAGTCCAGCTTCCCACACAAAGTGTTTTGACCCTTCTGGATCTATTAACCAAACTTGATATAGATGTCATTAAGAATATGTGCAGTTAATAAGAGAGAGACACCCTAGAAGACACTCATGTGAAAGCAACTGAAGAATCTGCTCTAGAGAGTATTAATGATTCTCTCACTATGGGGAAAAATATAAAAAAAAAGGAAAAAGAATGCAACAAACAAGAAACAATTTTCCCTCGAATGTCAATCAAAATAGCACCTTCTCAGACACCAAACTCAGCCTCAAGAAACAGCTTAGTAAAGGCTTTGACTCCAGTAGTTCACAGAATAGTTTGTTCTCTCTAAGAAGCCTTCTCCTTTGAACCTGATTCCTCCAGTTGGTGGGGAAAAAAAAAAAAAAGAAAGAAAAGAAAAAAAAAAGAGAGAAAAAAAAAAGAAAAGAGAAAAAAGGGTTTTAATGATCTTCCCAGTGCAGTGTGCTGGCCTTTAAAGTCTTGGACATTGTTGCAGGGAAGGCCTTGAAAGAATGAATGAAAGATATTTTTGGCCAGTGGTTGAAATTAGTTGGGTTTTAGGTCGATTTTATTTTAGATTTATGACAAAGAAGCCTGGAGTACTAGATGTATTTTCTTGTACGTTTGTACTAGGAAATGAAATATAATAAATCTAAAAATAAGCACTATCCAGTCCTTGTTTTATGAGCCCATAGAGATCTAGCCCATAAAATAAATGAGCACAATATCACTGAGCACTGGACTTTGTTCAGAGTTAGCTAAAAGTTATGCAAAATCCTAACGAGACCTGCTACCTTAAGCAAGAAGGACATTAGTCTCCAGTCACCCATTTTCTCCCCTCCTCTTCTGCACTCTGCTTATTTCAGGAAGCCTCTGAACTTCTGATCTTCAAAAATGGAGCCTGTGTACATCTGAGTGGAGAGAAATATGAGAAACTGTGGCTGTGGCTTCACCGTAGTTTTTAAAGTGAACCACGGTGTTCGCCGTGTTCCTGTTGCTAATTTTCCTCAGATTAGAACTGATCTCATTCAGCACAATAGAAATGGCATTTTTCAGTCCTTAGAAAGATTTAAACAGGAATCAGGTGGTTTTTAAGACATCCCTTGCTGATCCAATATAGTCCTGATACTGGAGAAAAAGGAGATGGGAAAAATTCTTTGTGAAATTTTCATTTTCTTAGTCATGAAGGGACTTGGAACCTATCGCTGCTCCCTTAGACTTATTCCCCTCATTTCCTGCTTTACTCTGGAGGTGCCTGAGGTACTGAGGGTACTAAGTGTCTGACACCAGCAATTGCTGACATGCCATCAGTGCCAAACAAATTTATTGCCTCTGAAATTCTGGCTGAACTTCCCAAGGAGGCATCAATCCAGCACCTGGAGCCTCCACGGGTTGGCACCACTGCTCCAGCTGCACAAAACAGGGTCCTCCAATTTCTGCCACTTAAAACCCCATAAAATCTTTTTTTCCAGTCATCACTCTCAGCTGGACTATGAGTTAAATTTAGGATTTTCCATCCAAGCTCTTGATTTGCTCCACCACCAGAACAATATGCACCAAGTACATGGCTTCAGATACATCCTTGAAGACCACACATCTACTGTCATCTGACCTTGCAGAGAGATACATGGCACAGCTGGGCACAGGTCTCTGTTGGGATCTGCTAGTGCAGCCATAACAAGTGGAAAAAATAGTAACTGTCCCTTCAAATGAGAACAGCTTTCCACAAATCCCTAAGACTACCAAAACCAGAAGTCATCAGGTCTGAAAGCCCTCAAAGTGTCCATCTGCCCAAATTTGGATCGATTTTGAGCATTGCAGCTCAGTATCCACTGAAGCTCTGACTGGCTGGACAACAGAAGATTGAGAAATATTAAAGGCAACAGCCCTATATAAAATGGTAACATTTCAGAAACACCTTATTTCTGCTGGAAGCCAAGTACATTTCCTCCAGACTCATCTCCGGTGAGAAATACCCTGGATTTTTCCCCCGCTGAAATGCTAACTAGTCTGCTGTAAGAGAAAGCCCAGTTCACTTTGAAGTGATAAGTATGCCTAAACTTGCTGCAGGCTTCAGTATCCCTTAGGGTCCTAAGGCCTACAGATTATTTTTATTCATTTAAAATGAAATAGAAATTAGGAAATAAAGAATAAAATCAATACAGCTAAAAAGAAGACACTGGAGAGCTTTATAACCCACTCACTCTCACTACAGTGTTCTGTCTTCTAACAAGATCTCCTCTATCTTTTCTTCTGGAGAAAATTCTCCTTTGACTGAGAGCAAAGTAAGATTTGACACATGGTCCAGAATAGGCAAAAAAGAAATTACTGCCATGCCAGCCCTGTCTAGTGTGAACTAGAGTCGTTGGGCTGTTTGTTTGCATATTCTACCAAGAGTGTATAAGGAGAGAAGCTCCAATGAAAGTGCCATCACTGAGCAACTTACTGCTGCACCCAGAGATGTGACTGCAGCAAAGATGCTGTGTTTGAATCAACCCCAGCCATCCTGCAGTGAAGAGCATGGGTTACATTTTGTCAGACAAGAGGAGTAGCCAGTAGCCTATGCAGACATCCGTGCTGCTGCATTTTCCTTTGGGCTGCTTCATGGTTTAGGCTTGCTGAGGCTACTGATGATGTGTCTGTCCACACTGCTGTCAGACCTCCAGTTACTTTGCAATAGTGGCAGAAGCTGACCAAGTGGGAGCACAGATTTAGTGTTTGGAGGCAGTTTTCACTGCAGTTTGTGGCAACAGGAAACTCGAGGAGCAAATGTGTCGTCTATCCAGCTCATATCAATAAATAAAATACCACTTCCCTATCCTCCAGCCTTTGCCTATTTCAGCTTAATATTCCCCAAAACAGAGGAAGTTTTTCTAGGAAATAGTTGTCACCAAATATTTGGTTTAGGTTTACAACTCCTTCTTCATCTCCACACATCTGCCCTACCTTCAAGCACGCCGGTTCCTATGGCGAGGATGCCATTGGCATGGGCGAGCTCAATGGCACTCCTAATTCCTCTTTCAAGTCCATGTATAAACTCTAAAGTAATTTCTACTATGGTTTGTCAAATAAAGAAAGTGTTTATGGGCCAGGTTTGGATCTGCTGATGTGGGTGGGAATTTTGCTGCTGCCTTCAGTTGCATCCAGTATGGTCCTTCTGCTGCACACCATATGTCTCGCTAACCACCACACAATCCCTCACCCCAAACTGCTAGCTCCAATCTTTTTGAGAAGGAGAACGAGTGAGACTGATTCATGCAAAGTACCCTCATAGTTTATAATGAAGATTAAAAGCATAATTATTTTTAGGAGCTCCTCAGTGATAGGAAATTGCAGACTTCGGTGAGAGATGACAGATGATGTAGTCCTTGACTTCAGAAAAGAGATTTCCACAGGTACTGCACTCTCTTCTGTTCCATGTCACTGCATCCGCCTCTCCCTGACTCCTGGCTGCCATTTTAAAGAATGGCTTGGGAATTATTTCAGACATGTAGAAGACGGGGTGTGATTCAGTCTGAGATCTCAGTGGGCTGCAGGGATGGAATTGGCGATTGTGAAAAATCTTCCTACACGTTTTCCATATATTTCACATGTCATCCCACAAAAGGAATGAAAATAGAAGAGTCCCTTTTACTGAAGCTGTGAGAAGAGGACAGAAATTGGAGAGGTGAGCAAAGTGTGCCAGAATGCCTCCATTCTACATGAGCCATTCCAGAAAAACCCACTTGTCTCTCCCGTGCACGCCGCTAGAACTTATAGGATGAGAAAAATCTATGATGCTAATACAATGCCTTCGGGTTTTATCATGTGCTTAGCACAGAGGAAAACTCAGAAAGAACAAGACTGCTTCCCAAGAAAGCTCAAGAAAGAGCAAAGTGGAATCAACAGCCCTCAGTAAGTAAATAATCAGCATCTTGGCTTCTGTGAACTGGCAGATCGATATTGCTGGAGTTTGAAAAAGGTGCTTTGGAAGGAGATTTGGAAAGAGTGGGAGAGTTCCTCCATGTACTGCAATGAGGAAAGAGCTACACGTGTAAAAGGAATCATCACGCTGACCATATGAAAAGGAATTTATCTCCTCAGAGACTCCTGAGACCTCTTAAAGCCTCTGTAAGCTAGTTTCCAGCATCCCACTGGAGCATCTGGGATGGGCAACCCTATGTGAAGGCAATCGAGGATCTCATAGAGGGATCCTATTAAGTCTGAAGCAGCATGTGTTTGTCAAGATCCAGCTTTGTGGTAGTACAGGGTGC
The DNA here is from genome assembly GCA_013399075.1 of Chloroceryle aenea. NCBI lineage: Eukaryota > Metazoa > Chordata > Aves > Coraciiformes > Cerylidae > Chloroceryle > Chloroceryle aenea. The sequence continues at coordinate 64,227 of VWZY01006512.1, forward strand.
TACATTTTAGAAATTCAGTGCTAAACAGGGAAGTCTACATGAAGTTTTAATGCCTTACATTAACTTTCTCTTGAACTCTGTTCAGCTCTGCCTGACTTTTTATGCAATATGGGAGATATTGATATGTGTCAGTTCTGTCTGGAGGGATGTACCAAAAATATATCAATCTTGGTACATTGTGAGACTGAATTGAATATTAAATTGTTATTCTACATAGGCAACACATTGCCTAGGTTGACTCACACATACAAAAGGAAACGTCTGACTTCATTTCTGTGCTTTTTATGTCGGTTCTGTGCATTTCTGTCAGTGGAAGAAGAATCTGGTCTACTTTCATAGCTGCAACTTGTTTCTTGGGAAAGAGAAATAGTGACATCCTGTGGTTCAGCTGGAGGAAAAGTGTGTATTTTATCATTGCCCTTTCGCAGATGTAATTTCTCATTTTCTATATAACCTAACAAGAACAAGCTAAATTTTGCCTATGACTAAAATTTCTGGTTAGATAGTCCCAAGCAGCACTTTAAAAGTGCAATAAGCTTTCTGTATATGTGGGTGTCAGGAAATTGAAGACATTTAATAAATGTGACATTTTATTTTTAGTTTCATAATAATCACAACAATCTAGAGCTATTTAAAACTAGATAATTATAGAAAAACAATGAAATCAGAATTTAAAAATAGATGTGAAAAGTGGCTTTTGAAAACCAAAGTCACATCAGACCTAGAGTCTAGCTCTTTCTTTCATAAATGCCTTTGGGACTTGCCATCTTTTACTTTTCCACTGTTCCCAAAATGCATTTGAAGGAATTGACCTTAATCAGAATACGATTGCATATCTCCAGGGTAAGCTGAGAGCATCAACAAATGTAATAATTGAGTGAAGAATAGTCATAATCATGAAAAAAATATATATATTCTGATATATTGATTTAAAAGGTAATTTCCTCACGTGAGACCCTTTTAAACTACATTGCTTTGGTCATTATGGAACTTCTATAGTGTTAGAAGTAGTATCTTTAGACAGAGTTGTAACAATTTATGCCAATGTACAAAAAATGATGTCAACAAAGAGCTTGCAACGGTATCAAAATCTTATTTCTATTGGAAAAAAGGACTGCAGAATTCCTTCCCCTTGGCACAAGTGTAATGTCATATGCTGGTGACATCCTTAAGAAGTTAAGATTCTATTTTCTTCTCAGATGTATAAATCAGAAAGATTACTTCTGCAGTTTTCTTCCTATCACACTCTGGATTTTTCCCCCATATATTCTGTGCTATTTGCATATTTCTCAGTTGTGAGGTTGTCCCTTACTTAAATTTAGTTTGGGGTTTTTTTTTGTTAAGATTCCCAGACACACATAGTGACTGGAACTGTTACATCAAGGCTCTCCAGTTTCTGCTACAGCTCAGTGGCAGGAATACAAAGAGCAAACATTCTCTTGTCCCCTGACTTCCCAGATACAAATGGCCAAGCGGATGGGTGGCAATGCTGAAGAATGAAGTTGGAAAAGAAAACAAACCTGTTCAGACAGAAAGGTTACAAAGTGTTTCTTTCTTAAGCATAAATGATTTTCTCCAGGGCCTCGATTTCATGACTTTTCCCCCCTATGATGCAAATAACCTCCAAAGGCAAAAGCATGTTTCTATAGACCAGGGGACACCTCAGCTCGATGTCAATGCTGTGCAGGATGCAGACACCCCGATGGAAGGTGAGAATGCCAAACCATAAGCTATAAAGAAAGCATTTTTGCCAATGGATTGTTTATAACCTTTCTTATCATTCCAAAGGTACACACTTGGATAGGCACTTTTTTGTTTTAAATATAAAGCCAAACAAATAAATCAATCCCTACAAGCAGCATAGAGAGTGTTCACTGAGATTGCAAATTTCAGAGACAAAAGAATATGCCATCTAACATTTGCATGTATTTCATTATGTTTGACTGACATATGGTGATCCATAAGCTTGCTGCTAATATAGTGCCTGTGTTTTTTAATTAAATTGGTGCTCTTAAAAAAGGTACCTGGTCTCCTGAGTAAGGTATAATCTCTTTAATTTTGAATATTGACTGGCCTCACACCAGCACTGCAGTAGTCCTAAATATGCTTCAGACTCTCGAAGTTGCTTCAGACTAATTTTTAAATATAGGCTTGTAAAATTATGGTAAAGGACAAAGCAAAACTATAACCAGAGATTTCCCCAAAGAAAAATGAAACAAAGAACAGCACAGGCTATAATTCAAAGTGTCAATTAGATTTGACTCAAAGGAGTTTGAAAATTAAGTTTTTAATTTCTATATACTCCTTCCACTAATCTGTTTGTGAACTTTCGACTGTCAGCTGAGAAACAAAAAGAGAGGAAATCTAGACTCTTTTGAACCAGAGATTTAATAACTCCCCCAGGTCACAGTGCTCATTATAAAGGGAATGAAGTGCTGGTTCTTGGGTAACAGAGCAAACATCTGCATCCTGCAACAAGCCAGGTGCTCTAAATCAGGGCAAAACCAAGGTAGCCCAAGCAGCAAAATCTGAGCATGTCCTCTGTCTCTCCAGCCTGCCTGGATCCCTGCTATGATTGTGTCTGCAGCTGGAGCGACCTCCCAACCAAATAAGCACACCTGGAAACACTGCTGGGCAGCAGCTGTCTGGCACCCACAGCAAAATTCCCAGCAGGCATCAGGTGTTTGCCTGAATTTTCCTAGGGGAGCTGGATGCATGTGCGCTGAGCAAGCTTTCAAATGTCATTGTTCGTTTGCGTGTCAGTGAATAACATTTAGGTCTTGAATTGAAATGACAAGGGAAAGAAGCTTTCTGCAAAGAGGTTCTGTTGTTGGCAAAAATGCTCGCTGCATCTTTACTGTGAATTTCCTTTCTGTAAATCTTTCAAGCCTCTTTCCTTAGCCACAATAAAATTCTACCTTACACACAGCTGAGAACTGTGCACACCTATCTCTATGAGCAATGTATCCCTTCCATTATTTTCTCTTTCCTAGGCAGTGCTTTACCAAAGTACAGAATTGATTTTCACACATTTCTTCAAATAATTCCGTGTAATAGCAGTTTATATGAACTGCTTATCTGCTCTGTTCTTCCAGCTCTGCATTTGCTCATCACAAAACCATATCCTGCCTGCTTCCTGACTCCCAAAATGAAGAGAAGCATTCAAGGTAATCACTACAGTAGATACCTATTTACACAGGGGTTTGCATACATATATACTTTTTAATACCAGCAGTGTACATGTCGGAGTATTCACAGCCCTGCAGATATCCTCATGAACAAAAGCTTTTACACTTGAATGTTTGCAAGTCAAAGGCAGAGCAAATGCCACCAAAGGCTGCTTTTATGAATGGGGATCATGTGGTTCTATTTTACTCCAAAGGTTTATGCATCTGGGAGCTCTGTTGCATTGCTCGAACAGAGCATTTTTGCTTTGATATAATTTCATTCTCAGCTTGGTCCAGGACTCATGTATTAAACACTTTCTTTCACTGGATGAACAAAGAATTGGTTTTGCTCATATTGTCTGCTTATAAATGCACAACAGGTATCTTCCAACTTCTACAGAATCACATTTGGGGTAAATCATATATAAGAAAGAATGTTCCCCATTTGTCCGTGTTGTGCCAGGCATGTCCTCTTTTTACCCCCGTGATGAATCTTTGGATGTAGGAAGTTCAAAAGCAGCCAGAAATTCTCCATTGTCCACGTGTGCCATATGCCTGATTGCCCCAGTAGTTTATAGACTGTAGAGATGACAGGGTAAAAGCAGTGAGTACTGGATCCATCTGACTGGCTATGTGTGCACAGCTGCATAGCACATGCACTGTACATCAGACATGCTGAGGCTGGGATGCACTTCCAGTCCATGTGTAAGCCATCTGGGTGGTGCATGAGCACATATTTCTGGCCAGGAAACTCTTGTCACAAATACGGCAGTCCTAATTTAATCCAGGAGCATATCTGGAAACGAGTGCCAATCACTGCAGCAATTCCACTTCCTCCCTTAGGCACAGCTCCGGCACTACCTGGCCACATCACACTGAACTGTTGGCTTTATTTGTCTTCTAATGTTGCTATTCAAGAAGTCTCCCTTCTTTCCCCATTTTTAATTCCTAGTGACTTCAAGATGTATTAGCTCTGTATCATATTTTAAAGGTGATTTTACAGAAGGAAATACTTAATACATTTATTTGCTAGAGATTGTAATTGGCATTCCCAGGGGGTTCCCAGGGAAACAACATGTTCTTCTCCATTTAAGAGAGAGCAGCAGCCAGAAAACCAATGCTTTTATGCTGACAGACATGATCACTACTACTCTTGTATGTGGAGACCAGGATCAGTCAGTGAGAATCAGTTACACGCAGCGTCTCCAGCAGAGCTTAGCTGTGTATTGGCAAAGCCACTCCAAAACCCTTTGCCACACTGAAAGCCTCCTGCAAGTGATTTGGCTCATCTTTGACCATTTCACTGGGTTACCTGATACAAACACTGAGCTTGCTGCCACACAGGGCTCTCCAATTAGTCATCCACAAGTTAGTGGTACAAGTAAACTAATGATTTGCTGGTCTTTTCTGCTTCTCTGGTTTTGTGCTCACTATGGATGAGTGAGGTTTTCTCAGAAATTCTGCTTTTTCTCAGGGTGTTGTCTACAGAACTGGACTGTGGGTTTTAAGTGCCCTCAGCTCTGCACTTCTGTATAGTAAAAGAGGTTTAGATTTGTCGTGTCCTTGCCTACATTTACACGTGACTTTTGGATGAGACTTTTTTTTCTTGAAAGTTATTTATTATTTCAGATTATAAAGATGGCTTTCAAGCCTCAGAGTCACATCAGTAAATGTAATTGCCAGAGTTACAATTATCCATCAGGCTTTCCAGGAAATAAGTACCAGTGAAGAGTGTAGCACGGTACCTAGATTTACATCAGCTGGCCATCTTAGAAATGTAATTTTAAAAACCTGTATATGCACACATACATGTATTAACGTGCAATATATTTCAGGAGAAATCATGCACTAGCTTAATGAACACCAACAGAGCTGATATCACAGCTATTACAATAACATCACTATAACTCATCCTACAAATGTAAAACCTTCTGGAAGCTACATCTACAAAGGCAATCTTGACTCTGATCCATATCTCCTTAAGTCACCTGGCTGTTTTGTAACAGACCATCTGATCACTCTCAGTAAGTTAAAGGTCTATAATACGGAGAGGTGGATTTGCTTTCAGAGATGTTACATTGTGCTTCTCAGCATGTGCAGCAATGGGAGTAAGTCAAGGGGTAAACCCCAAGATGTTTGCTCTCTCCTCTTGGCAGCAAAGATACAAAAGCTTTGGTAATGTTATTTTGGTGTTAAGGGTAATCTTAGTAGGTCCACACCTTTAGATTTTCATCATTGTTAGAATATATTGACCAGTAACATGCACATTTCCTGGAAAAAAAGGTGGATCTGGTATGGCAGATTTTATTTTATAAGGAAGTTCTCATGAAGTTCAGCAAGGCCAAGTACAAAGTCCTGTTCTGAGGGAGGAACAACTCCATGCACCACTGTAGACTGGGAGTCACTCAGCTGGAAAACATCACTGCAGAAAGGGACCTAGGGGGTCTTGGTGGACATCAAGTTGAACAACGTGTCCTTATGGCAAAGAAGGCCAATGGTATCCTGGGATGTATTAGGCAAATCATCTCCAGCAGATCCTTCTCCTGTAGTCGACATTTGTGAGCCTGTACATGGAATTGTGTGTCCAGTTCTGGGCTCCCCAGTACAAGACATGGGCATGCTAGAGAGAGTCCATCAAAGGGCCACAATGATTAAGGGATGGGAGCATTTGTCCTACGGAAAGGCTGAGAGAACTGGGACTGTTCAGCCTGGAGAAGACTTAGGGGAGACCTCATCAACATGTACAAATCCCTGAAGGGAGAGTGCAAAGAGGATGGATCCAGCATCTTTAAGAGTGACCAAGCACTGGCACAGATTGCCCAGAGAGACTGGAGTCTTCATCTTTGGAGATACTCAAAAGCCATCTAGACATGGTCTTGGCAACTGGCTCTAGGTGGTACTGCTTGAGCAGGAGGGGCTGGACCAGATGACCTCTAGAGGTCCCTGACAACTTCAGCCAATCTGTGATTCTGTGATTCTAAAAAAAAGCTGGATTTCTCAGTAGGAAATCTTTGCCATTTTTAGTACCCCACAGCATTCATTTTAGTCATCAAGTAGGGCTGTTTATAACAGCTGTAGCTTCAGAAAGGGACAAGCTGATTGAGGACACTTGTCTTTCTGTGGCCTCACTATGGCCTGATTTCTTCACTGCCACAGCCAGCACAGTAAGAGGGTAAAATTGAGCATTGCAGGGGAAGTCAATGGAAATTATCAACATGCCTTTGTAAGAAAGCTCAGGTCTCTAGATCACAGCAGCTCATGACCTAGCAGGTAATCAGGCACTCACAAGGACCATTTCAGTGTTCTCTTCATTGTTGTTTCTAAGCCCTCAAGTTTCTGGCACATCTGCTCACTCTGAGAAAAGCACAGCACTTATGGGATATAAGCACAATGAGACTAACCCGAGGGGAATGGGACCCCAGTATAAAGAACATGCTGTTTTACTTAGACACTTTTTCAGGAAAATGAAAAAAAAAAACCCTACAAACATGTATGCCATCAATGCAGTTTCCCTTGGATTAAAAACAGAACATTAGACACATATTTAATCAGTTTTGCTGTCCCTGGGGGTGTTAATATTTGGCACAATCGCTCTTTCAATTAAGAGCTGGTTTTCTAGTTCTTAAATAAAACTAGTTAGGAAATTTCCATGAATGTTTTCTCACAGAAAATGCATTTTCTGTAAAACTGCACTTTGCTGCAAGGAAATATTAATAATATTCCTTGAAATTTATGGATCTCCATCATATAACACTGACTCCGAGGGAAACATTTTGTTTAGTTAAAACAGATCACTAAGACTTCACCTCATGGTCACAAAAGTCATAGCAATGCCTCATGGGAGTTATGTTCAGATAATACACGGCCTAGCTCTTCACAAAAGCTTCCTTGTCTGAGCTACACCATGGACATTCCTGAAGATAAAACATCAGCAAGATCCAGTTGAGCTGGAAACCCCATATCACAGTGGAAAAATGGAAATGCTGCATTTGAACTACGGTTCCCACGAGGAATCAGAGTCACTCTGACTCCTGACCTAAAATGTTCAAGTCAACAAACCGGAATCCTACATTTCTAATTGGAAAAGTTAATGCATTTAACTTCAATTACAGCTCCTCTAGTCTCTTCTCCTGGACATCCCAGAGTACAATGTTTTATCTGGTCTTCACATACTGAGTGAGCTCAGTAGTATGTGTCACTGAAGTAAAACTAGTATTGAGTAAACACGTCTTCCAGAAAAGCATTCCGACTTGCTTAGGCAACATCACTGGGTTTTTTCCAGTATTGTGTTGCAGCAGTTACTTTCTCTCACTGCTTAGAGTATGTTTTGTGTTTTCTTCTGAATTCACCTGACAAGAGCTTCCAGTCACAACTCTTGCTGTGGTCATATCTGCTTGATTAAAGATTGCTTCAACATCCATCTTTTCACTTAAATAAACACACTGAGCTTCAAGTTTGTGAAGGCAAAGTAACTTCTCTAGCTCTCAGATAATTTTCTTTACTCTTTTTCTTCATTTCCCTTTACTCCTTTTCTTTTGCAATTGCTCAACATCTTGTTTAAAAAGCTGACTGTAGACCTGTGTGCCATGTTCTCATATTAGTCTTACAGTGCACACACAGGAGAAAAGCAACTCCTAATTTCCACTCCTGGCTGACCTGCTTGTATACCTGGGGACTTCAGAAGTCATTTGGCCTCAACATCACAGCAGTAAATTGTCATGAACTTTAATGAGTTTCCATGTCCTATGTTCCCTGCCTCATAGCTACAGTTCCTTTCCATGTACCTAATAAACTCTACTAGGGCACTCTGAATTTTTATAGAGTACTACCATGTGGGAATAAACTTAATATATTCTATGCTCCAACATATAATCTGAACTTGGACTACTTTTTTTTTTTTATAAAATACACAATTCTCTTGAGAGAACGATTTTTATGAAGAAGAGCTGATCTGTCCATTCTTTTTTCCCTCTGCTCCCATTTTTATTTTGACAGAACAATACAAAACCAAACCAGCTAGAATGCAGTCAGATTAAAGGGCAATAGAGATAAGTTTTCAAGTTCTTCTCTTCCCACTCTCCCACCTTTTTTTTTCCCCTACTCATTTTTTTCCTCTTTTTTTCTCTTTTTTTCTTAAATTTTATTTCTACAGAATAATATAATATGCAACTATGATCAACTCTGTAAGAATAAAAAAAAGATTGGGATGGCTTTCTGTAGAGAAAGTAGAACTTCTGTTCTACTTTATACTTTTCAGAAAGACAGAATAAAAAGGCAAAAGTACAAAAGGCACAGGGCCTCACCAAGAGGATCAGATCGGGAAGAATAAGAAGCAAAAGAGATCTGTGAAGTCAGAGCTACTCAGATGAAAGAAACTCCTATGTATATTCTCAGAAATAACTGCATTGCAGTCAGAGAAGGCAGAGGAGAGGAATGCACTGTGCTCCTGGACTAGTCTTGCAGATTGAGGTAGGAGCAGAAGGGAGCACTTTGAATTCCTTCCAGATGGAGAGAAACATCTCAGTGCTCAGAGGGGCTTAAGGCTAGAGAGGACACAAAACCACTCTGAACTTGCCTTTGAAGAGTATAGGTGGTTAGGCTTGCAGAGCAGCTCCTCCCTGGAAGGGGGCTCTAAAGCCATGACACCTCCTGATTAGACCTCAGTGGCCCCCAGAGCAAGTCTGACTTAGGTTACCAACAGTAATATTTCTCCATGCTGCTGCCAAATTTAGCAATCCAAGCTGCTTCTGAATCTCAATCCTTAAAGCTTTTTCTGTAACCAAGCCACCAACAAAATTCCCATAGATTTCAGTAAAGACCAAATTTTACCTGCTGTGCAGATGTGCTCCACCACTGTTAACAGAAGCTGTACCAGCACATCCAGTTACAGGTGAAAAGAACCCAGTTCCCTTCTGTTGTCCTCGGTTCTGCATTTGACAGGGATTAAAACCACCAGCAGGGTCTTCCTAGTTAAAGGGGAAGAAAATACTCTGTGACAAAATATACCCAGGCAAGGTAGTGGTTTTGCATGCCTGCTTTTCAGCTGAGGCCACACAAAGCTGATAGAAAGCTAAGAGTGAGACTCCTGAGCTTTCAGTAATCAACATACTTGAAGGCCATACAAATAATAGAAGGTGGTGTTTCTGATTTTTCCACGCCATGCACATACAAGAAGCTCTCCCTCTTCATCCAGTGTAGTCGAGAAGTGGCTCTCCAGAGTTTATTCTTGTACATCAGCTGGGAATCAAAATGCTCTTGTTTGCAATTCTTAATTTTAAAGGAGCAACCTACTGTTTATATGCTGACTTTGTGTGTGCCTGTGTCTGTGGGTAAATCTATGTGGAAAAGCTCAGTGTAAAGCTTGGGATAATCATTTTAATATTATGTAATAGAAGCCCAAAAACCAACCCACTTCCTTCACTTCACTGAAGTAACAGAAAAGCATCACAAGGAGCAAAACTCGAAGCCATACTCGACCCTGGTTTCTGAATGCTGGCTCTGAACTGTCAGTGGACATTACATCAGATAAGCTGTGCCTAAGCCAAAGTCTAAAGAGTTAAAAGGTCAGGAAGGTAAAATGAATCAGGGCCAATGCAAGCTTTATAAGTCAGTTAAAGAATTTTAAAGCCATATGCTGCTTAACAGGCACCAGGGTAGAGGGAACGTGAGACTGGAGAAATATGATCTGTAGATCAAGTCCTAGTAACAATTCTGGCAGCAGCAACATCCAAAACCATCTGCAGCCAGTTTTGCAAACAATCTGGAACACCACCAGGAACAAATTAAAATAGTCAATCCTGGAAGTCATAAAAGCCTGTAGGAACAAGAGCCCGAGCAAATGAAATGGTGTTTTCTTGAGAATATCTTGCAATATCCTCAAAAACATCAAAAGAATTTTTTTGCCCTCTCTTTCATGGGAGGACAAAAAGCTGAAAGAAGAGTCATATGGGTAAGCAGAGAGAAATGTGTTTCAGCACCAGAGCTCCAAAGCAATCAAAATGCCACAGATTTCCCTGGCAGCAATATTAATACAAGTCAGGAAAAGTCCTCCTGTACACCGCAGGGCCTCAGACCCGGATATTCCACTACACTTTGCACCACATGTTGAGTGCAGGAGCTGGGAAGCAAGTGTGCTGAGAAATCCCACAGAGAGGGGTGTGGGTGAGAAAACTGGCTAGCATATGTGGTGCTCTGACATATAGCAACTGAACTCTCACTACATGGATCTCATTGTGCAGCACCTCCCCCAGCAAGTGAAAAAAAAAAAAAA